>SJYG01000415.1:300088-310898 GCA_006410535.1 Litocranius walleri | reverse complement strand
CATATATTTCTGCTTTATTGACTATGCCAAAGCCTTTGACTGTGTGGATCACAATAAATTGTGGAAAATTCTGAAAGAGATGGGAATACCAGACCACCTAACTTGCCTTTTGTGAAATCTGTATGCAGGTCAGGAAGCAACAGTTAGAACTGGACAAGGAACAACAGACTGGTTCCAAATAGGAAAAGGAGTCCGTCAAGGCTGTATATTGTCACCCTGCTTATTTAACTTATATGCAGAGTACATCATGAGAAATGCTGGACTGGAAGAAACATAAGCTGGAATCAAGATTGCCAGGAGAAATATCAATAACCTCAAATATGCAGATGACACCACCTTTATGGCAGAAAGTGAAGAGAAACTAAAAAGCCTCTTGATGAAAGTGAAAGAGGAAAGTGAAAATGTTGGCTTAAAGCTCAACATTCAGAAAATGAAGATCCTGGCATCCAGTCCCATCACTTCATGGGAAATAGATGGGGAAACAGTGGAAACAGTGTCAAACTCTTTTTTGGGGCTCCAAAATCACTGCAGATGGTGACTGCAGTAATGAAATTAAAAGACGCTTATTCCTTGGAAGGAAAGTTATGACCAACCTAGATAGCATATTAAAAAGCAGAGACGTTACTTTGCAGACTAAGGTCCATCTAGTCAAGGCTATGGATTTTCCTGTGGTCATGTATGGATGTGAGAGTTGGACTGTGAAGAAAGCTGAGCGCCAAAGAATTGATGCTTTTGAACTGTAGTGTTGGAGAAGATTCTTGAGAATCCTCTGGACCGCAAGGAGATCCAAACAATCCATTCTGAAGGAGATTAGCCCTGGGATTTCTTTGAAAGGAATGATGCTAAAGCCGAAACTCCAGTACTTTGGCCACCTCATGCAAAGTGTTGACTCATTGGAAAAGACTTTGATGCTGGGAAGGATTGGAGGAAGGAGGAGAAGAGGACGACTGAAGATGAGATGGCGGGATGGCATCACAGTCTCGGTGGACGTGAGTCTGAGTGAACTCAGGGAGATGGTGATGGACAAGGAGGCCTGGTGTGCTTCGATTCATGGGGTCGCAAAGAGTTGGACACGACTGAGCGACTAAACTGAACTGAGAATATGAGTTACCATCATAATTGAAGGGGATGGTAGGAAAAAAAAAGTCATGTAGGACTTAATATTTGAGGGAGGCATTTTCTTTCTTTCTTTCTTTCTTTTTTTTGAGAAAACCTTTTTACCCTGAGTACAGTTTTGACAGTTAAGCTTCAATCTGCATATGGTTGCTGTTGTTTAGTCACTAAGTCTTCTCTGACTCTTCTGTGACCTCATAGGCTGTAGCCATGCTCCTCTGTCCATGCAATTTCATAGTTAAGAATACTGGAAGTGGTTGTCATTTCCTTCTCCAAGGGATCTTTCTGACCCAGAGATCAAACCTGTGTCTCTTGCATTTGACAAGCTGGTTCTTTATCATTGAGCCTCAGAGAAGTATCTACCATTAACACATACTTCCATGGAAATCAAATTATTTAACAAAGAATCTCAGTGAATTTCATTTATAAATTTTCACAAAGAGTGCTGCAATATATAATCAAAAGCTTGACCAATACAGAGTATAACTGTAATAACAAAATGAGAGACAAAGTGTAAGAATATGAAATACAGAACATTATATGAAGGGTAAATCTACTGAGAAAAAAATATAAAAGTTCAAATTTATTTCATTTAGCCTATTTCCTATTGGAAACATTTAATACAGCCTATTTCCTATTGGTGGGTATTTAGATTATTTTCAATAGCTTGCCCCTGATGCTATTGCAGGGAAAGCATCAGGGAAAGATTGTAGGTCAGAGGAGAAGGGGACGTCAGAGGATGATATGGTTGGATTGGCATCACCAGCTCAGTGAACATGAGATTGAGTAAGCTCTGGGAGTTGGTGATGGACAGGAAAGCTTGGTGTGCTGTGGTCCATGGGGATGCAAAGAGTAGTACATGGCTGAACAAATGATTATATACAAGTGAACTGAACTGATTATAAGCTTTTATGCAATGAATACTTTGAAAGTGATAAACTTTCGCAGGTTCAATTGCTAGAAGTAGAATTACTGGTTTAAATGATACTGGTATATTTAATGTTCAAGTTCCAGGTGAATTAAATATTTTATTCAAATATTTGCAAATTATCTTCCATAAAGAAGACTAATTTAAATTTCTACCAACAATGAATGAGTGTGAAAAAAAAATCAACCTTAAAATGATAAAAAAAAATAGACATATGTAACAGGGCCTGGCTCTAACATTAGCCTCTGACCCAATTTTCTGGTTGAGGCTTCATTGTCTGGAGAATTAGGGAACACCCATATTAAACTGAATTTTCCATTAGCTAAAACTAAAGGTCAAGAAACAGGGTAGAAAAGTTGTCAGCCTCAGTTTCATCCTTTCTTAAGAAAGAAATTTCCTACTAATCATTTTCCTAAAACCATTTTTTACATCTTTGTTCCTTAGACTGTAAATCAGGGGGTAATCCAAGTCTATGCCCAACCAGAAATGCTGAAGAAACTGAAGTTGAACGGTTCTATGAAGACCTACAAGATCTTTTAGAACTAACACCTAAGAAAGATGTCCTTTTCATTATAGGGAACTGGAATCCAAAAGTAGGAAGTCAAGAAACACCTGGAGTAGCAGGAAAATTTTGCCTTGGAATGTGGAATGAAGCAGGGCAAAGACTAATAGAGTTTTGCCAAGAAAATGCACTGGTCATAGCAAACACCCTCTTCCAACCACACAAGAGAAGACTACACATGGACATCACCAGATGGTCAACAAAATTTACTTTATATATTCACTATATATAGCATGCTAATATAACTAATGCTTTGTTCTTCCTCTACAAAGGGAACAATATTTATGTTAATATATGATTCAACATATATGGCTTATGATTTAAACTATATTATGGGACCTTTCAGTTTATTTGTTTACTTATTTTCATTATTAACTAGTGTAATGCTATGAACCCAGTGGGGAGATGGAGTCCTCTTTGGTGTTCTTTGGAGAATCAGGGGATGTGCTGACATAAGTAAGGCAGACTGAAAAGGAATTAAAACAGAATGAAGAGCTTTACAACAAATAATTCCTGTCTCTGATTCTCATTTCTGTATAGGGCAAAAGAAAACATAGGCAAATAGATTTCACCTAAAGTGAACATGGTAGGATAAAATCAAAGATAAGATATTTTTGATCAATTTACAAAGGTTCAATTTTATATTAATTGTTCTGGCTACAATCATTCATTTGTTTTTCAATAAGTATTTTCAAATTGAATTCTCAGGTCAAACACTGTAAGTGGCACAGTAGAAAAAATGGTGAACAGGATAATAAGTGTCATGCTTTTATGGAATATTTAGATATGGAGGGAGATTTCTTATTTAGTTTTATTTATTTATTTACTACTAACTTCTATGTGTTATGATGGAATATTTACAGGATGATGCAAGTACATAAAAAGGGTATGAACAAAACTTATTTGATACAGTAACACTCTCTCCTGACTGAGCAAGTCTATTAAGCCTATTGTTTGTTGTTGTTTTTTTTTAAATGGAGCCTTTAGGGAAGTAAGTTTAATTGACATGGATAGAGCAGTTGCTCTTCTCATGATACCTCACTAGGTCCTCTCAAGGACAGAGAAAAGAAATGTAAAAAAGACCTTTTGTGCAAAACAGCAAAGAGACCTTATTGCTACTTTTTCTTAGTTTGGAGAGAAGATTAAGATCATTACGGCCTGTTCCCTACACTCAATTTAGGCACAATTGAAAATAATGGGAAACATTCAGGAGGTTGTACTGGTGGGTTATACGAACTTATGTCAAAGTACTAGAGCTTCAGCTCTCAGAATCTTTAGAGATTTAAAGAACAAGTTCAAGAAACAGGGTAGAAAAGCTGTCAGCCTCAGTTTCATCGTTTCTTAAGAAAGAAATTTCCTGCTAATGATTTTCCTGAAGGCACTTTTTACATCTTTGTTCCTAAGACTGTAAATTAAGGGATTTAACATAGGTGTAATCAATGTATAGAACACAGAGGTCACTTTATCAATAGCCATTGAATGGCCAGTGCCAGAGTGCAGATAAATGAAGATCAGGGTACCATTGTAGATAGAGAGCATGGTCAGATGGGACACAAAAGTGGATAATCCTTTTCTTCTTCCTTGGCTGAAATTGTTTTAAGAATAGCTGCTATGATGAAAATATAGGGGAGGAGAACTGTTAGAAGGCAGAGGGCTTCCACTAAACTAGTGAAGACCACCAGTACAATGTCATGGATGTAAGTGACAGTGCAGGACAGAGAGAAGAGAGGGTGGGGTGTCACAAAAGAAATGGTTAATTTCACTGGAGCAGAAAGACAGGTGAAATATATTTGTGGTGTGGATGATTGAGCTCATGGCACCTCCCAGAAATACTCCAATTGCAAGCTGGAAGCAAATCCTCTTGGACATAATAACGATGTAAAGCAGGGGTTTGCAGATGGCTATGTGCTGGTCATAAGCCATAACAGTTAAGAGAAAAGACTCTGTGTCCACCAAATAGCAGAAGAAATATAACTGTGCAGCACAGTCGTAAGAAATGGTCTTTTTATCAGAAAATAAGTCCACAAGTAACTTGGGGGCAATAACTGAAGAGCAGCAGGCATCCATGAAAGACAAGATGCAGAGAAAAAAGTACATTGGGGTGTACAAAGGGGAACAGGCTGTGAATAATAAAATCATCCCAAGGTTTCCCATCAGGGTAACAGAATAGATGACAGAAAAACAGCAAAAAGAACACTTTGCATCTGGGTGATCATTGAATCCCAAGAGAAAGAACTGTGTCTTCACAGTGCTGTTCTCCACTTCCATTCTCTGCAGGGTTTTTGGAAGTTTGAATTTTGACCCGGTACTGATGTTTATAATAACATGAAGAGTTAGAAAAAAATAAATATGAAAACAGATAAAGTAATTAGAACATTAATTCTAAATCCACTTGGGCATCCTGGTAACCCCTAGGTATATGAACAGTAAGCACAGAAAATGTACGTATTTCCAGTTGAACTGATAACTTACTGCTTCTATTCCGTAAAGCTGTCATTTTCCTCATTAAATGACACAGCATCAAATCAGTGGGTGAACTCTGACCTCTGAACCTCTTACTTTCATTTACGCTTTCATCTTTCACCAATGTGAATGATTATGGTTAATCACATTACATATAGCAAACTCTGAGTAATTCACTTCTGTTCCACTTTGCAGTATTGTTTTACTTGCACAACAAATTAAAGTATTTCTATTTCAGTCAAAACCTTGCCTAGTTAGAGGAGTCAAAGTACTTTATCTTTCACACATTGAGAAGCAATTTTGTCTCTGAGGAACAAACTAAGAGTTGATTGTAAAATAGAAAGAGAAAATATTCAGAATTAGTTACTGAATCAGTAACAGAATTAGCAACTGAATCCTAACTCTACTGCTCAGCAGTTGCAATTCTTTAGGCAAGTGAAGTAATCACTAAGTTGTTTCATCATCATTAGTATGAAAATGACAGTGACTGTCTCATCAAATTATATGTTAAATGAGTTTTATTCTACAGTTAAATATCTTTAGCATCTCATTGATTCACTCTTCTAAATTTGGCAACATATTAATTGTAGTTAATACAGCCATTATTTTTTATTTTTTAGATTATAAGCCAAACTATGGAATCTAACTAGACAAATTTTCATGCTTGGGAAATTACTGAATTAATCCATGCAATATACTGATAGTATTCAGGAATATTTCAGAGTTTAATGATAAATTGTAACAGATGTTTAAAAAGGGTCATCTACCCACTTCTTTTAATGATGTCTGCATTCTCTTGTCATTACACTAGTCTACAGCTCTGTAAATTGTAAATGACCCAGAGAAACACATATGATACTTGTTTATAGACAGGTACATTTTTTTTAATTGTATTTTTACTTTATTTTACTTTGCAATACTGCATTGGTCTTGCCATACATTGACATGAATCCATCACAGGTGTACACAAGCCCCCAATCTTCCCAGCATACAGACAACTGATTTGCTCTGTAGTGGAAAGGCAGTTTTGTATCTATTATCAGTTTATTTGTGAATTCCTGATTTATAATATTGTGATTCTTTGAACTATCATTTGTAACACTTATAGCATCTTAATGAACGAAATAAGTAAAATCTTTTACATGTGTACATTTTATATAAAAGTACAAAGTTCGTATGTATATATATAGTGAAAGTGAAAGTAGCTCAGTCATATCTGACTCTTTGTGACCCCATGGACTATACAATCCATAGAATTCTCCAGGCCAGAATACTGCAGTGTGTAGCCTTTCTCTTCTCCAGGGGAATCTTCCCAATCCAGTGATTGAACCCATATCTCCTGCATTATAGGCAGATTCTTTATCAGCTTTATCACCAGGGAAGCCCATATATATATATATATATATATATATATAAATAAACATACATATATATACATTATATGTCATATATAATGTGTATATATATATATATATATATGTATGTATATATAATATATATATAATTCTTCCTTAACAACCTACGTCACACACAGCTTCTACAAATTCAGCATTTTCACAATGTCAGATTTGAATATATTTTCATTTTATATACTCTATCTCAGATTATGATCTAACCACATTACCACAACCTTATCCTCCTGTTTTTTTCTCAATTTGTTCCAGATTTTTAATAAAACTGAATGTCTTTTAAAACTTTTCATACATTTAGAATTAATAGGCATAATGCAACTATTTACCAAGCTATTCTTTGGGTATAGAAAATTAACTATGGGTAGAATAAAGATTGTGGATTCTGGATTACTTAATGTCTATTTTTCTACATTTGTTCTGTTAGCCAAATTAACAGCTTCCCAGGTCACTGGAGTAATAAAGAATCTGTCTGCCAATGCAAGAGATGAAAGAGATAAATTAGAGTGAATGTGAAAATCTGGCATGGATACATTGTCATCTTATAATGTTCAAAGTGCTTTCTCATCTAACTTAATTCTCAAAGCTCTTTAAAATATGTTGACCAACTCTACTGAAAAGGAACTGATGATTTTAACCTAGTTAACAATTCAGGATTGCATAACTTTGCAATCAAACAGTCAGGGCCAGAGTTTGGACATTCTGGATCACTGGGCACTCTTCAATAAATACTATCTCCCCAGAAATGGAAATATTAGAGATAGTGGTACTTAAAAGATTAACATAACCAAGACAGCTATTCCCCAAAACTCAATGTGCTGAATCGGATATAGGGATATTAGCTTAAAGCTAGCATAAATCTTGATTTAGAGTTTGTGTCCCACCAGGTTTACATCTTTTAACACAGTATCAGAGAAGATGTGCTGTGATGGTTAAAAGCACGGATGATAAATCCAGTGTGTCTGACTCTTCCACTTCATATTTGTATGACTTCAGCAAAATTTCAAGAACTATATGATTTCATTTTCTGATATGTAAATTACATATTATAGTGACACGTGTCTACAGGGTAATGATGAGGATTAAATGAACTAATATGTGTATCTTCAGCAGTATTTTTCACAAAGCGAATATTCAATGTGTGATGTGTATGTGCTTAGTGTGTCCAGCTCTTTGCAACTCCATAGATTGTAGCCCATGAAGCTCTTCTGTCCATGGAATTTTCCAGGCAATAATTGCCTCCTCCAGAGGATCTTCCTAACCCATGGATCAAACTCAAGTTTCTTCTGCCCCCTGCATTGACGAGTGGATGCTTTACCACTGCATCACCTTGAAAGCTAATATTATTAAGCTATTGAGACAAGTTTGAACTTTTCAAGAAATTAATACTTATTATTTTATTATCAACCAGGATTCCTATTTCCTCTAAGCAAATGGTTAAACAAAGAAGGAAAGCATCACTGATCTACTAGTTAATTCATTGGAATTATCCTTTTATGAAATACAGATGGCTTCCTCCTTAGAAAATATTAACTCTTCTTGAATGATAGCCCATCTGTTTTGTTCTGCAAACATATAGACAAGACTGTCTATTGACTAAGGAGTGGAGAAATTGCCACTCTCTGAAGGCAAGAAAAAGATACAATTGTATCTTTTCTGAGTTATTCTTTCTTTTGTAATAATGAAAAATGACTAGTCAAAGGTGAAAGTGAAAGTGAAGTCATGTCTGACTCTTTGAGACTCAATGAACTGTAGCCTACCAGGCTCCTCTGTCCATAGGATTCTCCAGGCAAGAGTACTGGAATGGATTGCCATTTCCTTCTCCAGGGAATCTTCCCGAACCAAGGATAGAACTGGGATCTCCTGCATTGTATGCAGAGACATCAAATAAAGAGAGTCATCTTTAGGGACAAAGTTTAAATAAGCTTGAGGCATTGACCATGAGAAAAAAACACTTCTTTGCTGAGATTGTTTTCTACCAAACCTCCTATTTCTATTCACAGATGTACAGTACCTGAAGGGAACAATTTATATAGAGAATATTAAGAGTAATAATATTTCAAATTTATTACACACTTCAAGTCTGAAAGAAAATTTTAAGATTCAAAAAAGAAATATAAAAGCTAAGTAGAACAAGTGGAAAGGGAAAAAAATATGGGAAGCAAAAAAATAGACTCCATTATGAGCCAACTACTATCTTGTTGTGTACTTGTCAGGTGAACATGGAAACATGATTTTTGGAAGAGTTTAGCAAAATCATCTATTCCTGCAGAAATTTCTCTTTATTGATATGAGCCACTACTTAATTTTTTTCCCTACTCCCTTAAAAACATTCTTCTAACCCCACCCCAGTACTGTTACTTGGGTGTTGATAACTGATGGCATCAATGAAATTCTGTAAGAAAAGATGGATAATATACTAAACAAAATGAGTCAGCCTTAATGGATATGTACATGCTTTAAAAAGAAATGATAGGTGATTAGAACAGTGTTAACATTTAGATTCTTAATCAGAGTCCAATATAGTAAGAATTGTTTTAATATCATATGTCAAATGTCTGGGCTTTTTTGTTGTTATTGTTTTTGTTAGACGTATCTTGATCATTTGAAACTTGTGTTACTCTGGGAATATTTATTCTCAAACTATCAGTTTCTACATATAGAATAAGTGACTATGAACTTAAAAGAACATAAAATCCCATCAAGATCTAATATCCTGAGATTAAGGTAAGAATACTTACCAGATCACTATCTTTTTCATTCATCTTCTCTCTATACTGTGTCAACAGTGGTTCATTTTTCACAGGAAGAGTCAATTTTGATACTTAAAGAGAAAAATTGACCTACTGCAATTTTTTTTTAATAATCTGATTTGAATGGCCTTCTGTGTTCATAGAAGAAATTTGTGTTTCCCTCAAGAAGATTGCTATTCCCTAGGATTTCTCTGAGGCTTTTGAGACTAGTTTTCTGATTTCACATCAGATCCCAGGAACACACACTGATACCCCATTCCCGGTGGGAATATTTACCTGCACAAGCACAGTTCTTCAGCGAAATTGTAAAAACACAAATTTAAGTAATGTAATATGTTTTTCTACATGTTAAGAATGTCTCAGGGAAACATATTATTATATTGTGGCTCACAAAAATGGTATGTTATTATATGTAAAATTGTATTATATATTTGCTATCTAATTTTATTTAACCCGCTCAAAGCAATTTATCAACAATTAACAGGCTATACTAGGATGGTGGAATAAACTGGTGTAGCCTTAAATTGGTGCAGTGATGCTCAGGCCAAAGCTGTGACATCATCTTTGAGGAGGAAGAACAGGAAGAGAAGGACTCCGAGTTCAGGAACTTCTGATGATTCAGTGATAATGGTCTTTCCCAGGGTAGAGTTCCTTCTACCATATGTCAGGTCTGGGAAATCAAATGACAAATTTTGTGTTTCTTCTGAAAAAAAAAAATGGAGAAAACATGTTTATATTAACTTCAGAAAATTAGAGGCATCAAACACTGTCTTTTTTTTTTTTTCTTGGCTTTATTTTTTTTATTTTTATTGAACACTCTTTAAAAGGCAATCATCAGCTCCAGTTTCATTCATCTCATTAGAACTGATTCAAATTTATTCTTTTTAAGGGCTGAGTAATACTCCATTGTGTATAGGTACCACCGCTTTTTTATTCATTCATCTGCTGATGGACATCTAGGTTGCTTCTATGTCCTGGCTATTATAAACAATGCTGCAATGAACACTGGGGTACATGTGTCTCTTTCAGTTCTGGTTTCCTCAGTGTGTATGCCCAGCAGTGGGATTGCTGGGTCATAAGGCGGTTCTATTTGCAATTTTTAAAGGAATCTCCACATTGTTTTCCATTATGGCTGTACTAGTTTGCATTCCCACCGACAGTGTAAGAGAGTTCCCTTTTCTCCACATCCTCTCCAGCATTTATTGCTTGCAGACTTTTGGATCACAGCCATTCTGACTGGTGTGAAATGGTACCTCATTGTGGTCTTGATTTGCATTTCTCTGATAATGAGTGATGTTGAGCATCTTTTCATGTGTTTGTTAGCCATCTGTATGTCTTCTTTGGAGAAATGTCTATTCAGTTCTTTGGCCCATTTTTTGATTGGATCGTTTATTTTTCTGGAATTGAGCTGCATAAGTTGCTTGTATATTTTTGAGATTAGTTGGTCAGTTGCTTCATTTACTATTGTTTTCTCCCATTCAGAAGGCTGTCTTTTCACCTTACTTACAGTTTCCTTTGTTGTGCAGAAGCTTTTAAGTTTAACTAGATGGCATTTGTTTATTTTTGCTTTTATTTCCAGTAT
>SJYG01000415.1:242060-299459 GCA_006410535.1 Litocranius walleri | reverse complement strand
TGCCTATTTAGTTCTTTGGCCCATTTTTTGATTGGATCGTTTATTTTTCTGGAATTGAGCTGCATAAGTTGCTTGTATATTTTTGAGATTAGTTGGTCAGTTGCTTCATTTACTATTGTTTTCTCCCATTCAGAAGGCTGTCTTTTCACCTTACTTACAGTTTCCTTTGTTGTGCAGAAGCTTTTAAGTTTAACTAGATGGCATTTGTTTATTTTTGCTTTTATTTCCAGTATTCTGGGAGGTGGATCATAGAGGATCCTGCTGGGATTTATGTCGAAGAGTGTTTTCCCTCTGTTCTCCTCTAGGAGTTTTATAGTTTCTGGTCTTACATTTAGATCTTTAATCCATTTTGAGTTTATTTTTGTGTGTGGTGTTAGAAAGTGATCTAGTTTCATTCTTTTCCAAGTGGTTGACCAGTTTTCCCAGCACCACTTGTTAAAGAGATTGTCTTTACTCCATTGTATATTCTTGCCTCCTTTGTCGAAGATAAGGTGTCCATAGGTGTGTGGATTTATCTCTGGGCTTTCTATTTTGTTCCATTGATCTATATTTCTGTCTTTGTGCCAGTACCATACTGTCTTAATGACTGTGGCTCTGTAGTAGAGCCTGAAGTCAGGCAAGTTGATTCCTCCAGTTCCATTCTTCTTTCTCAAGATTGCTTTTTCTATTCGAGGTTTTTTGTATTTCCATACAAATCTTGAAATTATTTGTTCCAGTTCTGTGAAAAATACTGCTGGTAGCTTGATAGGGATTGCATTGAATCTGTAGATTGCTTTGGGTAATATACTCATTTTCACTATATTGACTCTTCCAATCCATGAGCATGGTATATTTCTCCATTTATTAGTGTCCTCTTTGATTTCTTTCATCAGTGTTTTATAGTTTTCAATATACAGGTCTTTAGTTTCTTTAGGTAAGTATATTCCTAAGTATTTTATTCTTTTCATTGCATTTGTGAATGGAATTGTTTCCTTAACTTCTTAAGAATAAATCTGAATCAGTTCTAATGCGATGGATGAAACTGGAACTGATTATACAGAGTGAAGTAAGCCAGAAAGAAAAACACCGATACAGTATACTGACACATATATATGGAATTTGGAAAGGTGGTAATGATAACTCTGTATGTGAGACAACAAAAGAGACACAGAGGTATAGAACAGACTTTTGGCCTCTCAGGGAGAGGGAGAGGGTGGGATGATTTGGGAGAATGGCATTGAAACATGTATACTATCATGTAAGAAACGAAGCGCCAGTCTATGTTCAATACAGGATACAGGATGCATGGGGCTGGTGCACGGGATGATCCAGAGAGATGACATGGGGTGGAAGGTGAGAGGGGGCTTCGGCATTGGGAGATCGTGTACACCTGTGGCTGATTCATGTCAGTGTATGGCAAAATCAATACAATATCATAACATAGAATAAAGTAAAAATAAAATTAAAAAAAGGCAATCATCAAATAATTCAAAATTTTCAATGTCTTATTGGATCCCACTGACTAAAAGATTAAAATTCAAATATGAGCAGAAATCAATGTAATTCCAAACTTTAATTTATCAAAATTAATTGAGCTGATGAATTCAATTAGATAATTTGTTGGGCTTTGAAACATAATCAATGATCTAATTCAGAACCTGCTGGAGATCGACTCTTTGAGAAATGTCGTAAGTCTGCCAAAGTAGGGTGACGGTTTTTATGATCTTATATAATCCAAGCTAATTGTTTCATTCAGTTATCAGTCACATAAATTTGCAGTAGGTGAAGACTTGTACAATTCCCTTGTTGAGGAGTATGACCCATCTCTTTGAAATTGGTGGCTCGTAAGAACAGTTACATTTGGAATTGTGCGGAATATACAAAAGAGTATTTCAATATATCTGAAGATAATCATCATTTTTACCTATCAAATTAACAAAAGGATTTAATTAATTACAATAGTAATGGTCAATGTCAATACGGACTGAGAAAGACGTAACTCTGGCATACATTTTTCTGGAAAGCCACTGGTAACATATTCCCCAAGTCTTAGCCTTGAAAACCATAAAAGCTATATGATTTTTTAATGAGTTTTTTTTTCTTGATAGTGAAAGTGGGTCTCCCCGTCATGTCCAACTCTTTGTGATCACATGGGCTGTAGCCTTCCAGGCTCCTGTGTACATGGAATTCTCCAGGCAAGGATATAGGAGTGGGTAGACATTCCTTTCTCCAGGAGATCTTCCCAACCCAGGGATCTAACTCAGGTCTTCCACATTGCAAGTGGACTTATTCTTTGTTAGTTATTAAAGGAAATAATTTAATTACATTTTGATAAAATTGAGAAAAAACTATCTCCAAAGCTACAATGTAACATTGTTTATAATTCTAACTATGGGGAAAGTTAAGAGTAAAAAAATATAACAAACAAAAAAAGAAACTATGGGGCCTTTAAAACAAACAAACAAACAAAAACTATGGGACATCATCCCCTGGAGAAGGAAATGGAAACCCACTCCAGTATTCTTGCCTGGAGAATCCCATGGATGAAGGAGCTTGGTGGGCTACAGTCCACAGGTCGCAAAGAGTCGGACACGACTGAATGACTTCACTTCATGGGCCATCGTATCTTGGGTAGAAAATTATCAGTGTTTAAAATTATGAATTTGCATGTTAAAAAATATGGTTAATTAAAAAATAAAGATATCAAATTGCACATGTAGTGTATATATGCAGATGTAAGTGAAGATATATATGTAGAGGTATGAATGCACAGAGATATCATATGCTATCACTCTCATTTGGCTACAACCTTACAAGGATAACTCCTTTATCCATATTAAGAAAGGCAAGTAAAAACTTCCCCAATGTCTCTCAAGTACTACAGTGCAGTTTCTATATGAATAGGATACACCATTCGGACATTTTCCTAAGCGGGGGGGAAGAAAAGAAAATCGAGCAATTTTATTCTCTGCCCTCCTTCTTAGCAACAGGAGACTTATACAGGCTTTCATATATACAGTAATGAGATTGAGTCAAGTACTTGAAATTTTGGTATCCAGTACACATGGTATAGTCTCCATGCATGCATGCCAACTCACTCAGTCGTGTTCAACTCTTTAAGACCTCATGGACTGTGGCCCATCAGGCTCCTCTGTCCATGGGATTCTCCAAGCAAGAATATTGGAGAGGGTTGTCATGCTCTCCTCCAGGGAATCCCAGACCCTGTGACTGAATCCAAGTCTTTTATTTCTCTTGCACTGAAAGGTGGGTTCTTTACCACTAATGCCACCTGGGAAGTGCATATTCTCCATACCTTGAACTAATTTCCTTAAAATTGATAATTCTCCAATTCTTTAAATTGAAAACATACTCTTTTTTTATTGCTTGACCAAACAATAAATCAAAGCAAAACAAAACAAAAACAAACTGTAGCAACAGTAGGAACAAAAATTGAGTGGTTTGCCTACTTCAAAGTTAAAACAGAAAAATCAACTTGGACAATTTCCTTCCTTAAGTTTTAGACTAATAATAAGAAGCTCAGTTCAGTTCAGTTGCTGAATCG
This sequence comes from Litocranius walleri, assembly GCA_006410535.1. Taxonomy (NCBI): domain Eukaryota; kingdom Metazoa; phylum Chordata; class Mammalia; order Artiodactyla; family Bovidae; genus Litocranius; species Litocranius walleri. The sequence continues at coordinate 295,918 of SJYG01000415.1, read as the reverse complement.
TATCCAACTCTTTGCGACCCCATGAATCACAGCATGTCAGGCTTCCCTGTTCATCATCATCTCTCAGAGTTAACTCAGACTCACATCCATCAAGTCCGTGATGCCATCCAGACATCTCATCCTCGATCATCTCCTTCTCCTCCTGCCCACAATCCCTCTCAGCATCAGAGTCTTTTCCAATGAGTCAACTCTTCGCATGAGGTGGTCACAATACTGGAGTTTCAGCTTTACCATCATTTCTTTCAAAGAAATCCCAGGGCTGATCTCTTTCAGAATGGACTGGTTGGATCTCCTTGCAGTCCAAGGGACTCTCAAGAGTCTTCTCCAACACCACAGTTCAAAGGCATAAATTCTTTGGCGCTCAGCTTTCTTCACAGTCCAACTCTCACATCCATACATGACCACAGGAAAAACCATAGCCTTGAATAGACGAACCTTAGTCAGCAAAGTAATGTCTCTTCTTTTGAATATACTTTCTAGGTTGTCATAACTTTTTTTCCAAGGAGTAAGCGTCTTCGAATTTTATGGCTGCAGTCACAATCTGCAGTGATTTTGGAACCCCCCAAAAAAATAAAGTCTAACATTGTTTCCACTGTTTCCCCATCTATTTCCCATGAAGTGATGGGACCAGATGCCATGATCTTCGTTTTCTGAATGTTGAGCTTTAAGCCAACTTTTTCACTCTCCTCTTTCACTTTCATCAAGAGGCTTTTTAGCTCCTCTTCACTTTCTGCCATAAGAGTGGTGTCATCTGCGTATCTGAGGTTATTGATATTTCTCCCAGCTATCTTGATTCCAGCTTGTGTTTCTTCTAGTCCAGCGTTTCTCATGATGTACTCTGCATATAAGTTAAATAAGCAAGGTGACAACATACAGCCTTTATGTACTCTTTTCCTATTTGGAACCAGCCTGTTGTTCCATGTCCAGTCCTAACTGTTGCTTCCTGACCTGCATACAGATTTCTCGCGAGGCAGATTAGGTGCTCTGGTATTCCCATCCCTTTCAGAATTTTCCACAGTTTAATTTGATCCACACGGTCAAAGGCTTTGGCATAGTCAATAAAGCAGATATAGATGCTAATCCATGACAAACCCATAGCTTCATCATTTTATGCTCTCTTTATTCTTAGTAATATTTCTTGTTCTAAAGTATATTTTCTACTTTGTTTTATATCAATATATTCATGCATGAGATGCTTTCTGCCATTTTATATTTAACTCAATACATTATCATAATTGAGATTTCTTTAGAAAGCAGTTTAAGTCACTAATTTTAGAGGCACATGAGTTTAAAAAAATGAATAACATCAATGTAAATTATACTGTATAGCATCTATACTGCTACTGCTGCTGTGACAGCAGCTATAGGAGTTACCAAAACTGAACTGAATTCTAAAGGTAAATAATAGAAGAGTATGAAATTTTACATCAGTATTTATTGAAGAGCATCAATGCCTGTAGTGTTGCCATATTAAATAATCCTCTTGATTATTCCACACACTAATTTTAAAATCATGATCAGAGGACTTAAATAATATGTATTTCCATTTTTCCAGAATAAGAATAAAGGAATTGTATCTCTGAATTAATTTAAAAAAAAATTAGTCATCCTTTGTCAAGATAGAGAAGAGACATGAAATTTTATGCCCTGGAAATGGATTATTTATTACTGATTTGAGTCAAGGTTAATATAACATTTCTGCTACTTTTCACTAATATTCCAGTTAATGTAAATATCAAGTAAGCAATGATTTGTGGAAAAATATATTTTATTTATGAGTATATAAAATAACGTTGGTTATCACTACATTTCAAATTGTTAACCAGAAAAAAGTGATTTACATAATTCATCCTTGTAAGTTTGAAATCAAATAAGCATTTGAAATTACCTCAATGAATTTTTTTCAAGTTTTTACTTCATTCTCATGAAAATAGAATTAGTTCTGTTAATATTTTTCTCAAAAGATTTGGAATTTCATTCAGACACAAAGATTATAGAATAGAAAATAGATGTGTAAGTAATTCTAGCAAAACTGATGAGGCAACAGATGAAAGAAAATATGAATATGATTGATAATTTCAAATTAGATATATGTGCCTATGAGGGTGAAAGTGAAAGTTGCTCAGTCATGTCCAACTCTTTGCGACCATGGCCCACAGTTCATGGAATTCTCCAGGCCAGAATACTGGAGTGGGTAGCCTTTCTTTCTCCAGTGGATCTTCCAGACCCAGGGATCAAACCTGGATATCCTGCTTTACATGTGGATTCTTTACCAACTGAGCTATCAGGTAAGCCCCTAAATATTACATTGCTTAGAGGAAAATGTAATCTTCCCTGATTTACACAACCATATAGATTAGGTTATTTCTATGTTTAGATTATACTTAAAAATTAGAGCTATTTTAAAACAATGTTCACGTCCCACGAAAGCTATTAGCTCCCACTTTTACAGCAAATCTACTCAATTGTTTTATGGAGACTTTCTGGAAAGTCCTCAAAGAGAACTAAGATACAGCCTTGATCAAACTGCCATGTGAAGTAATAATATATGTATAATGATTGGTAAGTGATAGACAGGCAACACAAAACATACAACATATATAAAGTATCTTTGTTTTTATTCCCAGTATTTCAAGAAGCAAGCTAATTTTCTTAAGCCTCTTGTAAATTCTTTCTTTCTCTATACTGAAACTTTCTTCCAAAATAAGTTAGAATTGAAGCTACAATGTATACACAATTTCATTTCTTCAAGCACTTAGCAAGATACCTTGTAAGCATATAACATAAAATAATAGCTTAAAATATGTGTGAATCATTAACTCTTGACCACTATATATTTTCAGTTCAGTTCAGTTCAGTCACTGAGTCGTGTCTGAGTCTGTGCAACCCCATGAAACGCAGCACATCAGGCCTCCCTGTCCATCACCAACTCCCAGAGTTTACTCAGACTCATGTCCATTGAGACAGTGATGCCATCCAGCCATCTCATCCTCTGTCATTCCCTTCTCCTCCTGCCCCCAATTGCTCCCAGCATCAGGGTCTTTTCCAGTGAGTCAACTCGTCTCATGAGGTGACCAAAGTATTGGAGTTTCAGCTTCAGCATCAGTACCTCCAATGAACACCCAGGACAGATCTCCTTCAGAATGGACTGGTCAGATCTCCTTGCAGTCCAAGGAGCCTTCAAGAGTCTTCTCCAGCACCACAGTTCAAAAGTATCAATTCTTCACCTTTCTTCACAGTCCAACTCTCACTTCCAAGTAAAATTTATGTCATTCTCTTTTGTTTCTCTTTAAAAATCTGTCTATCCGTCAAGGCCACATAAAAGATGCATGATAGCCACAAATGATTTTGTACAGTTTCTTCCCATCAACTGTATTATGATATTAACAAACACCACTAGCTTGGGAGGTTCTTGAAAGTAAAAATATATCTTTCCCTCTCATCTATTCACCAAATTCAAAGTATAAAATTGCTCATTTATTTAAGACTACTTGTTAGTCATCAGGAAAAAGGGAATAACAGAACTAGATTTTATTGCACATATACAGTATGTTTGTTATATTATCTATATTCTTTTGTTCTATATACTACTTTATGAAGAAAATGATATTAAACTGGTTTTGTAGATAATGACTGAGTCAGGTCAATCCATCTTCTCTGACTTATTTAGTCAGAACCAAGTATAGTCTCCTGATCTAAAACTCATATTTTTTCCTTTGTGGTTTTTGTTTTTCAAATCTAAAGCAACTTTTTAAGTGAATTTTTGACACATAATCCATTCAAAATCAGAAAAGTGTTCTTTAATAACCAAAATAAATATTTAGTAGTTGCATGCCTTCATAGTGAAAACAATTTTGTTTTCATTAGTTTGCTAACTGTGTCCTTGACATCTTTATTTCTCAGACTGTAGATCAGGGTGTTAAACTGGGGATGACCACCGCGTAAAACACATACAGCACTTTGACTGTGTGCCTGGAGGTTGTGGAGTTGGTTACACAGTAGAGGAAGAGGATGGTGCCAGGGAAGATCCTGATGGAGGCCAGGTGGGAGGCGCAGGTGCAGAAGACTTTGTGACGACCACCAGCTGATTTCATCTTCAAAGTGGTGACAACAATGAACATGCAAGATGTGAGAATGACAAGCAATGTGATCACCTTATTAAAGGTGGCAACAATGAAAAGAAGCAGCTGGCTGAGATAAGAATCAGAATAAGAGAGGGAAATCAAGGAAGAAAGCTCACAGAAGAAGTGATTGATTGTGTTGAAACTGTAAAAAGACAATTTGACAGCAGAACACGTGAGAGTCAAGCAGCAAGCTACTCCCCATGCATATGACACGACCACTAACTTGGCAGAGTCTCTGGGACATGACGACTGTGTAGAGCAAAGGATTGCAAATAGTCATGAAGTGGTCATAGGTCATCACAGCAAACAAGATTAATTCAGTCACTACAAAGGTGCAAATGAGAAAGAACTGCACCATACATCCCCAAAATGAAATGCTCTGTCTTCTGCAAGTAGGTTCACCAGGGTCTTGGGAGCAATAATGGAAGAATAGCAGAAATCCACAAATGAGAGGTGGCTGAGAAAAACATATACGGGGGTGTGCAGTTTGAGGCTAACTTTGATGATGACCATCATCCCAAGGTTTTCTGCTATGCTGAAGCTGGAGATGGCCAGAAATGCCAAGAAGAGGGTAGCTTGCAGTTCTGAGTAGTCTGATAAACCCAAGAGAGCAAATGTGGCCACAATGATTATATTTCTCTTGGTCAGAGACATGCTTCCTGATGGATGGATCTGAACATCTGTCTTGGAAATGATATATTGGGAGAGTGACTGACACATAAATCATGCTTACCTGTGCCCTGTGCAGAGGGGATATGAAATGAGTCAAAACGAATCCTGACAGGGGTTCATCACCCAAGGCAAAAATAACTACAGCTTCAGAAAAGAATTACTCGTTAATGTTTTTCTTCAAGAATTTAAAACTTAATTCTCTTCAAGTTCTGAAATATAATTTTAATGACATACAAATGTTATAATTATAAATCAAGCGATTTTGTTTGTAACATGTAATCAAATCCTCATGTGAGACATTCTAATACCGACCTCCATGAATTCTGCAAAATGAAATAATTTTAGCTGATACAGTTGTAATAAAAAATGAAAACACATGAAATAACTTCTATAATCAGAAATAAGTTTTACATAAAACATGTGCATATTTGTGTTGTAAACAAAGTGTGGTAAATAATAACAACTTACTTATTGTTGTTTAATTGGTAAGTCATGTCTGACTCTGACCCCATGGACTGCAACCCACCAGATTCCTCTATCCATGGAATTTCCAGGAAAGAATACCAGTGGGTTGCCATTTCTTTTTTCAGGGGATCTTCCTCACCCGGAGATCAAACCCATGTCTTCTGCATTGGCAGGTGGATCCTTTAGCATTAAGCCACCAGGGAACCTGTACTTACTTATGCTCATATTTTAAATATCTGATTAGTAATTTATTCATCATGCCTCTTTTTTTTTTGACTGAAAAGGTCAGCTAGCAAATTAAGTAATTATTTACAGCTTTTCAGAAATAATACCTATTGAGCAGCCTTTCTTTACATATGAGCAACAGAAACTTGAAGAAGCTATGACTTGCCTAGTGACAATAGGCATTGAGGCTCAACTACAGCTAGAGACCATATTCCTTAATTCCCAGTGACATACCCATCTCTACACCAGGCTGTGATTCACATTACAGATTAAGATATGAGTATTTCTACTCTGTAAAAATCATATTTCATCCCTCATTTTGCTAACTTTATTCTTGGCCACTTTAAAGACAAATTCTATGCTGCTGCTGCTGCTGCTAAGTCGCTTCAGTCATGTCCAACTCTGTACGACCCCATAGACAGCAGCCCACGAGGCTCCCCCATCCCTGGGATTCTCCAAGCAAGAACATTAGAGTGGGTTGCCATATCCTTCTCCAATGCATGAAAGTGAAGAGTGAAAGTAAAGTCACTCTGTCGTGTCCGACTCTTAGCGACCCCAGGGACTAGAGCTTATCAGTCTCCTCCACCCATGGGATTTTCCAGGCAAAATACTGGAGTGGGTCACCATTGCCTTCTCCGAAATTCCATGCTATAAATCTATAAAGGTTAGTCCAACATTTATGTGTGGGCTGCAGAGATCTTCTCATCTGTGTAAAGATGTAACATACAGAATGGATGTTAGGGAAAGCCCTTTTTAGAAATAAATATAATTAAAAGTCCTAAATATTGACACTTGTCTAGATGATTCTCTCTTCCTTAGCACCTAGAATATTAAAATTGTCAGAAGCATGGATGAAAATTGAGATTCTCCACACTCCGATGACACTTTAATAAAAGAGTTCTTAATATAGAAAAAAAAAAAAAGATGGGATTTCTTAAACTGGTACACAGATTGGAAGCCCAGTTACATTTGAATCTCAAGTAGATAATGAATTATTGCTATAAATGCACCCCAAGTATTCTATGGAACTTTTCATACTAAACATTAATTGTTTCTCAGAAGTTCAAATTAAATTTACTGTTCTGTACTTTTGCTTGCTAAATCTGTCAACCTTATATCTAGAAGAATTTAGAATGTTATAGTGAACAGTACATTCCACTTGGAACTTCCTTGTTTTAGAACAATAGGGTCTTGCCTGCCAGAAATTCCCTCCATCAAATAATGATTTCTTGCTCAAACTAATATATCTGGTAAGGTCATCTCTGTTTCCACATCCCTAGAATCAACTGGCTCTAGATGTTTCAGCATTAAAGGTTCGAAGTCTCATGTAGCAGGACTCTTGAAAGTCCTGTATGTTCAGATATTCAAGGATTTAAGGATCAGTCAGAAGGCGGTCTTTCCAATTCAATTCTCACTATTATAAAATTCTTTACTAGTGACCTTTCTCAGAGTTTCTCAAACTCAGGACTATTGATATTTTGTGCTGATTTATTCTTTTTTATGAGAACTTACACTGTTCAAGGTACCATATATAACAGCATCTCTGGCCTCTATGACAGCATCATCCTCCCCCTTGTCTCTCCATTGAGGCAATAAAAATGGTCTCCAAGTATTGTCACGTGTACACTTAGGAGGGGAAAGAAGGTGCATAATTGCCTGTAACTGAGAACTACTGTCTTGTTTCTTTTATTCTGGTAGCTTTTCATTAGTCGACTTAAAACTATTTCTTATCTCCCGAATGATGTTATGTGAATTAAACAATTTAGCTTATCTTTGGATCTGGGAAGAATGGTCTAAAATCTTTCTTATGATTTCGTCCCAATTTTTTTTTATTTTGCTTTTATGAGCTAACATATTTTTTCCCCTGCTCTGCAATCTTATTTAGAGCTAGTCGTATTGATTCTATTTCTCCAGAAGGTTCATTTCAATCTTTCAGTTTAGTTTTATGTAAATACCTCCCTATCGTCTGAAAAGTCACAGAAGCACAGAGCCATGTACCTGAAAACTCTCAGGCCCCTCTGTTCCTCCCTTCCTAGTAAACACATGTCCAGTAGACTACGAAGAAGCTCAGTTACACCAAGGCCCCTCTACAGTGCTGTCTAGAAAATATGGCCTTCCTGTTCTAAAAACATAATGTTTGCAGTGGCTCAAATTTTTCCTAAAATAATTTTTCACATAAAAAACTGACAAGCCTAAGATATCTTCTAGATCACCTTACATGGTAAAAAAAAAAATAATAATCCTATTTTCTCAAACCTACACACAAACCTGCTGGTGGGAAGGGCAGCCTCCCCTCCAGCCTCTGGAGAGTCACTGGTTTCGGAGAGAGGACTCTCTTGTCTCTGCTACTCCCGGTGCCAAAAATACCCTACAGAAAACTCCCTGCCCTGTTCTTTGGAGACCTCAGAACAAGCAATTAGAATCAATGACTATTTTCTGATGAAATTCTGATTTCTTGAAAAACAAACAGCAGCTTTATAAACATTTTATACAACAATTGATTAAAAGTGTCAATGTCTTCTCCCCATGCTCCATGATCACTGAGGTAGAATCCAAAGCATTTTGTATAGTAACAAGAGACAGCAAAATTTATGTATACTAATCAGTAAATATACTTTTAATATATTGTTTTATTCTTTGAAATTTTTTCTAAACTTACTGAAGTACAATTGGCAAGCAAAAATTTTATATATTTCAGGTGTACACCTTAATGTTCTGATATATAAATAAATAAATATGTATTTAATCTGGCATGAGCAAAGGTGCATACAATTGAGTTAATTTACTTTTTGTAGTTTGAATATTGAATATGGTCAACATTGATGGCAAAACATTTACAAGGAACTCTGCAACTTATTCTCATTAATTGTAACATTTAATTCTGTGTGTGGTTTATAAATGTCATCTCCTCACCCTCTCTGAGGATTATTATATCCAGCTAGAGGAATAATATAGTTCTTTTCATGTATTAATATGACAGTTGCTGATAGAAAATAGTATATATTGTAACCTTATATAACACCACTGCGTGTAGCAGAGAAAACTTTGTACTATGAATGTTAAATAATATTACTCAAGTCTCTGCGTTACAGGCAGATTATTTACCATCTGAGCCACCAGGGAAGCCAATTGTTAAATAATATATCCTTCATTCTTTAGTAAAGAAAAAGAAAAGAAGATGGAATAGGGAGTGATGGGTATTACCCAGGGTCTGATAGAAGTATCAACACTAAGATAATAATTTAATAAATGTTACTGGATATGTTACATACCAACAGGGAAGGAAATCATTCTCAGTAAATGATTGTTGTGAACATTTCTATATAGTTTGGGGATGAGAGCTGCACAACTTGTTTACATGTACTGTTTCACTTAACAAAGTATAAAACAACAACAAAAAAAACCCATAAGCTTAATACTTACCAAAATTTGAGTTCAAATATCATCCAAATTTGAGATAAAACATAGAATGGAGATGGATTTATTTTCACTGCATTTATTCTTTAAATCACTAAAAGTAAATGTAACTACATAAAAATCTAGACCGCATATTAAAAAACAAAACAAAAACCAACTAAAAAGTAAACTACATATCCAAAAGCATGCCTGATACATAAAATTAAATGTTACCAAATTATGGTATTTTGTAAATATTCTTCATAGAGGTGGGCGATTTTAAGGTATAAAATGTCTTATAAATTACTTTGAAAAACTTGAACACCCAATGGAAATATAAGCAAAGTGAACAGAAAAGAAAATAAATCATTAAACATTAAAATACTTCCATATTTTAAATTTCTTTTGCTGTTTTTCTCCTTTTCTTCTAATTTTTAGGTTCACATAAGAAATAACCTATAAGTCCATGTGAAGATGTTTTATGAGGTCTTATTTTATCTAAAATATAGACTTCCCTGGATGGCTCAGATGGTAAAAGCGCCTGCCTACAAAGTGGAAGATTAGGATTTGATCCCTGCGTTGGGAAGGTCCCCTGGAGAACAAAATGGCAATCAACTCCAGTATTCTGGCATTGAAAATCCCATGGGTGGAGGAGCCTGGTAGGCTACAGTCCACGGGGTTGCAAAGAGTCAAAAATGACTGAGAGACTTATTTTCACTTTCATATTATTAGCAAGAAATGTTTTTAAAACTTTTTTTTTTTTTTGCTGATCTGTGTACTTTGATCAAACCATTTTATTTGACACAAGATATAAATACAGAAATAAAGTTGAATGTTTTATCTATTTCCATGGTCCAGTGATTTATATATTTCCTTTACCCCCTTCCACAATTCTGAATCACTCTTTCCATTCTATCTGATCAAAAAAGTCACCAGATTCTAAGAATATTTATTTTTGATGGCTAAAATTCCTTTTAGAACAAGTTACCCAGGAAAACTTCGTTTAGTTACTAAGTCTAAAATTAACCAAGAAGACTCTGAGCTTCCACTGAAGGGAGTACAGTTTCCAACCCTGGTCCAGGAACAGATCCTGTATACCTTGTTGCTGCTGCTGCTGCTAAGTCATATCAGTCATGTTCGACTCTGTGCGACCCCGTAGACAGCAGCCCACCACGCTCCCATCCTTGGGATTATCTAAGCAAGAACACTGGAGTGTGTTGCCATTTCCTTCTCCAGTGCATGAAAGTGAAAGTGAAATGAAGTCGTGTCCAACTCTTCGCGATCCCATGGACTGAAGACTACCAGGCTCCTCTGTCCATGGGATTTCCCAGGCAAGAGTAGAAAAGCAGTAACAACAACAAGAATGACAAAGAAAAACAACTAAAGAAAATATAACAATTCTTACTTTAGAAATTATAAGGAAGTTATGACATTTATTGTACAATATGGAACCATGGAATTTTATTTAGATCTTAAAAGATGACCACCACACTCTGTCATTTTTGGTTCACAAATATTACAAAAAATAAAGTGCAATGTATCTATAATTAAAATAATAAAATGAAGATAAAAGGCTTGAGGAGTACTTGAATATTCAGTTACAGAGAGATTTATACAGTAAGTGGAGCTTCCCAGCTGGCACAATGGTAAAGAATCTGCCTGCCAATGCAAGAGATGTGAGTTTGGTCCCTGGGTCAGGAACATCCTCTGGAAGAGGAAATGGCAACCCACTGCAGTATTGTTACCTGAAAAGGTCCTTGGACGGAGGAGCCTGGAAGGCTGCAGTCCATGGGGTCACTGAGGGTTGGACACTGAACGAATTCACTTCCACTTTTCACTTTCATGCATTGGAGAGGAAATGGCAACCCACTCCAGTGTTCTTGCCTGGAGAATTCCAGGGACAACGGAGCCTGGTGGACAGAGTTGGACATGACTGAAGTGACTTAGCAGCAGCAGCAGAGCAAGCACACACACACACACACACACACACACAAAGCGAAATTAAAACAGATTAGAAAAAGAAACTCGGCATTGTGTACTGCAATCCTTAAAAAGTCATGTTGTAGCCTTTTGTCATATTTTCCTGTCCATTCTTCAATTCTTTTGGCCATGATATTGCTGCTGAGACTTGCAACCTGAATCCCCAGGTACACTTGTTAACTGGCTTATCTTTCAGTTTAGTTCAGTTCAGTCGTTCAGTCATGTCCAACTGTGCAACCCCATGAACTGCAGCATGACAGGCTTCCCTGATCATCACCAACTCCTGGAGTCCACCCAAACCCATGTCCATTGTGTTGGTGTTGCCATCCAACCATCTTATCCTCTGTCATCCCCTTCTCTTCTTGCCTTCAATCTTTACAAGCATCAGGGTATTTTCAAATGAGTCAGCTCTTTGCATGAGGTGGCCAAAGTACTGGAGTTTCAGCTTCAGTATCAGTCCTTCCAATGAACACCCAGGACTGATTTCCTTTAGGATGGACTGGTTGGATCTCCTTTCAGTCCAAGGGACTCTCAAGAGTCTTCTCCAACACCACAGTTCAAAAGCATCAATTCTTCGGCACTCAGCTTTCTTCATAGTCCAACTCTCACATCCATACATGACCACTGGAGAAATGATAGCCTTGACTAGACAGACCTTTGTTGACAAAGTAATGTCTCTGCTTTATAATATGCTGTCTATGTTGGCCATAACTTTTCTTCCAAGGAGTAAGTGTCTTTAAATTTCATGGCTGCAATCACCATCTGCAGTGATTTTGGAGTCCCTCAAAAGGATTACCTTTAGGATTAACTTTCTGTGCCAAAAGCAGAGTAAAAGAGAAAGGGGAGGAGGAAAAGGAGGAAAAGTTCAAAGGAAATGGGAAAGAGAAAAGAGAGAAATCCTGCTTTCCAGTTTCTTTTCCAGTTTCTCACCATACTCAGAAGCAAAAGCAGCAGTCTGGCTTGTCCCAGGGACCAACGATCAATGGGGCCTGTGGCTAGAGGCTGAAACGTGTAGACACCATTAGAGCTCTGTCTCTTCCTCATGAACTTCACACAAGATGAGCAGAGCACGTCCTCCAACCTCTGAGATTCTGGCAAGGATATGTCTTCCCTGTCTTCTGCACACGTAAAGAATGATAGTTTCTTCATGAAGTTGAGTGATTGAGTGAGTGAGTGAAGTCGCTCAGTCGTGTCTGACTCTTTGTGACCCCATGGACTGTAGCTTACCAGGCTTCTCTGTCCATGGGATTCTCCAGGCAAAAATAATGGAGTGGGTAACCATTTCCTTCTCCAGGGGATCTTCCCAACCCAGAGATCGAACCTGGGTCTCCCGCATTGGAAGCAGATGCTTTAAACTCTGAGCCATCAGGGAAGCCCCATGAAGTTAATAATCATTACATCAGAGACTGCCCTGGTGATCCAGTAACCACTGGATCCAATGCACCTCCAATGCAGGGGCCACAGGTTTGATCCCTGGGTGGGGAGCTAAGATCTCATATGCCACAGGGCAACTAAGCCCACACACTGTAAAAAGACAGCCTATGTGCTGCAATGAGAAGTCCACGAACTACAAGTAGAGAGGCCTGCATGAAGCAATGAAGACCCAACACAACCAAAATAATTAAATAAATAAAATACCATTAAATGAACCCATTCTTCATCTCTCCAGGCTTCTAAAATCTAGCATTCCATGTATTCAACCTCACTAGGGACATATTTTCTTAAATGGACCTGTCTCATATAATACACCATGTACAACATATTCAACATGGAACAATTTTGAACCAATTTACAATCTTAAAAGTCAAGATAGTACTTTAACTTCTAATATTAAGATCAATATACATACAGGTTTATATACCAATTTTTATTCATTTATCTAATAAAAAATAAAGATAACTTAAAATACATAAGTGATAATGAGAGAGAAAATAATAAATAGTTCCAGGTCTCAAAGATTTCACTGAAACACACATAAAGTATCTTCCTAGTGCCAGTGAGTACCTACATGTTGTCAAAATGTAATCTCGGTATAATGTTGAGAGGTTAACAGTAATAACCATTGTTCAAACTTTAGGACACTGAGAAATTAAGATGTTTGTGTTACTTGTCAAATTAAAAAAATGAGAGTCAAATTGCCTATCCTGGTTTTCATAAACTCCAGTGTAGTGCTTTCTAACGTTAGTATAGACACAGAGAGAGATGCTTCATTGAGTAAGTGAATTTAATACAGAAATTTACATAAATCATAATGGAAGCACAAACAAAGTATCAGTGATGCATATGAGCCAAGTTAGAAGGAAGAAATAAAGTTTAAACACATGAAGTATGAACAAAGGTCATTTCATCAAGACACCAAAAAGAAATGTACACAGAGGTTAGAAGTCCACCTATGAGTCACGGTAAGCATTTAATGCATATTTTTAAAGTGAGTCAAAAGAAAGTAATTAAAAGTGAGAAAAGAGACAAAAGTCAGCAATGCTGCTGTTCATAACAATGGTTATGAAATAATTGCAAACCTAAAGGTACCTGATGGTCTATAGTCCATGGGGTCCCAAAAGACCTGAGCCTACTTAGTGACTAAACAGCAACCAACCAATACATACACATATATAATATATCAATATATCTACATAATATGTAGGTATATATGTTTATAAGCATACAGACATAATTGGGAGATATTATAGGTTTGGTATATTCACTTCATTGTGATAAGACAAATTAGGCTTCCTTGGTGGCTCAGACAATAGTCTGCCTGCAATGCAGGAGACCCTGGTTTGATCCCTGGGTCAGGAAGATGCCCTGGAGAAAGAAACAGCTACTCACTCCAATATTCTTGCCTGAAAAGACCCATGGATGGAGGAGCCTGGCAGGCTACAGTCCATGGGGTCACAAAGAGTTGGACACAACTGAGTGATTTCACTTTCTCTTTCCAATAAGGCAAATATCATTAATAAAGCAGATCAAACACACTTTCAGTGTGCATATGTCTAAGTATGCACACTGAAATATTACATCTAAGAAATGTACATATATTGGGACTTCCCTAGTGGTCCAGTGATTAAGAATCCACTATCCTTTTCAGGGGACCTGTGCTTGATCCCTTGTAGGGCAACTAAGATACCACATGCCACAGGGAACTAAACCCAAACACTGCAACTAGAGAAGTCCACATACCACATAGAAGACCCAGTACAACCCAAATAAAATAAAATAATTTAAAAATTTTATGCAAATCAATAAAAATAAAGAATATGCATATCCTTGTTGATAAATACTTTAAAATGCTAACCACCATCTAAATCTTCAGTGAGTGATAATCTTTTTCAACAGTATTCAACAGTAACATCAGAGATGGCAGATCACCATAACCTACACAATAATGAAAAAGTTTAAAACTTTGCCAGAATTACCAAAATGTGACATGTGACAGAGACATGAGTGAGCAAATGTTGCTGGAAAAAGAATGTTAATAGACTTGCTTGATGCAGGGTTGCCACAAATCTTCAATATGTAAAAACGCAAAGCACAATACTGTCAAGTGCAATAAACAATATACATCTATGCACACACACACATATACACACAGAGACAAATACACATACATAAAGCGATGAACAATTATGTGTTAGGGATATTCCTAAGCTATTTTCATTTGACATGTCACTTAATATCCCTAAAATTTCTGTAATGAAATTATTATCAATGTCTCTATTATTCAAAAGTGATAATACATGAAACTCCAAAACCACTGATCACTGCAATGACAAAAACAAAAAACAATAAAGGAAGTAAAAACAAAACAATAAAGAGAATATATATGTATATGTATATATATATACAGTGTTAGTGTTAGTCACTCAGTCGTGCCCAACACTTTGCAACCCCATTAACTGCAACCCTCTGTCCATGAGATTTTCCAGGCAAGGATACTGTAGTGGGTTGTCATTTCCTTCTCCAGGAGATCTTCCATCCAAGGAAACGAACCTGGGTCTCCTGCACTGCAGGCAGATTCTTTACCAACTGAGGTAAAAGGGAATATATACACATATGGAATCTTATTCTCTGTAAAAACAGAAAAAGGTGTGTTCCTAGTGTAAAATAACAGGTGTTCAATTGTGAAATGAATCTTAGTCCCCATAATGCATGTTAAAATAAAGTGTGATACTTAGTTCATTAAAATCATGAAAGTCTAAGAGAAATTAAATTTGTGCGTTTTAACAGTTCAGTGGCACTCCACTCCAGCATTCTTGCCTGGAAAATCGCATGAATGGAGGAGCCTGATGGGCTCCAGTCCATGTGGTCGCTAAGAGTAGGACAGAATTGAATGACTTCACTTTCACTTTTCATTTTCATTCATTGGAGAAGGAAATGGCAACCCATCCAGTGTTCTTGATCCCATGATAAGGAAGATGAACTGAAGAAGGAAACAGCTACTCACTCCAGATGAACCTAAATTCCCTGCACTGCCTTGACTGTCATGCTGAGTATTGACTTATACCACAGTGGCACGTGTGACAGCCTTGTGGCACCTTGAGGGAAAGCCACAGATCCCTTTGTCAACTCTACAGAAAGACTGACACTGCTGCTACAGCTCAGGAGGTAAGTGGATGTGCATGTCTCCACTCCAGAGGAGGCCTGACTCCCCTGTGGAGACTCCAGAGGAAACCCTAGGATACATGTTAACACTAGAGAGGAAACCTCAGGTTCTGGCCTCAGTTCCAGACGATGACTTAGGACCCGACGCTGAATGAAGAGGAATCCAGAGAAGCCACTCACAATTCGCATGGAGACTGGCATTTCCTGAGGCCACACAAACGGGTCCCTGAGGTCCCTGTCATAACTCCAGAGAAACCTGCCGCAACTCGAGAAAAACCAGGAGATTCTCCCCTCCAAGCGAGATGAGGCCCTTTTCTGCTGTGACGTCTTGAGGGAAATCACACCTTCTCTCTTGAACCTCAAAAGGGTCCTGTGGGAGACTGCCTGTAATGGGTTAAGTCTTGGGAGCTGCTTGGCCTGATTGCTGAGCCCAAGGCATGTTCCTTAGCTCTCTGACCCGCCTTCCTCAAGAATGTTCTCACAACCTTGTGGCTCCAGGATGTTTGGTACCTGNTGCGGGAGACTGCCTGTAATGGGTTAAGTCTTGGGAGCTGCTTGGCCTGATTGCCGAGCCCAAGGCATGTTCCTTAGCTCTCTGACTCGCCTTCCTCAAGAATGTTCTCACAACCTTGTGGCTCCAGGATGTTTGGTACCTGCTACACTTCAGAGACCAGGGCACTGTGTTCTGCACACAATGGTGGGGGTCTGGTGATTGTTTTCCTGATTAATGATGTACTGTGTATATGTCATAATGATGTACTGTGTGTATGTCATAAATCACATAAGCTTGTTTACTGTACCCTATATATACTACACTGCAATAAAGATCAGCATCAGCCATTTTGGTCTGATCCTCTCAACCCCATCTTTCTGTCTTCCTTTCTTCTCAGCAAGCAGACTCCGTTGTTGTGCTCTTTACATAAAGTGACTCCTTTCAGCGCTGGCCGCGGCACTTTTTCTTCTCTGATTGCTGTATGTAGAACTTCCAGAACTATGTTGAATAATAGTGGTGAAGGTGGACACCCTTGTCTTATTCCTGATCTTAGGGCAAATGCTTTCAGTTTTCACCATTGAGAATAATGTTTACTGTAGGCTTATCATATATGGGCTTTACTATATGGAAGTTTGAAATAGGTTATGAATAAGAGAAGGAGTATGTCAAGGCTGTATATTGTTACCCTGCTTATTTAACTTATATGCAGAGTACATCATGAGAAATGCGGGGTTAGATGAAGCACAATGTGGAATCAAGATTGCATGGAGAAATATCAATAACCTCAAATATGCAGATGACACCACCCTTATGGCAGAAAGTGAAGAAGAACTAAAGAGCCTCTTGATGAAATTGAAAGAGGAGCATGAAAAATTTGGTTTAAAGCTCAGCATTCAGAAAACTAAAATCATGGCATCTGGCCCCATCACTTCATGGCAAATAGATAGGGAAACAGTGGAAACAGTGGCTGAATTTATTTTTCTGGGCTCCAAAATCACTGTGGATGGTGACTGCAGTCATAAAAGCAAAAGACGCTTTCTCTTTGGAAGGAAAGTTATGACCAACTTACACAGAATATTTAAAAGCAGAGACATTACTTTGAACACAAAGGTCTGTCTAGTCAAGGGTATGGTTTTTCCAGTAGTCATGTATGGATGTGAGAGTTGGATTATAAGGAAAGCTGATTGCTGAAGAATTGATGTTTTTGAACTGTGGAGTTGGAAAAGACTCTTGAGAGTCCCTTGAACTGCAAGGAGATCCAACCAGTCCATCTTAAAGGAGTCAGTCCTGGGTGTTCTTTGCAAGGACTGGTATTGAAGCTGAAACTCCAATATTTTGGCCACCTGATGTGAAGAGCTGACTCATTGGAAAAGACCCTGATGCTGGGAAAGATTGAGGGCAAGAGGAGAAGTGGATGACATAGGATGAGATGGTTGGATGACATCACTGACTCGATAGACATGAGTTTGGGCAGACTCTGGGAGTTGGTGATGGACAGGGAGGAATGATGTGCTGCAGTTCATGGGTTTACAAATAGTAGGACACAACTGTGCGACTGAACTGATCTGAACTGAACTGAACTGAACTGGAGGTAGTTTCTGTCTATGCACATTTTTTAAAGAGTTTTAACCATAAATAGGTGCTGAATTTTGTCAAAGGCTTTTTCTGCATATATTGAGATTATCATATGGCTTTTATGTTTCAATTTGTTAACATGGTGTATCACATTGATTGATTTGTGTATATTGAAGAATCTTTGCATCCCTGAAAAAAAATAAACTTGATCGTGATTTTATGAGCTTTTTGATGTGTTGCTGAATACTGTTTGCTAAAATTTTCTTGAGCATATTTCCATCTATGTTCATCAGTGATATTGGCCTATAGTTTTCTTCTTTTGTGTTGTATTTGTGTGGGTTTGGTATCAGAGTGATGGTTACCTCGTAGAATGAGTTTGAAAGTGTTCCTTCCTCTGCAATTTTTTGAAAGAGTTTTGGAAGGATATGTATTAGCTCATTAGCTGTTCTCCAAATGTTTGATAGAATTCACTTGTGAAGCCATCTAGTCCTGGGCTTTTTTTTTTATCACAGCTTAAATTTCAGTGCTTGTAATTGGAATCAAATCTCAGTAAATTTAAGAAAATTGAAATTATATCTAGCACCTTCTCCAGCCACAACACTATGAGACTAGATATCAATTAAAAGAAACAGAAAACTGTAAGAAACACAAACACATGGGGGATAAAGCAATTAATTTCTAAATAATCAACAGGTTACTGAAGAAATCAAAAGGGAATAAAAAATTTCTGGAAATAAATGACAATGAAAACACTACAACTCAAACCAATGGGATGCAGCAGAAGTAGCTCTAAGAGGGAATTTTATAACAATAAAATCCTACCTCAAGAAACAACTAAAACATTGAAAAGACAACCTAAGTTTACACCTAAAACAACTGGAAAAGAATAACAAATTAGTGGAAGGAAAAAAACATAAAGATCAGACCAGAAATAAATGAAAAGTAAATGAAAGAAATAATAGTAAAAATTGATAACACTAAAATTGGTTCTTTGAGAAGATAAACAAAATTGGCAAACTTTTAGCCAGACTCATCAAAAATATAAGAGAGAAGAATCAAATCAACAAATTTAGAAATGAGAAAAGAGAGGCTACCACAGACAATGCAGACATACAAAGGATTATAGGAGACTATGATGAACAATTATATGGAAATGAAATGGATAACCTGGAAGAAATGGACTGATTTTTAGAAAAGTTCAATCTTCCAAGATTCAACCAGGAAGAAATAGAAATTATGAGCAACCCAATTGCAAGCACTGAAATTAAAGCTCTGATAAAAAATTCTCCCAAAGAACAAAAGGCCAGGATCAGATGGTTTTATAGGAGAATTCTATCAAACATTTAGAGAAGTGCTAATGCCTATCCTTCTATTTATCTTTAACTTTTACAGTTTTAACTATAATCTGTCTTGGAGCGTGTATCTTTGAGTTCATCTCCTTTGGGAACCTCTGTGCTTCCTGTTCCTGGATATCTGTTTCTTTCTTCAGCTTTGGGAATTTTTCAGCCATAGTTTAATTGAATACATTTTTGACCACTTTCTGTTTTCTCCTTCTGGGACCCTTATAATGAAAATGTTGGTATGTCTGATATTGTCTGGGAGGTCCCTTAAACTATTCTAATTTAGTAAATATCTGTTTTTCTTTTGTCTCTTCTGATTGAGTGATATCCATAATTCTATCTTCCATATGACTTTTTCATTTCTCTGCATCTCCTAATTTGCTATTAACTCATTCTTCTATGTTTTTCTTTGCATTTATTTGAGTCTTTATCACTGACTGGTCATTTTTAAGTTTATAATTAATTGATTTTTGGCTGGATTGGATCTAGTTGCAGCATGCAGGATATTTTGTTATATCACGCAGGTGCTCTAGTTGAGACATGCTGGCTCAGTAGTTGCAGCATGTGAGTTTAGTTGTCCCATGGCATGTGGGATCTTGTTTCCCCAACCAAGGATTGAGCATCCCCTGCTTTTGAAAGCAGAATCTTAACCACTGGATGACCAGGGTAGTCTTCCCTGATTGGCTCTTTTTTATCTTATTTCTTTTTTATATCCTTGTTAAAATTTTTACCACTTTCATGTATTCTTTTTCTTAGTTTAAGGAGTACTCTTATTCCTTTGAATCCTTTAATCTGGTAAATTAGTAAATTATTTATCTCCATTGTATTAGATTTTTTTTTCAAAGGATTTTTTTAAAAAACAAACCCCATTTTGTTCAACCTTATGTCTATGCAGTTATCTGTTACTTTACCGATTATGGTCTTGAACAGGTGTCTTTTTGTTGGAGCATCCCTATGTTGTATACATTTGTACAGTGTCTTTGGTGGGATAAATGGATCAGAAGTGAGCATGAGTCATGTCTTCCCCAGGGTGTGCTGGCAGTTATTTCCTGGGTGGGAGATGGGGTTAGAGGTGGAAAGGCCAAAGTCAGAGCCATGTGATAGTTGTGCTTTCTCCTATGCTAGGTGGCTTTCACTGTTCTATCAGGGTTGAGTAATATTATGAGAAGCTAAAGCAAAAGACCTGGTGCTGGGGTCCAGCCCCAGTAGATCCCCAGGGTATCTTCAGGGTGACGGTGTCGGCAACTGAGATATAGAGATATAGAGATAAGGAAAGAATGACACGGAGTGACCAAGCTTCTTCAATGAGCAAGGTCCCTTATTTTGTTTTAAGAGAGGGCTTTTATACACTGAGTTGTACATACATCAAGGTGAAAAATGCAGAGTCAACTCAACATTCCATCAGTATTAACTTTTATTGATATCAGGTTCCTTCCTGCAAGAGTCTTATTTTTTGTACATTATCTTCTGGCCCAGAGGCCTGTTGATATTTTATGACCCCTTTTTGATAAAGGTTGGTCAGCCAGAACAATAATTTTCCCTTAAAGTGTTTCTTCTTAAATTCCTAGCCTGCATCACCGTTAAAGTACAAAGTTACATTTTTATGGAGCAAAGTTTCAGCAGGTTACAGCAAAAAAAGAACTTATTAACTCAAAGTCTAATGTTGCTAATGCTAAAGCTGCTGCTTGTTTTTTTATATATCCTGACTATATGCACTCCCAGGAACACAATGGATAAGGGATGTGAGAACTTGTCAGCAAGCATTGGCTTAACAGTGTTGCAAGAGTCTGGATAAACCTGCTAGGTAAGCTAGAATGTTAACAGGGGGTTTGAATTGAAACACTCTTATCTTGTCCAGGAGACTTATTAGCTATAGCTCTAAGTTGATTTTCTCCAGAGAAAGGGGGTCGGGGATAGCCCCCTGTTAATGTCAGAGGGGTTGGTGAAAGTCATGAAAAAACAGACAGATTCTGGTTTGAGGGTAGATGTTCGAGAAGGTCCAGGGGGTCCCTCGAGTCCTGAACTTGGCTTTGCCCATCAGGCCTCTTCCTCATGACCTTTGCCATGGGCAGGATTCTCCACGCTGGCTCCCGGCAACTTGGATTCAGTCTGAGTTTGTTCTATTCCTTCTAAGTGCATGCTTTCTCCCCTCTTAGTTTCAGTACATTTATCTCCATGGGGAAAAACACTGAAGCAGTAGGTGCTGGAGTGGGCACCCAGTGAAAAATGTGGGACAATCCCAACATGCTATACAAAGCTCTAGACCTCTCCCAATCTCCCTCCTTTGGAAGCATCAGGAGTGACCACACATGTCCCATTAAAGTGCAGGGTTAGGTCCAAGCCATCTCTGTCTCTATCAAGTGTACAATATCCACAGCAATGGCAGCCTCTTCTCAAGGGGCAAGTTGTGCCCAGGTAAGAGGGGCTAGAGCAGTTACAATGCTGGTCAGATTTCATGCAAAGGTGGTCATGGAAAACTGGCCACAGTCCTTGGAATGTTATATCTTCTTCTTGTGCTTTTCCCCCAGTAATGAGCAAGCAGATGTGCACATTCTTCATGAGTGGAGTCTTGGTTTCTTACATCTCACCTGAAAATCCCACTGGCCTTCAAACTAGCTAATGGTACTCTTCTCCTTGGGATTGGACCTCAAGCCTGGGCTAAAGCAATATGTGTCTGAAACCTCATGCCACCAATGAGGGTTTCTGAGCCACGATAGCTTCCTCATCTGTGTTCCTGCATCAGGCACAGGTTCCAATCTGATCACTTCTCCTCCTTTCCTACTAGACTCACTGTAGATTTTTTTTTCTTACAGTCTTAATTGTAGAAGAGTATTACAGTCACTTGCTTTGTTTTCAGTAAGAGTTGCTCCACATATAGATGTATTTTTGATATTTTCATGGAGAGAGGTATGATAAATGTCCTTCTACTCCTACATTGTGATCTCCTCAGATTTGCACCTATTTTGTCCCCAAACCTCTATCCAGTCTGGCAACCAACTTATTGTTCCCTGTAAAAATTTGCTGATTTTGTTTCTTTAGACTTTTAGATTTCACATATAAGTGAGATAATAATATGTTATTTATTTTTCTCTGTCTGACTTATTTCACTTAACATTATACCTGCTAGATCCACCCATGTTGTGGAAAACAGCAAGGATTTTTAACGGTAGTGTAATAAAAAATATTTCATTTTATATGCTCTGCATTTTTTAATCCATGTATCTGTCAATGGACATTATATTTCACATAACTTAGCTATTGTAAACAGTGTTGTGAAAAAAGAAAAAAACACTTTCTTGTGCTATATTTTCAAAATACTGTTTTGGGGACTTCCTTGGTGATTCAGTGGCTAAAACTCTGTGTCTCCAATGCAGGGGGCCTGGGTTTGATCCTTGGTCAGGAAACTAGATCCCACATACCACAATCAAATGTTTGCATGCTGCAACTAAGATCCAGTGCAGGTAAATAAACAAATACATAAATAAATATGAAGTAAGTATTTTTATTTTCTTCTAGTAAATACCCAGAAGTTAAATTGCTGATTTCATATGGTAGTTCAATTTTTACTGTTAGGTTTTTGCAAAAATTCCATATTGTTTTCTGTAATTGTTGCACCCATTTACAACACAATCAATAATACACAAGGATTCTTTTATCCCTCATACTTGCCAGCACTTGTAATTTGTTATCTATTGGATGAAAACTATTCTGACAGATGTGAGGTAGTATCTCATTGTGGTTTTGATTTGCATTTTGCTAATGATTAATAACATTGAGCATATTTTTCATTTGTCTGTTGGTGATATGAATATCTTCTTTATAAAAAATAACAGTCTATTCAGGTCCTCTGTCCATTTTTAATTTGGATTTTTTTTGTTTATTTTGGTGTTTAGTTATATGAATACATTCTATATTTTAGATATCAAACTTTTAGTGAATACATTATTTAAAATATCATCACATTTAGCAGACTGCCTTTTCATTTTGTTGATAGCTTCCTTTGTTGTACAAAACTTTTAAGTTTGAGATGGTCTTATTTTTTAATTTTCACTTTGGTTTCCTTAGTGTAAGGAGACATATTAAAAAAAATTATTGAGACTGTTGTCAGAGAGCATACTGCCTGTTTTCTTCTCAAAAACGTATGGTTTCATGTCTTACATTTAAGACTTTAATTATCTTAAGTTTATCTTTTTAGATGGTGTGAGAGATTACTCCACTTTGATTATTTAGTATGGAAGTGTTGAGGTTTCCCTAATTACTTAAGAATCTGTCTTTACCACATTGTTTATTCTTAATTCCTTTGTCATAGATCAATTGGTTGTACAAGTATAGGTTTATTTCTGTATCCTTACCTATTAATTTAGGATTCATTTATTAATGCTGTTGACCAGTGCAAAACTATTGTAATTACTGGAAATTTGTACTACAGTTTGGTTGTCTGAAGAGGGCTAACAAATAGCTGTGAAAAGAAAGGAAGTGAAAGGCAAACGAGAAAAGGAAAGATATACCCATTTGAATGCAGAGTTCCAAAAAATAGCAAGGAGAGATAAGAAAGCTTTCCTCAGCAAACAATGCAAAAGAATAGAGGAAAACAATAGAATGGGAAAAACTAGAGTTCTCTTCAAGAAATTAGAGATACCAAGGGAACATTACATGCAAAGAAGGGCTCAATAAAGGACAGAATGGTAGGGACCTAACAGAAGCAGAAGATATTAAGAAGAGGTGGCAAGAATACACAGAGAAATTGTACAAGAAAGATCTTCACAACCAAGATAATCATGGAGGTGTGATCACTCATACTCACTTAGAGCCAGACATCCTGAAATCTGAAGTAAGGTGGGCCTTAGGAAGCATCACTAGGAACAAAGCTAGAAGAGGTGATGGAAATCCAGTTGAGCTATTTCAAATTCTAAACGATGATGCTGTGAAAGTGCTGCACTCAATATGCCAGCAAATTTGGAAAACTCAGCAGTGGCTACAGGACTGGAAAAGGTCAGCTTCATTCCAATCCCAAAGAAAGGTAATGTCAAAGAATACTCAAACTACTGCACAGTTGCACTCAACTCACACGCTAGTAAAGTAATGCTCAAAATTCTCCAAGCCAGGCTTCAGCAATACATGAACTGTGAACTTCCAGATGTTCAAGCTGGTTTTAGAAAAGGCAGAGGAACCAGAGATCAAATTGCCAACATCCGCTGGATCACTGACAAAGCAAGAGAATTCCAGAAAAACATCTATTTCTTCTTTATTGACTATGCCAAAGCCTTTTATTGTGTGGATCACAATAAACTGTGGGAAATTCTGAAAGAGACTGGACCAGAAACATCTGACCTGCCTCTTGAGAAACCTATATGCAGGTCAGGAAACAACAGTTAGAATGGGACATGGAATAACAAACTGTTTCCAAATAGGAAAAGGAGTACGTCAAGGCTGTATGTTGTCACCCTGCTTATTTAACACATGCAGAGTACATCATGAGTAAAGTTTAAACACATGAAGTATGAACAAAGGTCATTTCATCAAGACACCAAAAAGAAATGTACACAGAGGTTAGAAGTCCACCTATGAGTCACGGTAAGCATTTAATGCATATTTTTAAAGTGAGTCAAAAGAAAGTAATTAAAAGTGAGAAAAGAGACAAAAGTCAGCAATGCTGCTGTTCATAACAATGGTTATGAAATAATTGCAAACCTAAAGGTACCTGATGGTCTATAGTCCATGGGGTCCCAAAAGACCTGAGCCTACTTAGTGACTAAACAGCAACCAACCAATACATACACATATATAATATATCAATATATCTACATAATATGTAGGTATATATGTTTATAAGCATACAGACATAATTGGGAGATATTATAGGTTTGGTATATTCACTTCATTGTGATAAGACAAATTAGGCTTCCTTGGTGGCTCAGACAATAGTCTGCCTGCAATGCAGGAGACCCTGGTTTGATCCCTGGGTCAGGAAGATGCCCTGGAGAAAGAAACAGCTACTCACTCCAATATTCTTGCCTGAAAAGACCCATGGATGGAGGAGCCTGGCAGGCTACAGTCCATGGGGTCACAAAGAGTTGGACACAACTGAGTGATTTCACTTTCTCTTTCCAATAAGGCAAATATCATTAATAAAGCAGATCAAACACACTTTCAGTGTGCATATGTCTAAGTATGCACACTGAAATATTACATCTAAGAAATGTACATATATTGGGACTTCCCTAGTGGTCCAGTGATTAAGAATCCACTATCCTTTTCAGGGGACCTGTGCTTGATCCCTTGTAGGGCAACTAAGATACCACATGCCACAGGGAACTAAACCCAAACACTGCAACTAGAGAAGTCCACATACCACATAGAAGACCCAGTACAACCCAAATAAAATAAAATAATTTAAAAATTTTATGCAAATCAATAAAAATAAAGAATATGCATATCCTTGTTGATAAATACTTTAAAATGCTAACCACCATCTAAATCTTCAGTGAGTGATAATCTTTTTCAACAGTATTCAACAGTAACATCAGAGATGGCAGATCACCATAACCTACACAATAATGAAAAAGTTTAAAACTTTGCCAGAATTACCAAAATGTGACATGTGACAGAGACATGAGTGAGCAAATGTTGCTGGAAAAAGAATGTTAATAGACTTGCTTGATGCAGGGTTGCCACAAATCTTCAATATGTAAAAACGCAAAGCACAATACTGTCAAGTGCAATAAACAATATACATCTATGCACACACACACATATACACACAGAGACAAATACACATACATAAAGCGATGAACAATTATGTGTTAGGGATATTCCTAAGCTATTTTCATTTGACATGTCACTTAATATCCCTAAAATTTCTGTAATGAAATTATTATCAATGTCTCTATTATTCAAAAGTGATAATACATGAAACTCCAAAACCACTGATCACTGCAATGACAAAAACAAAAAACAATAAAGGAAGTAAAAACAAAACAATAAAGAGAATATATATGTATATGTATATATATATACAGTGTTAGTGTTAGTCACTCAGTCGTGCCCAACACTTTGCAACCCCATTAACTGCAACCCTCTGTCCATGAGATTTTCCAGGCAAGGATACTGTAGTGGGTTGTCATTTCCTTCTCCAGGAGATCTTCCATCCAAGGAAACGAACCTGGGTCTCCTGCACTGCAGGCAGATTCTTTACCAACTGAGGTAAAAGGGAATATATACACATATGGAATCTTATTCTCTGTAAAAACAGAAAAAGGTGTGTTCCTAGTGTAAAATAACAGGTGTTCAATTGTGAAATGAATCTTAGTCCCCATAATGCATGTTAAAATAAAGTGTGATACTTAGTTCATTAAAATCATGAAAGTCTAAGAGAAATTAAATTTGTGCGTTTTAACAGTTCAGTGGCACTCCACTCCAGCATTCTTGCCTGGAAAATCGCATGAATGGAGGAGCCTGATGGGCTCCAGTCCATGTGGTCGCTAAGAGTAGGACAGAATTGAATGACTTCACTTTCACTTTTCATTTTCATTCATTGGAGAAGGAAATGGCAACCCATCCAGTGTTCTTGATCCCATGATAAGGAAGATGAACTGAAGAAGGAAACAGCTACTCACTCCAGATGAACCTAAATTCCCTGCACTGCCTTGACTGTCATGCTGAGTATTGACTTATACCACAGTGGCACGTGTGACAGCCTTGTGGCACCTTGAGGGAAAGCCACAGATCCCTTTGTCAACTCTACAGAAAGACTGACACTGCTGCTACAGCTCAGGAGGTAAGTGGATGTGCATGTCTCCACTCCAGAGGAGGCCTGACTCCCCTGTGGAGACTCCAGAGGAAACCCTAGGATACATGTTAACACTAGAGAGGAAACCTCAGGTTCTGGCCTCAGTTCCAGACGATGACTTAGGACCCGACGCTGAATGAAGAGGAATCCAGAGAAGCCACTCACAATTCGCATGGAGACTGGCATTTCCTGAGGCCACACAAACGGGTCCCTGAGGTCCCTGTCATAACTCCAGAGAAACCTGCCGCAACTCGAGAAAAACCAGGAGATTCTCCCCTCCAAGCGAGATGAGGCCCTTTTCTGCTGTGACGTCTTGAGGGAAATCACACCTTCTCTCTTGAACCTCAAAAGGGTCCTGTGGGAGACTGCCTGTAATGGGTTAAGTCTTGGGAGCTGCTTGGCCTGATTGCCGAGCCCAAGGCATGTTCCTTAGCTCTCTGACCCGCCTTCCTCAAGAATGTTCTCACAACCTTGTGGCTCCAGGATGTTTGGTACCTGCTACACTTCAGAGACCAGGGCACTGTGTTCTGCACACAATGACCAGGGCGCTGTGTTCTGCACACAGTGGTGGGGGTCTGGTGATTGTTTTCCTGATTAATGATGTACTGTGTATATGTCATAATGATGTACTGTGTGTATGTCATAAATCACGTAAGCTTGTTTACTGTACCCTATATATACTACACTGCAATAAAGATCAGCATCAGCCATTTTGGTCTGATCCTCTCAACCCCATCTTTCTGTCTTCCTTTCTTCTCAGCAAGCAGACTCCGTTGTTGTGCTCTTTACATAAAGCGACTCCTTTCAGCGCTGGCCGCGGCAGGGTCCTTCACACCCTTGCTGCAACACAAGAAGTTACCTGACATACCCATCTCCACTCAAGAGGAAAACCGAGGGTACTGCCACAACTCAAGAGGAGCCCTGTTTTCCCCTCCTAAGCTCAAGATGAGGTTTTCCTTCCCTGATTCATCTGGAAAGGATTCCCAGCGTTCCCGTCACATCTCAAAGGGAGGCGCTCTCAACATGAAAGTCTAGAGGATCTCCAAGGGTCGTGCCACCATTCCAAAAGACCCTCAAATATCTCAGTCCACTCCAGATGAACCTGATTTCCCTGCACTGCCTCGACTGTCACCCCGAGTATCGACTCACACCACGGTGGCAGGTGTGAGAGCCCTGTGACACCTTGCGGAAAAGCCACAGATCCCTGTGTCAACTCGACAGAAAGCCTGACACTTCTGGACGGCTGGTGAGGAAAGTGGACGTGCATGTCTCCACTCGATACAAGGCCTGACTCCCCTGTGGAGACTTCACAGGAACCCAAAATCCATGTCAGCACTGGAGAGGAAAACTCAGGTTCCAGCCTCAGCACCAGATGAGGACGTAGGACCCGGCAAAAGACTGCAGAAGAATCCCGAGAGGCCCCTCGCAAGTCGCATGGAGACTGGCCTTTCCTGAGGCCATATGAGCGGGTCCCTGAGGTTCCTGTCGTAAATAGGGAGGGACCTGTTGCAACTAGAGAGGGACATGTCACAACTCAAGACACACCAGGAGATTCTCCCACTCCAGACAAGATGAGGCCCTTTTCCGCTGCGGCATCTCGAGAGAAATCACACCTTCTCCCTTGAACCTTGAAAAGGTCCTTCATATTCTAGCTGCAACTCAAGAAGTTCCCCAACATACCTGTCTCCACTAGAGAGGAACATCGAAGGTCTTGGCACAATTCAAAAGGAGTCCCATTTTTCTCTCCTCAGCTGGAGATGAGGGTTCCTTTCCCTGCTTCATCAGGAAAGAATTCCCTGCATTCCGGTCGCATCTCAAGAGAAGGTGCTCACCACAGGAAAGTCGAGAGGAATTCCAGGAGTCATACCACCATTCCAAAACACCCCCAAATGTCTCAGTCCACTGCAGATGAACCTGATTTCAATGCACGGCCTCCACTGTCACCCCAAGTATCGACTCACATCGTGGTGGCACCTGTGACAACCCTTTGGCACCTTGAGGGAAAGCCACAGAAACTTGTGTCAACTCAATGGTAAGCCTGAAACTGCTGCTACAGCTCGAGAGGAAAGTGGAAGTGCATGTCTCCACTCAAGAAGAGGCCTGACTCCCCTGTAGAGACACCAGAGAAACCCTAGGATACATGTCAGCACTGGAGAGGAAACCTCAGGTTCCGGCCTGAGCTCCACACGAGGACATAGGACCTGGCACCGACTGGAGAGGAATCCAGAGAGGTACCTCACAACTCGACTGGAGACTGGCCTTTCCTGAGGCCACATGAGTGGGTCCCTGAGAAACCCGTCATAACTCGAGAAGAACCTGTCACAACTCGAGAAAAACCAGGAGATTCTCCCGTCCAGGCGAGATAAGGCCCTTTTCCGCTGCAACGTCTCAAGGGAAATCACAGCTTCCCTCTTGAACCTTGAAAGGGTCCTTCACACCCTTGCTGCAACTCAAGAAGTTCCAAGACATACCTGTCTCCACTCGAGAGGAAAACCGATGGTCCTGCCAAAACTCAAGAGGAGCCCCGTTTTCTCCTCCTCAGCTCGAAATGAGGATTCCTTTCCCTGCTTCGATGGAAGGGATTCCTGACTTCCCTGTCACATGTCAAGAGGAGGCGCTCTCAACAGGAATGTTGAGAGGAACTCCAGGGATAGTGCCACCATTTCACAAGACACCCAAATATCTCAGTCCACTCCAGATGAACCTGATTTCCCTGCACTGCCTCGACTGTCACCCCGAGTATCGACTCACAGCATGGTGGCACGTGTGACAGCCCTGAAGCACCTCGAGGGAAAGCCACAGATCCCTGTGTCAATCCTCTGGGAAGCCTGACACTGTTGCTACAGCATGGGAGGAAAGCAGACGTTCATGTCCCCACTCAAGACAAGGCCGGACTTCCTGGTGGAGACTCCAGAGGAACCCCAGGATCTATGTCAGAACTGGAGAGGAAACCCCAAGTTCCAGCATCAGCTCCAGACGAGGACTTAGGACCTGGCACTGACTGGAGAGGAATCCCGAGAGGCCCCTCTCAACTCGCATGGAGACTAGCCTTTCCTCAGGCCATATGAGTGGGTCCCTGAAATCGCCCTCATAACTCGAGAGGAACCTGCCACAACTCGAGAAAAACCAGGAGATTTTCCCCTATAGGGGAGAGGAGGCCTTTTTCCACTGCAGCGTCTCGAAGGAAATCACACCTTCCCCCTTGAACCCGAAAGGGTCCTTCACACCCTTACTGCAATTCAAAAAGTTTCCCGACATACCCGACTCCACTTGGAGGAACTCCGAGGGTCCTGACAGAACTCAATTGGAGTCCCGTTTCCCCTACTCAGCTCGAGGTGGGGCTTCCTTGCCCTTCTTCGTCGGGAAAGTTTTCCTGGCATTCCGTCGCATCTCAAGAGTAGGCGCACTACACATGAAAGTCGAGAGACTCCAAGGGTTGTGCCAGCAATCCAAAAGACCACCAAAAGTCTCAGTTCACTGCAGATGAACCTGATTTCCCTGCACTGCCTCGACTGTCACCCCGTGTATAGACTTACACCACAATGGCACATGTGAAAACCCTGTGGCACCTCGAAGGAATGCCATAGATCCTGTGTCAACACTGAGTGAAGCCTGACACTGCTGCTACAGCTCGAGAGGAAAGCGGTTGTGCGTGTCTCAACTCGAGACGAGGCCTGACTACCCTGTGGAGACTCCAGAGGTACCTCAGGTTCCATGTCAGCACTGGAGATGAAACCTCAGATTCTGGCCTCAGCTCCAGACGAGAACTTAGAACCAGGCATTGACTGGAGAGGAATCTCGAGAGGCCCCTCACAACTCACATGGAAACTGGCCTTTCCTGAGGCCACACAAGCGGGTCCCTGAGGTCACCCTCATAACTCGAGAGGAACCTGCTGCAACTTGAGAAAAACCAGAAGATTCTCCCCTCCCAGCGAGATGAGGCCCTTTTCCACTGTGGTGTCTCGAGGGAAATCACACCTTCCCTCTTGGACCTTGAAAGAGTCCTTCACACCCTTGTTGCAACTCATGAAGTTCCCCGATATACCCATCTCCACTCGAGAGGAACACCGAAGGTCCTGCCACAACTCAAGAGGAGCCCCGTTTTCCACTCCTCAGAAGGCGTTGTGGCTTCCTTTCCATTTCTTGTTGGGAAAGGTTTAGCGGGGTTCCCGTCACATTTCAAGAGGAGGTGCCCTACACATGAAAGTGGAAAGGAACTCCAGGTGTTGTGCCACCATTCCAAAAGACCCCAAATGTCTCAGTCCACTCCAGATGAGCCTGATTTCCCTGCACTGCCTCGACTGTCATCCCGAGTATCGACACACAGCATGGTGGCACATGTGACAGCCCTGTGGCACCTCCGTGGAAAGCCATAGATACTGTGTCAACTCGAAGGAAAGCCTGACACTGCTGCTACAGCTCGGGAAGAAGGCAGACATGCGTGTCTCCTCTCAAGACGAGGCCTGACTCCCCTGTGAAGACTCCGGAGTTACCCCAGGGTCCATGTCAACACTAGGGAGGAAACCTCAGGATCTGGCCTTAGCCCCAGACGAGGACGTAGGACCCAGCACTGACTGGAGAGGAATCCCGAGAGGCCCCTCACAACTCGCATGGAGACTAGCCTTTCCTGAGGCCACTCGAGCTAGTCCCTGAGGTCCCCATCAAAATTCAAGAGGGACCTGCAGCAACTGGAGAAAAAACAGGAGATTCTCCGCTCCAGGCGAGATGAGGCCCTTTACCGCTGCAGCATCTCGAGGGAAATCATACCTTCCCCCTTGGACCTCGAAAGGGTCCTTCACACCCTTGCTGCAACTCAAGAAGTTCCTGACATACTCGTCTCCACTCAAGAGGAGCACCGATGGTCCCGCCACAACTCAAGAGGAGCCCCTTGTCCCCTCCTCAGCTTGAGA
Source organism: Litocranius walleri (assembly GCA_006410535.1). Taxonomy (NCBI): domain Eukaryota; kingdom Metazoa; phylum Chordata; class Mammalia; order Artiodactyla; family Bovidae; genus Litocranius; species Litocranius walleri. The sequence continues at coordinate 264,347 of SJYG01000415.1, read as the reverse complement.
TGAGGCTTCCTTTACCTGCTTCATCAGGAAAGGTTTTCTGGTGTTCCGTTGCATCTCAAGGAGAGGCAATCTCAACAGGAAAGTCGAAAGGAACTCCAGGAAACATGCCAGCATTTCAAAAGACCACCAGATGTCTCAGTACACTTCATATGAACCTGATTTCCCTGCACTGCCTTGCTATCACCCCGAGTATTGACTCACATCATGAAGGTCGGTGTGACACCCCTGTGGCACCTCGAGGGAAAGCCACAGATCCCTGTGTCAACTCGCTGGGAAGTCTGACACTGCTGCTACAGCTCGGGGGGGAAAGCAGACATGCTTGATTTCTCCATTCGAGAAAAGGACTGACTACCCTGTGGTCTCCAGAGTTACCCCAAGATCCATGTCACCCCTTGGGAAGAAACCTCAGGTTCCTGCCTCAGCTCCAGACGAGGACTTAGGACCTGGCACTGAATTGGAGAGGAATCCCAGGAGGCCCCACACAACTCACATGGAGGCTGGCTTTTCCCGAGGCCACATGAGCGGTTCCATGAGGTCTCCATCATAACTTGAGATGGACCTGCCACAACTCGAGAAACTCCAGGAGATTCTCGACTCCAGGCGAGATGAGGCCCTTTTTTGCTGCACCGTCTTGAGGGAAATCACACCTTTCCTCTTGGACCTTGAAGAGTCCTTCACATCCTCGCTGCAACTCAAGAAGTTCCCTGATATTCCTGTCTCTATCAAGAGAAACACTTAGGTTCCTGCCACATCTCAAGAGGAGTCCCATTGTCCCAGCTTCAGGTCGAGATGAGGGTCCTTTCCCTGCTTCATTGAGAAAGGATTCCCAGCGTTCCCATTGCTTCTCAGGAGGAGGCCTTCTCAACAGGAAAGCCGAGAGGAACTCCAGGGGTCATGCCATCATTCCTGATGAACCTGATTTCCCTCACTGCTTGGACTGTCACCCTGAGTATTGAGTAACACCATGGTGGCACATGTGACAGCCCTGTGGCACCTCGAGGGAAAGCCACAGATCCCTGTGTCAACTCGCCCAGAAGCTTGACACTGCTGCTACAGCTTGGGAGGAAAGCAGACATGCATGTCTCCACTCAAGACAAGGCCTGACTCCCCTGGGGAGACTTTAGATGAACCCCGAGATCCATGTCAGCACTGGATGAGAACCTTCAGGTTCTAGCCTCAACTCCAATGAGGACTTAGTACCCAACACTGACAGGAGAGGAATCTTGAGAGGACACTCGCAACTCGCATGGAGACAGGCCTTTCCTGAGGCCACATGAGTGGATCCCTGAGTTCCCCATTGTAACTCGAGGAGGACCTTGCACAACTCGAGAAAAACCAGGAGATTCTCCACTCCAGGTGAGTGAGGCCCTTTTCATTGTGGCATCTCGAGGGAAATCAAACCTTCACACTTGGACCTTGAAATGGTCTTTCACACCCTTGCTGCAACTCAAGAAGTTTCCCACCATACTGGTCTCCACTCGAGAGGAACACCGACGGTTCTGACACAACTCAAGTGGAGACCTGTTGTCCCCTCCTCAGCTCGAGATGAGGTTTCATTTCCCTGATTCATCGGGAAAGGATTCCTGGCTTTGGTGTTGCATCACAGGAGGAGAGGCTCTCAACAGGAAAGTCAGGAGGAACACCAGGAGTCGTGCTACCATTACAAAAAAAAAAAAAAAAAAAAAACCTAGATATCTCAGTCCACTCCAGAAGAACCTGATTTCACTGTATTGCCTCGACTGTCACACCGAGTATCGACTCACACCATGGTTGCAGGTGTGACAGCCCTGTGGCACCTCCAGGGAAAGCCACAGATCCCTGTGTCAGCTCGCTGGGAAGCTTGACACGGCTGCTACAGCTCTGGAGGAAAGCGGACGTGCATGTCTCCACTCGAGACGAGGCCTGACTTCCCTGTGGAGACTCCAGAGGAACCCCAAAATCCATGTGAGCACTGGAGCAGAAACCTCAGGTTCCAGACTCAGCTCAACATGAGGACTTAGGATCCTGCACTGACTGGAGAGGGATCCCGAGAGGCCCCTCACAACTCACATGGAGAATGGCCTTTCCTGAGGCCATACAATTGGCTTTCTGAGGTCCGCATTGTAACTCTAGAGGGACCTGCCGCAACTCGAGAAAAACCAGGAGATTGTCCCCTCCAGGCGAGATGAGACCCTTTTCTGCTGTGGCATTTCAAGCGAAATCACTCCTTCCCTCTTGGACCTCAAAAGGGCCTTTCACACCCTTGCAGCAACTAAAGAATTTCCCGAAATACCCTTCTCCACTCGAGAGGAACACCGAGGGCCCTGCCACAACTCAAGAGGAGCCCCGTTGGCCCCTTCTCAGCTCGAGAGGAAGGTTCCTTTCTCTGTTTCATCTGGAAAGGATTCCCAGGGTTCCTGTTGCATCTCAGGAGGATGCACTCTCAACAGGAAAGTCGAGAGGAACTTCAGGGATGGTGCCACCATTCCAAAAGACCCTCAAATATCTCAGTCCCCTCCAGGTGAACCTGATAAACCCTCCACTGCCTCGACTGTCAGACTGAATATCGACTCACACCACGGCAGCGCATTTGACAGGCCTGTGACACCTCGAGGGAAAGTCACAGATCCCTGTGTCAGCTCGTTAGGAAGACTGACTCTGCTGCTACCACTGGAAGGAAAGCGGATGTGCCTGTCTCCATAAGAGAGGAGGCCTGACTCCCCTAAAGAGTCTCCAGAGGAACCCCAAGATCCATGTCAGCACTGCAGAGGAAACCTCAGTTTCCGGCCTCAGCTCCAGACATGGACTTAGGACCCGGCACCAACTGGAGAGGAATCCGAAGAGGCCCCTCACAACTCTAAAAAAAAAAAAAAAAAAAACCTAGATATCTCAGTCCACTCCAGAAGAACCTGATTTCACTGTATTGCCTCGACTGTCACACCGAGTATCGACTCACACCATGGTTGCAGGTGTGACAGCCCTGTGGCACCTCCAGGGAAAGCCACAGATCCCTGTGTCAGCTCGCTGGGAAGCTTGACACGGCTGCTACAGCTCTGGAGGAAAGCGGACGTGCATGTCTCCACTCGAGACGAGGCCTGACTTCCCTGTGGAGACTCCAGAGGAACCCCAAAATCCATGTGAGCACTGGAGCAGAAACCTCAGGTTCCAGACTCAGCTCAACATGAGGACTTAGGATCCTGCACTGACTGGAGAGGGATCCCGAGAGGCCCCTCACAACTCACATGGAGAATGGCCTTTCCTGAGGCCATACAATTGGCTTTCTGAGGTCCGCATTGTAACTCTAGAGGGACCTGCCGCAACTCGAGAAAAACCAGGAGATTGTCCCCTCCAGGCGAGATGAGACCCTTTTCTGCTGTGGCATTTCAAGCGAAATCACTCCTTCCCTCTTGGACCTCAAAAGGGCCTTTCACACCCTTGCAGCAACTAAAGAATTTCCCGAAATACCCTTCTCCACTCGAGAGGAACACCGAGGGCCCTGCCACAACTCAAGAGGAGCCCCGTTGGCCCCTTCTCAGCTCGAGAGGAAGGTTCCTTTCTCTGTTTCATCTGGAAAGGATTCCCAGGGTTCCTGTTGCATCTCAGGAGGATGCACTCTCAACAGGAAAGTCGAGAGGAACTTCAGGGATGGTGCCACCATTCCAAAAGACCCTCAAATATCTCAGTCCCCTCCAGGTGAACCTGATAAACCCTCCACTGCCTCGACTGTCAGACTGAATATCGACTCACACCACGGCAGCGCATTTGACAGGCCTGTGACACCTCGAGGGAAAGTCACAGATCCCTGTGTCAGCTCGTTAGGAAGACTGACTCTGCTGCTACCACTGGAAGGAAAGCGGATGTGCCTGTCTCCATAAGAGAGGAGGCCTGACTCCCCTAAAGAGTCTCCAGAGGAACCCCAAGATCCATGTCAGCACTGCAGAGGAAACCTCAGTTTCCGGCCTCAGCTCCAGACATGGACTTAGGACCCGGCACCAACTGGAGAGGAATCCGAAGAGGCCCCTCACAACTCACATGGAGACTAACGTTTCCTGAGGCCACACAAGCGGGTCACTGAGGTCTCTGTCAAAATTCAAGTGGCACCTGCCGCAACTTGAGAAAACCCAGGAGATTATCCCCTCCAGGCGAGATGAGGAATTTTTCTGATGTGGCATCTCGAGGGAAATTACACCTTACCTCTTGGGCCTCGAAAGGTTCCTTCACACCCTTGCTGAAACTCAAGAAGTTCCTGACATACTCGTCTCCACTCAAGAGGAACACAGAGAGTCCCACCACAACTCAAGAGGAGCACCATTGTCCCCTCCACAGCTTGAGATGAGGCTTCCTTTACCTGCAACATCAGGAAAGGTATTCCAGTGTTCCCGTCTCATCTCAGGAGGAGGCAATCTCAACAGAAAAGTCGAGAGGAACACCAAGAGACGTGCCAGCATTTCAAAAGATACCCAAGTGTCTCAATCCACTCCAGATGAACCTGATTTCCCTGCACTGCCTCGACTATCACCCCGAGTATCAACTCACCCCACAAAGGCTGGTTTTACACCCCTGTGGCACCTCGAGGGAAAGCCACAGATCCCTGTGTCAACTCGCCGGGAATCCTGAAACTGCTGCTACACCTCTGAAGGAAAGCAGACGTGCTTGAGTTCTCCACTCAAGAAGATGACTGACTCCCCTGTGGAGACTCCAGAGTTACCCCAAGATCCATGTCACCTCTTGGAAAGAAACCTCAGGTTCCCGCCTCACCTCCAGACAAGGACTTAGGACGCGACAACAACTGGAGAGGAATCCCGAGAGACCCCTTGAAACTCACATGGAGACTGGCCTTTCCTGAGGCCACACGAACGGTTCCACAAGGTCCCCATCATAACTCGAGAGGGACCTGCCACAACTCAAGAATCTCCAGGAGATTCTCGACACCATGTGAGATGGGGCCCTTTTTTGCTGCACCGTCTCAAGGGAAATCATACCTTCCCTGTTGGACCTTGAAGAGTCCTTCACACCCTTGCTGCAACTGAAGAAGTTCCCTGACATACCAGTCTCCACTCGAGAGGAACACGCAGGGTCCCACCACATCTCAAGAGGAGCCCTGTTGTCTCTACCTCAGCTCGAGATGAGGGTTCCTTTCTCTGTCATTGATAAAGGATTCCTGGCATTCCTGTCGCTTCTCAGGAGAAGGCACTCTCAACAGGAAAGCCGAGCAGAACTACAGGGTTTGTGCCACCGTTCCAAAAGACCCCCAAATGACTCAGTCTCTCCAGATGAACCTGATATCCCTGCACTGCCATGACTGTCACACCGAGTATTGACTCACACCACAAAGGCTGGTGTGACAATCCTGTGGCATCTCGAGGGAAAGCCACAGATCCCTGTGTCAACTCTCTGGGAAGTCTGACACTGCTGCTATAGCTTGGGAGGAAAGTGGACGTGCTTGAGTTCTCCACTCGGGAAGAGGTCTGACTCCCCTGTGGAGACTCCAGAGGTACCCCAAAATCCATGTCACCCCTTGAGAGGAAACCTCAAGTTCCGGCCTCAGCTCCAGACGAGGACTAGGACCCAGCACCAACTGAAGAGGAATCCCAGGAGGCCTCACGCAACTTGCATGGAGACTGGCCTTTCCAGAGTCGACATGAGCAGTTCCCTGAAGTCCCTGTCGTAACCTGAGAGGGATGTGCTGCAACTCGAAAAACTCCAGGAGTTTCTTGCCTCCAGGCGAGATGAGGTTTTTTTTCCACTGCACCGTTTCAAAGGAAAGTACACCTTCCCTCTTGGATCTCGAAGGGTCCTTCACACCCTTGCTACAACTCAAGAAGTTCCCAGACATACTGTTTCCACTCGAAAGAAACACCAAGGATCCTGCCACAACTCAAGAAATGCTCCGTTGTCCCCTCCAGAGGTTGAGATGAGGGTTTCTTTCCCTGATTCGTCTGGAAAGGATTCCGGGCATTCCTGTTGCCTCTCATGACGAGGACCTCTCACCAAGAAAGTCAAGAGGTACTCCAAAAGACGTGCCACCATTCAAATGACCCCCACATGTCTCAGTCCACCACAGATGAACGTAATTTCCCTGCACTGCCTCGACTGTCACCCTGAGTATCGACTCACACCATGGTGGCATGTGTGACAGCCCTGTGGAACATCAAGGGAAAGCCACAGATCCTTGTGTCAACTTTCCGAGAAGCCTGACACTGCAGCAACACCTCATGAGGAAAGCGGACATGCAAGTCTTCACTAGAAATGAGGCCTGACTCCCCTGTGGACCTCCAGAGTATCCCAAAACTCCATGTCAGCATAGCAGAGGAAACCTCAGTTGCCTGCTTTAGCTCCAGATGAGGACTTAGGACCCGGCACCGACAGGAGAGGAATCCCGATAGGCCCTTTGCAACTCACATGGAGATTGGCCTTTCCAGAGGCCACACGAGTGAGTTCTTGAGGTCTCTGTTGTAACTCGAGAGGGACCTGCACAACTCGAGAAAATCCAGGAGATTCTCCCCTCCAGGAGAGATGAGGTCCTTTTCCGCTGCAGCATCTTGAGGGAAATCACATCTTCCCTCTTGGACCACGAAAGGGTCCTTCACCCCCTTCTGCCACTCAAGAAGTTTTACCACATACCCGTCTCCACTCGAGAGGAACACCAAGGGTCCCACCACCATTCAAGAGGAGCTCCATTGTCCCCTCCTCAGCTGGAGATGAGGGCTGTTTTCCCTGCTTCGTCAGGAAAGGACTCCTGGCATTCCTGTCACATCTCACGAGGAGGCGCTTTCAACAGGAAAGTCGAGAGGATTCCAGGGGTCATCAATCCATTCCAAAAGACCCCAAAATGTCTCAGTCCACTCCAGATGAACCTGATTTCCCTGCACTGCCTCGACTGTCACCCTGAGTTTGGACTCACTCCATGGTGGCACATGCGAGAGCCCCGTGGCACCTTGAGGGGAAGCCAGAGATCCCTCTGTCAACTTGACAGGTAGCCCGACACTGCTGCTACCACTCGGGAGGAAAACGGACCTGCATGTCTCCACTCGAGACAAAGCCTGATTACCCTGATTACCCTGTGGAGACTCCAGAGGAGCCCCAAGATCCATCAGCACTGCAGGGGAAACTTCAGGTTTTGGCCTCAGCTCCAGATGAGGACTTAGGACTTGGCATCAACTGGAGAGGAATCCCGAGAAGGCCCTCACAACTCTCTTGGAGACAACCCTTTCCTGAGGCCACACGAGCGGGTCCCTGAGGTCCCCATCTTAACTCAAGACAGACCTGCTTCAATTCGAGAAAAACCTGGAGATTCCCCTCCAGGTGAAATGAGGCCCTTTTCTGCTACAGTGTCTCGAGGGAAATCACACCTTCCCTCTTGGACCTCAAAAGGGTTCTTCACACCCTTGCTGCAACTCAAGATTCTTGACATACTCGTCTCCACTCAGGAGGAACACCAAGGGTCCCCTCACAACTCAACAAGAGCCCTATTGTCCCCTCTTCAGGTTGAGATGAGGGTTGCTTTCCCTGCTTCGTCAGGAAAGATTACCGATGTTCCTGTCGCAACTCAGGAGGAGGCGCTCTCAACAGGAAACTCAAGAGGAACTCCACGTGTCATGCCACCATTCCAAAAGAACCCCAAATGTCTCATTCCACTACAGATGAACCTGATTTCCCTTAACTGCCTTGATTGTCTTGTCGAGTATTGACTCACTCGATGGTGGCCTGTGTGACAACCATGTGGTACCTCCAGAGAAAGCCACAGATGCCTTTGTCAACTCTCCCTGAACCCTCCACTGCTGCGGCAGCTCGGGAGGAAAGCAAACGTGCATGTCTCCAATCGAGAAAAGGACTGACTCCCCTGTGGCGACTACAGGGGAACCCCAAGATCCATGTCAGCACTGGAGAAGAAAACTTAGTTTCCGGCCCCAACTCCAGACGTGGACTTAGGCGGAATCGACTGAAGAGGAATCCCGAGAGGCCCCTTGCAACTCGCATGGATACAGGCCTTTCCTGAGGCCACACGACCAGGTCCCTGAGGTCCCCATCGAAATTCGAGAGGGACCTGCAGCAACTCGAGAAATCCAGGAGATTCACCCCTCCAGGAGAGATGAGGCCCTATTCCACTGTGGCATTTTGAGAGAAATCACACCTTCCCTCTTGGACCCCGAAAGGGTCCTTCACACCCTTGCTTCAACTCAAGAAGTTTCCCGACATACCGTTTCCACTTGAGAGGAACATCGAGGGTCCCACCCCCATTCAAGAGAAGCTCTGCTGCCCCCTCCTCAGCTGGAGATGAGGGTTGTTTTCCCTGCTTCATCGGGAAAGGACTCCTGGCATTCCTGTTGCATCTCACGAGGAGGCGCTTTCACCAGGAAAGTCGAGAGAATGCCAGGGGTCGTCAGTCCATTCCAAAAGACCCCAAAACGTCTCAGTCCACTCCAGATGAACCTGATTTCCCTGCACTGCCTCGACTGTCACCCTGAGTTTGGACTCACTCCACGGTGGCACATGCGAGAGCCCTGTGGCACGTCGAGGGGAAGCTAGAGATCCCTGTGTCAACTTGACAGGTAGCCTGACACTGCTGCTACCACTCAGGAGGAAAACGGATCTGCATGTCTCCACTTGAGACGAAGCCTGATTACCCTGTGGAGACTCCAGAGGAGCCCCAAGATCCACGTCAGCATTGGAAAGGAAACTTCAGGTTTTGGCCTCAGCTCCAGACGAGGACTTAGGACTCGACACCAACAGGAGAGGAATCCCGAGAAGGCCCTCACAATTCGCTTGGAGACAACCCTTTCCTGAGGCCACAGAGCGGGTCCCTGAGGTCCCCATCTTAACTCAAGACAGACCTGCTTCAATTCGAGAAAAACCAGGAGATTCTCCCTTCCAGGCAAAATGAGGCCCTTTTCTGCTGCGGTGTCTTGAGGGAAATCACACCTTTTCCCTTGGACCTCAGAAGAATCCTTCACATCCTTGCTGCAACTCAAGAAGATCCTTGACATACCCGTTTCCACTCAGGAGAAACAACGAGGGTCCCCTCACAACTCAACAGGAGCCCTGTTGTTCCCTCTTCAGGTTGAGATGAGGGTTGCTTTCCCTGATTCGTCAGGAAAGATTACTGGCATTCCTGTCGCAACTCAGGAGGAGGCGCTCTCAACAAGAAACTCAAGAGGAACTCCACGTGTCATGCCACCATTCCAAAAGACCCCCAAATGTCTCATTCCACTACAGATGAACCTGATTTCCCTTAACTGCCTCGACTGTCATGGCGAGTATCGACTCACTCCACAGTGGCACATGTGACAGCCCTGTTGCACCTAGAGGGAAAGCCACAGATGTCTTTGTCAACTCTCCCGGAACCCTCCACTGCTGCTGCAGCTCGGGAGGAAAGTGAACGTGCATATCTCCAATCGAGAAAAGGTCTCACTCTCCTGTGGCGACTACAGGGGAACCCCAAGATCCATGTCAGTACTGGAAAAGAAAACTCAATTTCCAGCCCCAGCTCCAGACGTGGACTAGGGTGTGGAACCGATTGGATAGGAATCCTGAGAGGTCCCTCGTAACTCGCATGGAGACTGGTTTTTCCTGAGGCCACACAATAGGTTCCATGAGGTCCCTGTCGTAACTCAAGAGGGACCTGCTGCAACTCCAGAAACTCCAGGAGATTCTCGACAACTCCAGGCGAGATGAGGCTCTTTTTTGCTGCACCGTCTCGAGGGAAATCATACCTTCCCTATTGGACCTCGAAGGGCCCTTCACACCCTTGCTGCAACTCAAGAAGTTCCCCGACACTGTTTCCACTCGAGAGGAACACCGAGGATCCAGCAACAACTCAAGAGGAGCCCCATTGTCCCGTCCAGAGCTCAAGATGAGGGTTTATTTCCCTGATTCATTTGGAAAGGATTCCAGGCATTCCGTCGCATCTCAAGATGAGAAGCTCTCACCAGGAAAGTCGAGAGGAACTCCAGTAGTCGTGCCACCATTCCAAATGGCCCCCAAATGTTTCAGTTCACTCCAGATGAACATGATTTCCCTGCACTGCCTCGACTGTCACAGTGAGTTTGAACTCACACCACGGTGGCACATGCAAGAGCCCTGTGGCACCTCAAGGGGAAGCCAGAGATCCCTGTGTCAACTTGATGGGTAGCCTGACACTGCTGCTACCGCTCAGGAGGAAAACAGACCTGCATGTCTCCACTCGAGACGAGGACTGACTCCCCTGTGGAGACTCCAGGGGAACCCCAAATCCATTTCAGAACTGGAGAGGAAACCTCAAGTTCTGGCCTCAGCTCAGGAAAGAACTTAGAACACGGCACCAAGTGGAGAGGAATCCAGAGAAGGCTCTCACAACTCGTGTAGAGACTGCCCATTCCTGAGACCACAGAGTGGGTCCCTGGGGTCCCCATCTTAAATCGAGATGGACCTGCTTCAATTCGAGAAAAACCAGGAGATTCTCCCCTCCAGGCAAAATGAGGCCCTTTTCCACTGCAGCATCTCAAGGGAAATCACACCTTCTTTTTTAGACTTCGAAAGGGTCCTTCACAATTTTGCTACAACTCAAGAAGTTCTCCGACATAACTGTCTCCACTAAAGAGTAACACAGAGGGTCCCGCCACATATTAAGAGGAGTCCCGTTTACCCTGCCTAAGCTCTAGATGAGGGTTCCTTTACATGCATCATTGAGAAAGGAGTTCGAGTCGCATCTCAAGAGGTTGTGCTCCCAACAGGAAAGGCAAGAGGAAATCCTGGGGTCGTGCCACCATTTTAAAAAATCTGCAAATTTTATTCCACTCCAGATGAATCTGATTTCCCTCCCCTGCCTCGACTGTTGCTCTGAGTATTGATGCACACCACGGTGGCACGTGTGACAGCCCTGTGGCAACTAGAGGGAAAGACACAGATCCCTATGTCAACATGACGGGAAGCCTGACACTGCTGCAACAGCTCGAGAGGAAAGCAGACGTGCATGTCTCCACAGGAGATGAGGCCAAAATCCTCCCCTTTGGAGACTCGAGAGGATCCCTAAGATCCACCTCAGCACTGCAGAGTAATCCTAAGTTTCCAGCCTCAGCTCCAGACTAGGACTTAGGACCCAGCACCGACTGGAGAGGAATCCGGATAGGCCACTTGCAACTCGCATGGAGACTGGTATTTCCTGAGGCCACAAAAGCAGGTCCCTGAGGTGCCTGTCGTAACGATAGAGGGACCTGCCACAACTCAAAAAAAAACAGGAGATTCTCCCCTCCAGGCGAGGTGAGGCCCTTTTATGCTGCAGCATCTCAAGGAAAATAACACCTTCCCTCTTGGACATGGAAAGGGTCCTTAACATCTTTGATGCAACTCAAGTAGTTCCCCAACATACCCGTCCCCATGAGAGGAACACCAAGAATCCCGCCACAACTCAAGAAGAGCCCTGTAATCCCCTTCTCAGGTTGAGATGAGGGTTCCTTTCCCTGCATCATCAGGATAAAATTCCCTGCATTCTCGTCACATCTCAGGATGAGGCTCTTTCAACAGGAAAGTCGAGAGGAATTCTAGAGGTCATGTCATCATTCCAAAAGACCCCCAAATGTCTCAGTCCAATCCATATGAACCTGATTGCCCTTCACTTCCTCGACTGTCACCCCAAGTATAGACTCACGCCATGATGGTACGTGTGACATACATGTGGCACATCGAGCGAAAGCCACAGATCCCTGTGTCAACTTGACGGGTGCCTGATACTGCTGATACAGCTCGGAAGGAAAGGGGTCGTTCATGTCTACACACGAGATGAGGCCTGACTCCCCGGTGGAGACTCCAGAGGAGCATCATGATCCATGTCAGCACTGGAGAGGAAACCTCAGGTTCCGGCCTCAGCTGCAGACGAGGACTTAGGACCTGCCACCCACTGGAGCAAAATCCTGAGAGGCCCCTCGCAACTCCCATGGAGACTGGCCTTTTCTGAGGCCGCTAAAGCAGGTCCCTGAGTTCCCCATCATAACTCGAGAGGAACCCCAGGTTTCCTGCTGCAACTCGGGAAAAACCAGGAGATTCTCCCCTCCAGGCGAGAAAATGCCCTTTTGTGCTGTGGCATCCAGAGGGAAATCACAGCATTCCTCTTGAACCATGAAAGGGTCCTTCATACCCTTACTGCAACTCAAGAAGTTACCTGAAATACCAGTCTCCACGTGAGCAGAACAGCAAAGGTCTCTCCACGATTCCAGAGGGGCCCCATTTTCCCCTCCTCACTTCGAGAGGAGGGTTTCCTTCCCTGTTGCGTCAGGAAAGGATATCCGGCATTCCAGTCCCATCTCAAGAGAAGGTGCTCTTAATAGGAAAGTCGAGAGGAACTCCAGGGGTCGTGGCATCATTCCAAAAGTCCCCCAAATGTCTCAGTCCACTCCAGATGAACCCTATTTCCTGGCACTGACTTGACTGTCACACCAAGTATCCACTCACCCATGGTGGCATGTGTGATAGCCCTGTGGCACCTTGAGGGAGAGACACAGATCCCTATGTCATCTCGCCTGGAAGCCTGACACTATTGCTACAGCTCAAGAAGAAAGCAGACGTGCATGTCTCCAATTGAGACAAGGCCTGATAATGATGTGGAGAATCCAGAGGAACCCCAAGAGCAATGTCAGCACTGGAGAGAAAAATTTAGCTTTAGGCCTAAGTTACAGATGAGGACATAGGACCTGGTACTGACTGGGGAGGAATACCAAGAGGCCTCTCATAACTTGCATGGAGACTGGCCTTTCCTGAGGACAGAGGGGCGGGCCCCTGGGGTCCCCTCCATAACTCGAAAGGAACATGCCACAACTCGAGAAAAACCAGAAGAGTCTTGACTCCAGGCAAGATGAGGCCCTTGTCTGCTGTGGCGTCTCGGGGGAAATCACCACTTCCCTCTTGAACCTCCACTCGAGACGAGGCCTGACTCCCCTGTGGAGACTCCAGAAGAATCCCAAGATCCAGGTCAGCACTGGAGAAGAAATCTCATGTTCCGGCCACAATCCTAGACGAGCACTTAAAACTGGGAACCGATGGAGAGGAACCCCGAGACAACACTTGCAACTCGAATGGAGAATGGCGTTTGCTGAGGTCATACAAGCAGATCGCTGAACTCCCATCGTAATTCGTGAAGAACCTCAAGTATCATGCTGCAACACAGGAAAAATCAAGAATTTTTTCCCACCAGGTGAGATGAGGCACTTTACCTTTTGCGGCATCTCTAGGGGATCACACCTTCCCTCTTGAACCACAAAAAGGTCCTTCACACCCTTGCTGCAACTCAAGAAGTCCCACGAAACAACCGTCTCCACTCGAGAGGAACACCGAGGGTCCCGCCACAACTCAAGAGGAGCTGTGTTGTCCCTTCCTAAGGTTGAGGTGAGAGTTCCTTGCCTGCTTCGTGGATAAAGCTTTCCCCGCATTCCCGTTGCATCTTAAGACAAGGCACTCTCAACAGAGAGAGGAGTAGAACTCCAGGGGTTGTCTACCCATTCCAAAATATTCCCAAATGTCTCAGTCCACTCCAGATGAACCTGATTTTCCTTCACTGACTCGTCTGCCACACCGAGTATCACATCACGCCACGGTGGTGTGAGTGATGGCCCTGTGGCAGCACGAGGGAAAGACACAGATCCCTGTGTCAACTTGACGGGTGCCTGATACTGGGGATACAGCTCGGCAGGAAAGGGGTCGTTCATGTCTACATGCGAGACGAGGCCTGACTCCCCGGTGGAGACTCCAGAGGAACATCATGATCCATGTCAGCACTGGAGAGGAATCCTCAGGTTCCGGCCTCAGCTCCAGATGAGGACTTAGGACCTGCCACCCACTGGAGCAAAATCCCGAGAGGCCCCTCGCAACTCCCATGGAGACTGGCCTTTCCTGAGGTCGCTCAAGCAGGTCCCTGAGTTCCAGATTGTAACTCGAGAGGAACCCCAGGTTTCCTGCTGCAACTCGAGAAAAACCAGGAGATTCTCCCCTCCAGGAGAGAAAGTGCCCTTTTGTGCTGTGGCATCCAGAGGGAAATCACACCTTTCTTCTTGAATCATGAAAGAGTCTTTCATACCCTTACTGAAACTCAAGAAGTTACGTTAAATACCAGTCTCCAAGTGGGCGGAACACCAAAGGTCTCTTCACAACCCCAGAGCGGCACCGTTTTCCCCTCCTCAGCTCGAGAGGAGGGTTTCCTTCCCTGCTGCGTCAGGAAAGGATACCCGGTGTTCCAGTCCCATCTCAAGAGGAGGCGCTATTAATAGGAAAGTCGAGAAGAACTCCAGGGGTTGTGCCACCATTCCAAAAGACCCACAAATGTCACAGTCCAATCCAGATGCACCTGATTTATCTGCACTGCCTACTGTCACCCCTAGTATCAAATCACACCATGGTGGCACGTGTTACAGCCCTGTGGCACCTCTAAGGAAAGCCACAGATCCCTGTGTCATCTCGATGGGAAGCCTGACACTGCTGCTCCAACTCGGGATGAAAGTGCATGTGCATCTCTCCACTCGAAATGAGGCCTGACTCCCCTGCAGAGACTCCAGAGGAACCCCAAGATCCATGTCAGCACTGGAGAGGACACTTCAGGTTTCGTCCTCAGTTACAGATGAGGACAGAGGACCTGGCACCGATGGGAGAGGATCCCGATAGGCCCCTAGCAACTCGCATGGAGACTGGCCTTAACTGAGGCCACATGATGTGTCCTTGAGATCCCCATCGAAACTTGAGAGGAACATGCGGAATTCGAGAAAACCAGGAGATTCTCCTCTTCAGGCGAGATGAGGCCTGTATCTGCTGTGGTGTTTTGAGGGAAATCATACCTACCTTCCCTCTTGGACTTCAAAAGGGTCTTTCACACCCTTGATGCAACTCGAAGAAGTTCCCTGACATACCCGTTTCCACTAGAGAGGAACACCGTGGGTGCCGCCACAATTCTAGAGGAGCACCATTTTGTCCTCCTCAGCTCGAACTGAGGATTCCTTTCCCTGCTTCATTGGGAAAGGATTTCCGGCCTTGCTATCGCATCTCAAGAGTCGGCGCTCTCAACAGGAAAGTTGAAAGAAACTACAGGGACTGTGCCACCAACCAAAAGATCCTCAACTATCTCAGTCCACTCCAGATGAACTTGATTTCCCTGTACTGCCTTGACTTTCACCCTGAGTATCGACTCACACCACAGTGGCAATTTTGACAGCCCTGTGGCACCACTAGGGAAAGCCACAGATCCCTGTATCAACTCAACGGGAATCCTGACACTGCTGCTACAGCTCGAGAGGAAAGTGGACGTGCATGTCTCCACTAAGATGAGGCCTGACTCTGCTTTGGAGACTCTAGAGGAACCCCAAAATCCATGTCAGCACTGGAGAGGAAACCTCAGGTTCCAGTCTTAGCCCCAGACCAGGACTTAGGACCCAGTAGAGACGGGAGAGGAATTCCTAGCAGCCCATCGCAAATCCCATGGAGGCTAGCCTTACCTGAGGCCACAAGAGCGGGTCCGTTAGGTCCCATTTGTAACTCGACGGGAACCATCAGTTACCTGCACAACTCAAAAAAATACCAGGAGATTCTCCCCTCCAGGCGAGATGAGGCCCTTTTCCACTGCAGTGTCTCCAGAAAAATCACACTTGAACCTAGAAAGGTTCCTTCACACCCTTGTTGCAACTCAAGAATATCCCCGACATAACCGTCTCCACTCGAGAAGAACACTGAGGGATCCACCAACTCTCAAGAGGAGCACCGTTGTGCCCTCCTCAGCTCGAGATGATTGTTCCTTTCCGTGTTTCATCAGGAAAGGGTTCCCAGCATTCCTGTCACAACTCAGGAATAGGTGCTCTCAACTGGAAAGTCGAGAGGAACCTCACGTGTTGTGCCAGCGTTCCAAAAGACCCCCAAATGTCTCAGTCCACTCCAGATGCACCTGATATCCATGCACTCACACAACTGTCATCCCAAGAATCCACTCACAATACGGTGGCATGTGTGAGAGCCCTGTGGCACCTTGAGGGAAAGCCACAGATCCCTGTGTCATTTCACCTGGAAGCCTGACACTGCTGCTACAGCTCAAGAGGAAAGCAGACGTGCATGTCTCCACTCGAACAAGGCCTGAAAACTGTGCGGAGACTCCAGAGGAACCCCAAGATCCATGTCAGCACTGGAGAGGAAGCCTGAGGTTTAGACCTAAGTTACAGATGAGGACATAGGACCCAGCACCAACTGGGGAGGAATACCGAGAGGTCCATTGCAACTCGCATGGAGACTGGCCTTTCCTGAGGCCACACGAGCGTGTCCTTGAGATCCCCATCAAAATTCGAGAGGGACATGCCGAACTCGAGATATACCAGGAGATTCTTACTTCCAGGCGAGATGAGGCCCTTTTCCACTGCAGCATATCGAAGGAAATCACACCTTCTCTCTTGGACCTCAAAAGGGTCCTTCACACCTGTGCTGCATCTCAGTAAGTTCCCTGACATACGCCTCTCCACTTGAGACAAATACCAAGGGTAACCCCATAAATCAAGAGGAGCACCGTCATCCCCTCCTCAGCACGAGATGAGAGTTCCTTTCCCTGCTTCGACGGGAAAGAATTCTCGGCCTTCCCGGTGCAATTCATTATGAGGCGCTCTCAACTGCAAAGATGAGAGGAACCGCATGGGTTGTCCCAACATTCCAAAATATTCCCAAATGTCTCATTCCACTCCAGATGAACCTGATTTTCCTTCACTGCCTCGTCTGTCACTCTGAGTATCAATTCACACCCGTGTGGTATGTGTGACCGCCATGTGGCACTTCAACGGAAAGACACAGATCACTGTGTCAACATGACGGGTTCCTGATACTGCTGATACAGCTCGGCAGGAAAGCGGACATGCATGTCTGCACTTGAGATGAGGCCTGACACCCTGTGGAGACTGCAGAGTAACCCCATGATCCACGTCTGCACTGGAGAGGAAACCTCAGGTTCAGGCCTCAGCTCCAGATGAGGACTTAGCCCCCAGAACTGACTGGAGAGGAATCCTGAGTAGCTCCTCGCAACTCGCATGGAGACTGGCCTTTCCTAAGGCCACATGAGAGGGTCCCTGAGCTCCTCGTCATAACTCAAGAGTAACCCCATATTTCCTGTTGACACTCAAGAAACACCAGGAGATTTTCCCCTCCAGGTGAAAGAAGGCCCTTTTGCACTGCGGCATCTAAAGGGAAATCACATCTTCCTTCTTGAACCATGAAAAAGTCATTCACACCCTTGCTACAACTCAAGAAGTTCCCTGAAATGCCAGTTTCCAATTGACAGAAACATCGAGGGTCCTGCCACAATTGCAGAGGGGCCCTATTTTCCCCTCCTCAGCTCAACACGAGGGTTCCTTTCCTTGCTTCATCAGGAAAGGATTTCTGACACTCCAGTTGACTCTCAAGTGGAGGCGCTCTCAACTGGAATGTCTGTGGAACTCCAGGGTTGTGCCACCTTTCCAAAACCCCAAAATATTTCATTCCACTCCAGATGCATCTGATTTCCATGCACTGCCTACTGTCACCCCGAGAATCAAATCACACCATGGTGGCACGAGTGACAGTCTTGTGGCACGTCGAGGAAAAGCCACAGATCCCTGTGTCAACTCGCCTGGAAGCCTGACACTGCTGCTACTGCTCAAGAGGAAAGTGGATGCGCATGTCTTCAGTAGAGACGAGGCCTGACAACCATGTGGAGACTCCAGAGGAACCCCAAGATCCATGTCAGCACTGGAGAGGAAACCTCAGGTTTAGGTCTAAGTTACAGATGAGGACATAGGACCCGGCACCAACTGGGAAGGAATACCAAGAGGCTCCTCACAACTCCCATGGAAACTGGCCTTTCCTGAGGCCACATGAACGTGTCCTTGAGATCCCCATCAAAACTCGAGAGGGACATGCCGAACTCGAGATATACCAGGGGATTCTCAATTCCAGGCGAGATGAGGCCCTTTTCCACTGCAGCATATCGAGGGAAATCACACCTTCTCTCTTGGACCTCGAAAGGGTCTTTCACACCTCTGCTGCATCTCAAGAATTTCCCTGACATATGCCTCTCCACTCGAGATGAACACCGAGGGTAACCCCACAACTCAAGAGGAGCACCGTTATCCCCTCCTCAGCACGAGATGAGAATTCCTTTCCCTGCTTCTTCAGGAAAGGATTCCCGGCCTTCACATCACAATTCATTATGAGGCGCTCACAACTGCAAAGATGAGAGGAACTCCAGAGGTGGTTGTGAGAGGGTAACAGGCAGGAAGGCCAGGGGTCTCCAAACGGAGGAAATAGCCTGCAAGTGTCAGACATTTTATCTCTCTTAAGCGGCAGGAGGAAGCAAACTAGCGATACTTTTTCCTTCTCTATACAAATTTAAAAGGAGGTTCCTCTTAAAATTCTGTGTTGCCATAATGACACCTGGTTTCTCTTGAAGCTAACCATTGCCTTTTTCTTATGGAAATGTTTATCTTAAGCTATGCTAATATACTATGTATTTACCCCAAGCTCTGTCTTCAAGTCGGTTCCGCCTTTTGGGCTCAGGACCTACTTGATAAACCAATATGTTATACTTTGATATTGTTCCTCTAATCTATGTAAATGAAACTATTTGTATGGTGATCTGCCCTTCTTCAAGATTCAAGTTAATCATTTTATGGCCCAGGATAAACCATTTGGAGCCAAGGTTATCCCAAAATACATCTTATGGGTGAGGGGCCTGGTGCCATTCTAAGTTTTGAGACATTCCTTTCTTTCATTAACAGATTGCTGGTGACTATATAACACCTAGCTAAAGACTAGCAGGGGGGTACTCTTTCTGCCCCCTTCTGATGCCTATGTCAGAAGCTTTCTCTATCTCCTTTATACTTTAATAAAACTTTGTTACACAAAAGCTCTGAGCTGGAAATGTTTATCTTAAGCTATGCTAATATACTATGTATTTACCCCAAGCTCTGTCTTCAAGTCGGTTCCGCCTTTTGGGCTCAGGACCTACTTGATAAACCAATATGTTATACTCTGATATTGTTCCTCTAATCTATGTAAATGAAACTATTTGTATGGTGATCTGCCCTTCTTCAAGATTCAAGTTAATCATTTTATGGCCCAAGATAAACCATTTGGAGCCAAGGTTATCCCAAAATACATCTTATGGGTGAGGGGCCTGGTGCCATTCTAAGTTTTGAGACATTCCTTTCTTTCATTAACAGATTGCTGGTGACTATATAACACCTAGCTAAAGACTAGCAGGGGGGTACTCTTTCTGCCCCCTTCTGATGCCTATGTCAGAAGCTTTCTCTATCTCCTTTATACTTTAATAAAACTTTGTTACACAAAAGCTCTGAGCGATCCAGCCTCATCTCTGGCCCCGGATTGAATTCTTCTCCTTCGGAGGCCAAGAATCCCGGCGTCGTGATTCAACAACAACCTTTCAGTTCCACCATTTCGAAAGACCCTCACATTTCTCATTCCACTCCAGATGAACCTGATTTCCCTGCACTGTCTCGACTGTCACCTCGAGTATTCACTCACACCACGGTGGCATATGTGACAGCCCTGGTGCACCTCGAAGGAAAGCCACATTTCCGTTTTTCAAATCACCGGGAAGACTAACATTGCTGCTACAGCTCAGGAGGAAAGCGGACGTACATGTCTCCACTCAATATGAGGCCTGACACCCCTGTGGATACTCCAGAAGACCCCGAAGATCCAGGTCAACATGGAGAGGAAACCTCAGTTTCCGGCCTCAGCTCCAGATGAGGACTTAGGACTCGTAACCGATGGAGAGGAATCCTGAAAGGCCCCTTGCAACTCGAAGGCAGAATGGCTTTTTTCTGAGGTCACACAAGTGGATCACTGAACTCCCCATCATAATTCATGAAAAATACCATGTATCTTGCCACAACACGAGAAAGACTAGGAGATTCTCCCCACCAGGTGAGATGAGGCCCTTTTCTGCTGCTGCATCTCGAGGGAATCACACCTTCCCTCTTGAACCACTTAGGGTCCTTCACACCCTTGCTGCAACTCAAGCAGTTTCCCAAACAACCCGTCTCCACTTGAGAAGAACACCAAGGGTTCCACCACAAATCAAGAGGAGCCCCGTTATCCCCTCCTAAGGTCGAGATGAAAGTTCTTTGCCCTGCTTCATTGATAAAGTTTTCCCCTCAATCTCGTCGCATCTCAAGAAAACACACTCTCAACAGGGAGACAAGAGGAACTCCAGGGGTTGTCCCGCCTTTCCAAAATATTCCCAAATGTCTCAGTCCACTCCAGATGAACCTCATTTTCATTCACTGCCTCGTCTGTCACTCCGAGTGTCAATTCACGCCCGGGTCGCATATGTGACAGCCCTGTAGCACTTCGAGGGAAAGACACAGATCCCTGTGTCAACATGATGGGTTCCTGATACTGCTGATACAGCTCGGCAGGAAAGCGGACATGCATGTCTGCACTTGAGATGAGGCCTGACACCCTGTGGAGACTGCAGAGTAACCCCATGATCCACGCCTGCACTGGAGAGGAAACCTCAGGTTCAGGCCTCAGCTCCAGATGAGGACTTAGCCCCCAGAACTGACTGGAGAGGAATCCTGAGTAGCTCCTCACAACTCGCATGGAGACTGGCCTTTCCTAAGGCCACATGAGAGGGTCCCTGAGCTCCTCGTCATAACTCAAGAGTAACCCCATATTTCCTGTTGACACTCAAGAAACACCAGGAGATTTTCCCCTCCAGGTGAGAGAAGGCCCTTTTGCACTGCGGCATCTAAAGGGAAATCACATCTTCCTTCTTGAACCATGAAAAAGTCATTCACACCCTTGCTACAACTCAAGAAGTTCCCTGAAATGCCAGTTTCCAATTGACAGAAACATCGAGGGTCCTGCCACAATTGCAGAGGGGCCCTATTTTCCCCTCCTCAGCTCAACACGAGGGTTCCTTTCCTTGCTTCATCAGGAAAGGATTTCTGACACTCCAGTTGACTCTCAAGTGGAGGCGCTCTCAACTGGAATGTCTGTGGAACTCCAGGGTTGTGCCACCTTTCCAAAACCCCAAAATATTTCATTCCACTCCAGATGCATCTGATTTCCATGCACTGCCTACTGTCACCCCGAGAATCAAATCACACCATGGTGGCACGAGTGACAGTCTTGTGGCACGTCGAGGAAAAGCCACAGATCCCTGTGTCAACTCGCCTGGAAGCCTGACACTGCTGCTACTGCTCAAGAGGAAAGTGGATGCGCATGTCTTCAGTAGAGACGAGGCCTGACAACCATGTGGAGACTCCAGAGGAACCCCAAGATCCATGTCAGCACTGGAGAGGAAACCTCAGGTTTAGGTCTAAGTTACAGATGAGGACATAGGACCCGGCACCAACTGGGAAGGAATACCAAGAGGCTCCTCACAACTCCCATGGAAACTGGCCTTTCCTGAGGCCACATGAACGTGTCCTTGAGATCCCCATCAAAACTCGAGAGGGACATGCCGAACTCGAGATATACCAGGGGATTCTCAATTCCAGGCGAGATGAGGCCCTTTTCCACTGCAGCATATCGAGGGAAATCACACCTTCTCTCTTGGACCTCGAAAGGGTCTTTCACACCTCTGCTGCATCTCAAGAATTTCCCTGACATATGCCTCTCCACTCGAGATGAACACCGAGGGTAACCCCACAACTCAAGAGGAGCACCGTTATCCCCTCCTCAGCACGAGATGAGAATTCCTTTCCCTGCTTCTTCAGGAAAGGATTCCCGGCCTTCACATCACAATTCATTATGAGGCGCTCACAACTGCAAAGATGAGAGGAACTCCAGAGGTGGTTGTGAGAGGGTAACAGGCAGGAAGGCCAGGGGTCTCCAAACGGAGGAAATAGCCTGCAAGTGTCAGACATTTTATCTCTCTTAAGCGGCAGGAGGAAGCAAACTAGCGATACTTTTTCCTTCTCTATACAAATTTAAAAGGAGGTTCCTCTTAAAATTCTGTGTTGCCATAATGACACCTGGTTTCTCTTGAAGCTAACCATTGCCTTTTTCTTATGGAAATGTTTATCTTAAGCTATGCTAATATACTATGTATTTACCCCAAGCTCTGTCTTCAAGTCGGTTCCGCCTTTTGGGCTCAGGACCTACTTGATAAACCAATATGTTATACTTTGATATTGTTCCTCTAATCTATGTAAATGAAACTATTTGTATGGTGATCTGCCCTTCTTCAAGATTCAAGTTAATCATTTTATGGCCCAAGATAAACCATTTGGAGCCAAGGTTATCCCAAAATACATCTTATGGGTGAGGGGCCTGGTGCCATTCTAAGTTTTGAGACATTCCTTTCTTTCATTAACA
>SJYG01000415.1:156255-240062 GCA_006410535.1 Litocranius walleri | reverse complement strand
TGTTATACTCTGATATTGTTCCTCTAATCTATGTAAATGAAACTATTTGTATGGTGATCTGCCCTTCTTCAAGATTCAAGTTAATCATTTTATGGCCCAAGATAAACCATTTGGAGCCAAGGTTATCCCAAAATACATCTTATGGGTGAGGGGCCTGGTGCCATTCTAAGTTTTGAGACATTCCTTTCTTTCATTAACAGATTGCTGGTGACTATATAACACCTAGCTAAAGACTAGCAGGGGGGTACTCTTTCTGCCCCCTTCTGATGCCTATGTCAGAAGCTTTCTCTATCTCCTTTATACTTTAATAAAACTTTGTTACACAAAAGCTCTGAGCGATCCAGCCTCATCTCTGGCCCCAGATTGAATTCTTCTCCTTCGGAGGCCAAGAATCCCGGCGTCGTGATTCAACAACAACCTTTCAGTTCCACCATTTCGAAAGACCCTCACATTTCTCATTCCACTCCAGATGAACCTGATTTCCCTGCACTGTCTCGACTGTCACCTCGAGTATTCACTCACACCACGGTGGCATATGTGACAGCCCTGGTGCACCTCGAAGGAAAGCCACATTTCCGTTTTTCAAATCACCGGGAAGACTAACATTGCTGCTACAGCTCAGGAGGAAAGCGGACGTACATGTCTCCACTCAATATGAGGCCTGACACCCCTGTGGATACTCCAGAAGACCCCGAAGATCCAGGTCAACATGGAGAGGAAACCTCAGTTTCCGGCCTCAGCTCCAGATGAGGACTTAGGACTCGTAACCGATGGAGAGGAATCCTGAAAGGCCCCTTGCAACTCGAAGGCAGAATGGCTTTTTTCTGAGGTCACACAAGTGGATCACTGAACTCCCCATCATAATTCATGAAAAATACCATGTATCTTGCCACAACACGAGAAAGACTAGGAGATTCTCCCCACCAGGTGAGATGAGGCCCTTTTCTGCTGCTGCATCTCGAGGGAATCACACCTTCCCTCTTGAACCACTTAGGGTCCTTCACACCCTTGCTGCAACTCAAGCAGTTTCCCAAACAACCCGTCTCCACTTGAGAAGAACACCAAGGGTTCCACCACAAATCAAGAGGAGCCCCGTTATCCCCTCCTAAGGTCGAGATGAAAGTTCCTTGCCCTGCTTCATTGATAAAGTTTTCCCCTCAATCTCGTCGCATCTCAAGAAAACACACTCTCAACAGGGAGACGAGAGGAACTCCAGGGGTTGTCCCGCCTTTCCAAAATATTCCCAAATGTCTAAGTCCACTCCAGATGAACCTCATTTTCATTCACTGCCTCGTCTGTCACTCCGAGTGTCAATTCACGCCCGGGTCGCATATGTGACAGCCCTGTAGCACTTCGAGGGAAAGACACAGATCCCTGTGTCAACATGATGGGTTCCTGATACTGCTGATACAGCTCGGCAGGAAAGCGGACATGCATGTCTGCACTTGAGATGAGGCCTGACACCCTGTGGAGACTGCAGAGTAACCCCATGATCCACGCCTGCACTGGAGAGGAAACCTCAGGTTCAGGCCTCAGCTCCAGATGAGGATTTAGCACCTGGAACCGAATGGAGAGGAATCCCGAGTAGCCCCTCCCAACTTGCATGGAGACTGGCCTTTCTGAGGCCGCATGAGAAGGTCCCTGAGCTCCTCGTTGTAACTCAAGAGGAACCCCAGATTTCCTGTTGCCACTCAAGAAACACCAGGAGATTCTCCCCTCCAGGCGAGAGAAGGCCATTTTGCACTGCAGCATCTAAAGGGAAATCAAACCTTCCTTCTTGAACCAAGAAAGGGTCCTTCACACCCTTGCTGCAACTCAAGAAGTTCCCTGAAATACCAGTTTCCAATTGATAGAAACACCGAGGGTCCTGCCACAATTGCAGAGGAGGCCCTGTTTTCCCCTCCTCAGCTCAACACGAGGGTTCCTTTCCTTGCTTCATCGGGAAAGGATTCCTGACATTCCGGTTGACTCTCAAGAGAACGCGCTCTCAACTGGAAAGTCTGTGGAACTCCAGGGTCGTGCCACCTTTCCAAAACCCCAAAATATCTCAGTCCACTCCAGATGCATCTGATTTCCATGCACTTCCTACTGTCACCCCGAGTATCAAATCACACTATGGTAGCACGTGTGACAGCCTTTTGACACGCCGGGGGAAAGCCACAGATCCCTGTGTCAACTCGCCCAGAAGCCTGACACTGCTGCTACAGCTCAAGAGGAAAGCGGACGTGCATGTCTCCACTAGAGATGAGGACTGACAACCGTGTGGAGACTTCAGTGGAACCCCAAGATCCATGTCAGCACTGGAGAGGAAACCTCAGGTACTGGCCTCAGCCCCAGACAAAAACTTAGGACCCAGCACCGACTGGAAAGAAATCCTGAGAGGCCCCTCAAAACTCACATGTAGACTGACCTTTCCTGAGGCCACACAAGCGGGTCTGTGAGCTCCTCATTGTAACTTGAGTGGAACCCCAGATTTCCTGCCACAACTCGAGAAAAACAAGGAGATACTCCCCTCCAAGTGAGAGCAGGCCCTTTTGTGCTGCAGCATCTAACGGGAAATCACATCTTCCCTCTTGAGCCATGAAAATGTCCTTCACACCCTTACTGCAACTCAAGAAGTTCCCTGAAATGCCAGTCTCCAAAAAAGAGAAACACCGAGGGTCCCGTCACAACTTCAGAGGGGCCCCATATTCCCCTCCTGAGCTCAACATGAGGGTTCCTTTCCCTGCTTCATTGGGAATGGATTCCCGACATTCCAGTTGCATCTCAACAGCAGGTGCTCTAAATTGGAAAGTCGAGAGGAATTCCAGGGATCATGTCACCATTCCAAAAGACTCCCAAATATCTCAGTAAACTCCAGATCCACCTGAATTCAGTGCGCTGCCTACTGTCACACCAAGTATCAAATGACACTATGGTGGAACGTGGGACAGCCTTTTGACACGTTGGGGGAAAGCCACAGATCCCTGTGTCAACTCGCCCGGAAGCCTGATGCTGCTGTTACAGCTCAAGAGGAAAGTGGACATGCATGTCTCCACTAGAGACGAGGCCTGACAACCGTGTAGAGACTCCAGAGGAACCCCAAGATCCATGTCAGCACTGGAGAGGAAACCTCAGGGTTAGGCCTAAATTACAGATGAGGACATAGGACCCAGCACCAACTGGGAAGGAATACCAAGAGGCTCCTCACAACTCCCATGGACACTGGCCTTTCCTATGGCCACATGAGCGTGTCCTTGAGATCCCCATCAAAACTCGAGAGGGACATGCCGAACTCAAGATATACCAGGAGATTCTCAGTTCCAGGCGAGATGAGGCCCTTTTCTGCTGTGGCATCTTAAGGGAAATCACACCTTTTCTCTTGGACCTCAAAAGGGTCCTTCACACCCTTGCTGAAACTCAAGAAATTCCCTGACATACGCCTCTCCACTTGAGATGAACATTGTGGGTAATGCCACAACTCACGAGGAACACCGTTATTCCCACCTCAGCACGAGATGAGGTTTCCTTTCCCTGCTTCTTTGGGAAAGGATTCCTGGCCTTCCCATCACAATTCAGTACGAGGCGCTCTCAACTGGAAAGTCGAGAGGAACTCCAGGAGTGGTCCCACCATTCCAAAAGACCCCCAAATTTCTCATTCCACTCCAGATGAATCTGATTTCTCTGCACTGCCTTGACTGCCACCCCAGGTATCCATTCACAACATGGTGGCATATGTGACAGCCCTGTTGCACCTCGAAGGAAAGCCACATTTCCCAGTGTCAACTCGCTGGGAAGCCTAACACTGCTGCTACAGATCGAGAGGAAAGTGGGCGTGCATGTCTCCACTCAAGATTAGGCCTGACCCTTCTGAGGAGACACCAAAGAACCCTAAGATCCAAGTCAGCACTGGAGATGAAACCTCAGGTTCCGGCCTTAGCCCCAGATGAAAACTTAGGACTCAGAACCGATGGATAGGAATCCCGAGAGGCCCCTTGCAACCCGAATGAGGAATGGCTTTTTCTGAGGACACACGAGCGGATCGCTGAACTCCCCGTCATAACCCAGTTGTAATTCCTGAAGAACCCCAACTATCATGCCGCAAACCAAGAAAAATCAGGAGATTCTCTGCACCAGGTGAGATGAGGCCCTTTTTGGCAGTGGCATCTCGAGGGAATCACACCTTCCTTCTTGAACCAAGAAAGAGTCCTTCACACTCTTGCTGCAACTCAAGAAGTTCCCCAAAATACCCATCTCCACTCGAGAAGAGCACTGAGGGTTCTGCCACAACTCAAGAGGAGTCCTGCTATCCCCTTCTAAGGTTCAGATGAGGGTTCCTTGCCCTGCTTCATTGATAAAGGTTTCCCCCCATTTCAGTCACATTTCAAAACAAGGCACTCTCAACAGGGAGACGAGAGCAACTCCAAGGTTTGTCCTCCCAATCCAAAATATTCCCAATGTCTCAGTCCACTCCACATGAACCTGATTTTCCTTCACTGCCTCGTCTGTCACACTGAGTATCGAATCACGCCACGGTGGCACTTGTGACAGCCCTGTGGCACCTTGAGGTAAAGACACAGATCCCTGTGTCAAATTGACGGGTGCCTGATACTGCTGATACTGTTCGGCAGGAAAGCAGACGTGCATGTCTGCACTCGAGGCGAGGCCTGACTCCCCTGTGGAGACTCCAGAGGAACCCCATGATCCATGTCAGCACTGGAGAGGAAACCTCAGGTTCTGCCTTCAGCTTCAGATGAGGACTTAGGAGCCGGGCCTGACTGGAGAGAAATCATGAGAGGCCCCTCACAACTCGCATGGAGAATCGCCCTTCCTGAGGCCACACGAGTGGGTCCCTGATGTCCTCGTCATAACTCGAGAGGAACACCAGATTTCTTGCCGCAACTTGAGAAAAACCAGGAAATTATCCCCTCCAGGCAAGAGAAGGCCCTTTTGCACTGCGGAATCTAAAGAGAAATCACATCTTCCCTCTTGAACCATGAAAGGGTCATTCACACCCTTGCTGCAGCTCAAGAAGTTCCCTGAAATACCAGTCTCCACTCGAGAGAAACACCGAGGGTCCCGCCACAACTCCAGAGGGGCCCCGTTTTCCCCTCCTCAGCTCGAGATGAGGATTCCTTTCCCTACACTGTCGGGAAAGGATTTTCGGCATTCCAGTCGCATTTCAAGAGGAGGTGCTCTCAACAGGAAAGTCGAGAGGAGCTCCAGGGGTCGTGCCACCATTCCAAATGACCCCCAAGTAACTCAGACCACTCCAGATGCACCTGATTTCCATGCACTGCCTACTATCACTCCGACTATCGACTCTCGCCATGGTGGCACGTGTGACAGCCCTGGTTAACCTCGAGGGAAAGCCACACATCCCTGTGTCAACTTGATGGGAAGCCTGACACTGCTGCTACAGCTCGGGAGGAAAGCAGATGTGCATATCTCCACTCGAGACGAGGCCTCACTTTCCTGTGAAGACTGCAGAGGAATCCCAAGATCCATGTCAGCATTGGAGAGGAAACCTCAGGTTCTGGTCTCAGTTCCAGAAGAGGACTTAGGACCCACCACAGACTGGAGAGGAATCCTTTGCAGCCCCTCGCAACTCCATAGAGACTGGTCTTTCCTGAGGCCACATAAGCGGGTCCCTTAGTTCACATTTTTAACTCGAGAGGAACCCTAAGTTTCCTGCTGTAACTTGAGAAAAACCAGGAGTTTCTCCCCTTCAGGCGAGATGAGGCCCTTTTCTGCTGTGGCGTCTCACAGGAAATCACACCCTCCTTCTTAAACCTCAAAAGGTTCCTTGACACCCTTGCTGCAACTCAAGAAATTCCCCAACATACCTGTCTCCACTCGAGAGGAACACAGAGGGACCTGCCACAACTCAAGAGGAGCCCCGTTTTCCCCTCCTCAGCTCAAGATGAGGATAACTTTCTCTGCTTCATCGGGAAAGGATTCCCGGCGTTCCTGTCACGTCTCAGGAATAGGCACTCTCAATTGGAAAGTTGAAAGAAACTCCAGGGGTCGTTTCAGCATTCCAAAAGGCACCTAAATGTCTCAGTCCACTTCAAATGAAACTGATTTCCCTGCACTGCCTTGATTGTCACACCGAGTATCAACTCACTCCATGGTGGAACCTCGAGGGAAAACCACAGATCCCTGTGTTACCTCGACGGGAAGCCTGACACTGCTGCTAAGCTCGAGAGGAAAGCAGATGTGCATGTCTCCACTCGAGACAAGGTCTGACTCCCATGTGGAGACTCCAGATGAACCCCAATATCCATGTCACCACTGGAGAGGAAAGCTCAGGTTCTAGCCTCAGCTACAGATGAGGACTTAGGACCCACCACCAACTGGAGAGGGATCTTGAGAGGCCCCTCGCAACTCACATGGAGACTGGCCTTTCCTGAGGCCACACGAGCAGGTTGTTGAGCTCCTCATTCTAACTCGAT
Organism: Litocranius walleri; assembly: GCA_006410535.1. Classification (NCBI taxonomy): domain Eukaryota; kingdom Metazoa; phylum Chordata; class Mammalia; order Artiodactyla; family Bovidae; genus Litocranius; species Litocranius walleri. The sequence goes on along the minus strand of SJYG01000415.1, from coordinate 233,628 downwards.
AGAAGCCCCAGGTTTCCTGCCACAACTCGGGAAAACCAGGAGATTCTCCCCTTAAGGTGAGATGAGGGCTTTTTCCACTGTGGTTTCTCAAGGGAAATCACACCTTCCCTCTTGAATCACTAAAGGGTCCTTCACACCTTTGCTGTAAATCAAGAAGATCCCGGAAATAACAGTCTCCATTCCAGAGGAACACTGAGGTTCGACACAACTCAATAGGAGCCCCATTATCCCCTCCTCAGCTCAAAATGAGGATTCCTTACCCTGCATCATTGGGAAAGGATTCCTGGCATTCCCATCACATCTCAGCAGGAGGCGTTCTCAACAGGAAAGTCGAGAGGACTCCAGGGGTCATACCACCATTCCAAAAGACCCCCAAATGTCTCTGTCCACTCCAGATAAACCTGATTTCCCTGCACTGCCTCGACTGTGACACTGAGTTTGGACTCACACCATTGTGGCATGTGTGACAGCTCTGAGGCACCTCAAGTGAAAGCCACAGATCCCTGATCCACTCACCAGGAAGCTTGACAATGCTACTGCAGATTGGGAGGAAATCAGATGTTCAGGTCTCTACTCGAGACTAGGCCTGATTCCTCTGTGAAGACTCCAGAGGAACCCCATGTTCCATGTCAGTACTGGAGAGGAAACCGCAGGTACCGGCCTCAGTTCAAGACGAAGACTTAGGACCCAGCACCAACTGGAGAGGAATCCCGAGAGGCCCTCACAACTCACATGGAGACTGGCCTTTCCTGAGGCCACATGAGCGGGTCCCTGAGCTCCTCATCGTAACTCAAGAGGAACCCAAGATTTCCTGCCGCAACTCGAGAAAAATCAAGAGATTCCCCCCTCCAGACGAGAGAAGGCCCTTTTGTGCTGCAGCATCTAAAGGGAAACCACACTTTTCCTCTTGAACCACGAAAGGGTCCTTCACACCCTTGCTGCAACTCAAGAAGTTCCCTGAAATACCAGTCTTCAATTGAGAGAAACACTGAGGGTTCCAGCACAACTCCAAAGGGGCCCCATTTTCCCCTCCTCAGCTCGAGATGAAGTTTCCCTTCCCTGTTTGGTCAGGAAAGGATTCCCAGCATTCTGGTCGCATCTCAAGAGAGGGCACTCTCAACAAGAAAGTCGAGAGAAACTCCAGCGGTCGTGCCACCATTCCAAAAGACCTCCAAATGTCTCAGTCCACTCCAGATAAACCTGATTTCAATGCACTGCCTACTGTCACCCTGAGTATCAAATCACACCATGGTGGCACTTGTGACAGCCTTGTGGCACATCGAGGGAAATCCACAGATCCCTGTGTCAACTCGCTGGGAAGACTGATACTGCTGTTACAGCCCAGGAAGAAAGTGGACGTGCATGTCTCCACTTGAGACAAAGACTGACTCCCCTGTGGAGAATCCAGAGGAACCCCAAGATCCATTTCAGCACTGGAGAGGAAACCTCAGGTTCCAGCCTCAGCTCCAGACAAGGACTTAGGACCCAGAACCAACTGGAGAGGAATCCTGAGATGCCCCTCAAAACTCGCGGGCAACTGTCCTTTCCTGAGGCCCCATGATCGTGTCCCTGAGGGCCCCATCGTACCTCAAGAGGAACGCCAAGTTTCCTGACACAATTCGAGAAAAACCAGGATATTCTCCTCTCCAGTTGAGATGAGGCCCTTTTCTGTCATGGCATCTCGAGGGAAATCATTCCTTTCCTGTTGAACCTCGAAAGAGTCCTTCACACCCTTGCTGCAACTCAAGAACTTCCCTGACTTCCCTCGTGAAGAACACTGAGGGTCCCGCCACAACTCCAGAGGAGCACGATTTTCCGCTCATCAGCTAGAAATGAGGGTTCCTTTTCCTGCTTCATCGGGAAACGATTCCCGGAGTTCCCATAGCAACTGAAGAGGAGTCGCTCTCAACAGGAAATACAAGAAGAACTCCTGGAGTCATGCCACCAATCCAAAAGACCCCCAATGTTTTAGTCCACGACAGATGAACCTGATTTCCCTGCACTGCCTCGACTCTCACACCGAGTATCAACTCACACCATGGTGGCACGTGTGACAGCTCTGGTTAACCTCAAGGGAAAGCCCTGGATCCCTGTGTCAACTTGATGGAAAGACTGACACTGCTGCTATAACTTGAGAGGATAGCAGACGTGCATGTCTCTACTCGAGATGAGGCCTGAATCCCCTGTGGAGACTCCAGAGGAACCTCACGATCTAGGTCAGCATTGGAGAGGAAACATCATGTTCTGTCCTCAGCTCCAGACGAGGACTTAGGACCCGGCACAGACTGGAGAGGAACCCTAGCAGCCCCTCACAACTCCATAGAGACTGGTCTTTCCTGAAACCACATGAGTGGGTCCATTAGGTCCCATTTGTAACTTGAGAGGAACCCTAAGTTTCCTGCCACAGCTCGAGAAAAACTAGGAGATTCTCCCCTCCAGGTGAGATGAGGCCCTTGTCCACTGAGGCATCTCAGAGGGAATCAGCCCTTCCCTCTTTAACCTCGAAAGGGTCCTTCACACCATTGCTATGACTCACAAAGTTCCCCGACATACCCGTCCCCACTCAAGAGGTACACCGAGGGTCCTGTCACAACTCAAGGGGAGCCCCATTTGCCCCTGCTCAGCTCCAGATGAGGGTCCCTTTCCCTGATCTGTCAGGAAAGGATTCCCCGCGCTCCCCTCGCATCCCAATAACAGGCACTCTGCCCAGAAGAGACAGGAGGACTCCAGGGGTCATAGCACAATGTCCAATGACCCACTAATGTATCAGTCCACTCCAGATGAACCTGATTTCCCTGCACTGCCTCGACCATCACACCGAGTATCAACTCACACCAAGGTGGCACGTGTGACAGCCCTGTGGCACTTCGAGGGAAAGCCACAGATCCCTGTGTCCACTCGACAGAAAGCCTGACTCTGCTGCTGCAGCTCGGGAGGAAAGCGGATGTGCATGTCTCACGCGAGACGAGGCCTGACTCCCTGTGGAGACTCCAGAGGAACTCCAAGACCCATGTCATCACTGGCGAGGGAACCTCAGGTGCTGGCCTCAGCTCCAGACGAGGACTGAGGACCTGGCGGTGACTGGGGAGGAATTCCCGGAGGCCCCTTGCAACTCGCATGGAGACTGCATCTCTACAGGCCACAGGGGCGGCTCCCTGAGGTCCCCGTGTTAACTCGAGAGGAAACTGCCAAAATTCGAGAAAAACCAGGAGATTCTCCCCTGTAGGCGAGGTGAGGCCCTTGTCCACAGTGGCGTCTCAGTGGAAATCACCCCTTACCACTTGAACCATGAAAGGGGCATTCACACCATTGCTATGACTCACAAAGTTCCCCAACATACCCGTCCCCACTCGAGAGGAACACAGAGGATCCCGCCACAGCTCAAGAGGAGCCACATTTGCCCCTGCTCAGCTTCAGATGAGGGTCCCTTTCCCTGCTCCATCGGGAAAGGATTTCCAGCGCTCCCCTCACAGCCCAAAAGGAGGCAATCTCCCTAGGAGAGTCGGGAGGAACTCCAGGGGTCATGACACCATTCCCAAAGACCCCCAAATATTTCAGGCCAGTCCAGATGATCATGATTTTCCTGCACTGTCTCGAATGTCACCCCGAGTATTGACTCACACCATAGTGGCACGTGTAACAGCTCTGTGGCACCTCGAGGGAAAGCCACAGATCCCTGTGTCCACTCGACGGGAAGTCTGACACTGCTCATGCAGCTTGGGAGGAAAGTGCATTTGCACGTCTCTGGTGAGACGAGTTCTGACTCCCCTGTGGAGACTCCAGAGGAACCCCCAAACCCATATCAGCATTGGCGAGGAAACCTCAGGTTCCGGCCTCAGATCTAGAGGAGGACTGAGGATCCGACAACGACTTGGGAGGAAGCCCCAGAGGCCTCTCGCAACTAGCTCGGAACTGGCCTCTCCTAAGGCCACAGGGGTGGTCCCTGAGGTCCAAGTCTTAACTTGAAGGAACCTGCTGCAACTCGAGAAAAACCAGGAGATTCTCCCCTGTAGGCGAGGTGAGGCACTTGTCCGCTGCCTTGATCGGGGGAAATCAACACCTTACCTCTTAAACATCGAAAGGGTCCTTCACACCCTTGCTGCAACTCACGTAGTTCCATGACATACCCTTCCCTACTCGAGAGAGACACAGAGAGTCCTGCCACAACTAAAGAGGAGCCACGTTTCCCCCTGCTTAGCTCCAGATGAGGGTCCCTTTCCCTGCTCTGTCGGGAAAGGATTTCCAGTGCTCCCCTCACATCCCAAGAGGAGCCACTCTCCCAAGGAGAGTCGGAAGGAACTCCAGGGGTCATGCCACCATTCCCAAAGACCCCCAAATGTCTCAGTCCAGTCCAGATGATCCTGATATCCCTGTGCTGCCTCGACTGTCATCCCGAGTATTGAATAACGCCAAGGTGGCACGTGTGACAGTCCTGTGGAACCTCAAGGGAAAGCCACAGATCCCTGTGTCCACTTGAAAGGAAGCCTGACACTGCTGGTGCAGCTCAGGAGGAAAGAGGAAGTGCACGTCTTCACATGAGATGAGGCCTGACTCCCCTGTGGAGACTCCAGGGAAACTCCAAGACCCATGTCAGCACTGTCGAGGAAACCTCAGGTTCCGGCATCAGCTCCAGATGAGGACTGAGGACCTGGCACCAACTGGGGAAGAATCTCCAGAGGCTCCTTGCAACTCGCATGGAGACTGGCCTCTCCTGAGGCCACAGAGGCGGTTCCCTGAGGTCCCCGTCGTAACTCTAGAGGAACTCACCTCAACTCGATAAAAAAAACCAGGTGATTCTCCTGCTCAGGCGAAGTGAGGCTCTAATCTGTTGTGGCATCTCGGGGGAAATTACCCCTTCGCTCTTAAACCTTGAAAGGGTATTTCACACCCTTGCTGCAACTCAAGAAGTTTCCCGACATAACTGTTCCCACTCGAGAGGAACAGTGAGGGGCCTGCCACAACTCAAGAGGAGCCCCATTTTCCCCTGCACAGCTCCAGATGAGGGTCCCTTTTCTGTTCCGTCAAGAAGGGATTCCTGGCGCTCCCCTAGCATCCAGAAGAGTAGGGAGGAACTCCAGGGGTCGTGCCACCATTCCCATAGACACACAAATGTCTTAGTCCACTCAAGATGAACCTGATTTCCCAGCACTGCCTCGATTGTCACACCAAGTATTGACTCACGCCACGGTGGCAAGTGTGACAGCCCTGTGGATCCTCGAGGGATAGCCACAAAGCCTTATGTCTACTCAACGGGAAGCTTGACACTGCTGATGCAGCTAGGGAGGAAAGTGGACGTGCACGTCTCCTGGTGAGAAGAGGCCTGTCTCCCCTGTGGAGACTCCAGAGGAACCCCAAGTCCCATATGAGCACTGGCGAGGAAACCTCATTTTCCGGCCTTAGCTCCAGATGAGGACTGAGGACCTGGCACCGACTAGGGAGGAATCCCCAGAGGCCCCTCGCAATTCCCATGGAGACTGGCTTTTCCTGAGGCAACAGAGGCGGGTCCCTGAGGGCACTATCTTAACTCAACAGGAAACTGCTGCTACTCGAGAAAAACCAGGAGTATCTCTCCTGGATTCGAGGAGAGGCTCTTATTCCCAGCAGTGTCTTGAGGAAAATTAACCCTTCCCTCCTGAACCTCGAAAGGGTCCTTCACACCCTTGCTGGGACTCACGAAGTTCCCCAACATACCCGTCCCCACTCGAGAGGAGCACCAAGGGTCCCATCACAACTCAAGAGGAGTACTGTTTTCCCCTGCTCAGCAGCAGATGAGGGTCCCTGTCCCTGCTTATTTTGGAAAGGATTCCCGGCCCTCCCCTCGCTTCCCAAGAGGAGGCACTCTTCCCCAGGAGAGTCAGGAGGAACTCCAGGGGTCATGCCACCATTCCCAAAGACCCCCAAATGTCTCAGTCCACACCTGATGAACCAGAATTCCCTGCACTGCCTCGACTGTCACCCCGAGTATTGACTCACGCCACAGTGGCACGTGTGACAGCCCTGTGGCACCTCGAAGGAAAGCCACAGAGCCCTGTATCCACTCCATGGGAAGCTTGACACTGCTGCAGCAGCTCGTGAGGAAAGCGGACGTGCACGTCTCCACATGAGATGAGGCCTGACTCCCCTGTGGAGACTACAGAGGAACTCCAAGACTCATGTCAGCACTGGCGACACAACCTCAGGTTCTGGCCTCAGATCCAGATGAGGACTGAGGACCCGGCCCCAACTGTCGAGGAATCCCCAGAGGCCCCTCGCAACTCTCACAGAGACTGGCCTGTCCTGAGGCCACAGGGACAAGGACCTGAAGTCCCAAACCTAACATGACAGGAATCCACTGCAATTGAGAAAAACAAAGAAATTCTCCCCTGCAGGCGAGATGAGGCCCTTGTCCACAGTGGCATCTCGGGGGAAATCACCAATTCCCTCTTGAACCTCGAAAGTGTCCTTCACAACCTTGGTGCGACTCACGAAGTTCCCTAACATACCAGTCCCCATTCGAAATGAACACCGTGGGTCCTGCCACAACTCAACAGGAGCCCCGTTTGACCCTGCTTAGCTCCAGAGTAGGGTCCCTTTCACTTCTCCGTTGGGAAAGGATTCCGGGGCTCACCTCGAGTTCCAAGAGGAGGTGCTCTCACCACAAGAGTTGGGAGGAAATCCAGGTGTCATGTCACCATTCACAAACGCCCCCAAATATCTCAGTCTACTGCAGATGAACCTGATTTCCCTGCACTGCTTCGACTGTGACAGTGAGTATCAACTCATGCCACGGTGGCATGTGTGACAGCCCTGTGTAACCTCAAGGGAATGCCACAGATTCCTGTGTCCACTCGACAGGAATTTGACACTGCTGCTGCAGCTCTGGAGAAAAGAGGACGTGCACGTCTCCACGTGAGCCGAGGCCTGATTTCCCTGTGGAGAATCCAGGGTAACCCCAAGACCCATGTCAGCACTGGTGAGGAAACCCCAGGTTCCAGCCTCAGCTCCAGATGAGGACTGAGGGCCAGGAACCGACTGGGGAGGAATCCTGAGTGGCCTCTTGAAACTCGCACTGAGACTGGCCTCTCCTGAGGCCATAGGAGCAGGTTCCTGAGGTCCCCATCATAACTCAAGAGGAACCCGCTGTAACTCAAGAAAAACCAGGAGATTCTCCCATGCAGGCGAGGTGAGGCCCTTGTCTGCTGTGGCATCTCGGGGGAAATCACCCCTTCCTGCTTGAACCTCAAAGGGTCCTTCAGACCCTTGCTGCGACTCATGAAGTTCCCCAACATACCCATCCCCACTCAAGAGGAACACCGAGGGTTTTGCCACAACTCAAGAGGAGCCAAGTTTACCCCTGCTCAGCTCCAGATGAGGGTCCCTTTCCCTGCTCAGTTGGGAAAGAATTCCCTTCACTGCCCTCATATCCCAAGGGGAGGTACTCTCCTCAGGAGAGTCGAGAGGAACTCCAGGGTTTGTGCCAAAATTCCCAAAGACCTCCAAATGTCTCAGTCCAGTCTAGATGAACCTGATTTCTCTGCACTGCCTCAAATGTCACCCTGAGCATTGACTCACGCCACGGTGGAACTTTTGACAGCTCTGTGGCATCTCGAGGGAAAGCCACTGATCCCTGTATCCACTCCATCAAAAGCCTGACATTGCTGCTGCAGCTTGGGAGGAAAGCGGATATGCACGTCTCCACGCGAGATGAAGCCTGACTCCCCTGTAGACACTCCCGAGGAACCGAAAGACCCATGTCAGCAGTGGCGAGGAAAACTCTGGTTCTGACCTCAGCTTCAGACAAGGACTGAGGACCCGACACCAACTGGGGAAAAATTCACAGAGGCCCCTTGCAACTCACACGGAGACTGGCCTCTCTAGAGACCACAGGGCCAGGTTCCTGAGGTCCCCATCGTGACTCGAGAAGAATCAGCCCAAACTCGAGAAAAACAAGGAGATTCTCCTCTGCAGATGAGGTGAGGCCCTTGTCCGCTGTGGCGTCCTGTGGGAAATCACCCCTTTCCTCTTGAACCTGGAAATGTTCCTTCACACGCTTGATGTGAATCACCCGTCCGAACTCGAGAGGAACACCAGAGGACCCAACACAACTCGGGAGGAGCCCCGTTTTCCCCTGCTCAGCTCCAGATGAGGGTCCCTTACCTTGTTCTTTGGGAAATGATTCCTGGAGCTCCTCTCACATCCCAAGAGGAGGGCCTCTCCACAGGATAGTCGGGAGGAACTACAGGGATCGTGCCACTATTCCATAACACCCCCAAATGTCTCAGTCTACTCAACATGAACCTGATTTCCCTGCACTGCCTTGACTGTCACCCTGAGTATCGACTCACGCCACGATGACACCTTTGACAGCCCTGTGGAACCTGGAGGGAAAGCCACAGAGCCCTGTGTCCACTCGATGGAAAGCCTGACACTGCTGTTGCAGCTCAGGAGGAAAGGGTACATGCACGTCTCCACGCGAGATGAGGTCTGACTCCCCTGTGGAGACTTCAGAAGATTCTAAAGACCCATGTCATAACTGACGAGGAAACCTCAGGTACCGGTCTCAGCTTGAGATGAGGATTGAGGACCCAGCACTGACTGTGGAGGAATCCTCAAAGGATCCTTGCAACTCGCAAGGAGACTGGCTTCTTCTGAGGCCACAGTGGCAGGTCACTGAAGTCCCCGTTGTAACTCGAGAAAAACCAGGAGATTCTTCCCTGTAGGCGAGCTGAGGCCCTTGTCTGCTGGGGCATCTCGGGGAAATCACCCCTTCCCTCTTGAACCTCGAAAGGGTCCTTCACATCCTTGTTGTGACTCACGAATTTCCCCAACACTCCCTTCCACACTTGAGAGAAACACCAAGGCCCCAACCACAACTCAAGAGGAGACCTGTTTGCCACTGCTCAGTCCCAGATGAGGGTCCCTTTTCCCTGCTCCATTGGGAAAGGTTGCCTGGCACTCCCCTTGCATCCCAAGAGGAGGCACTCTCCCCAGAAGAGATGGGAGGAACTCCAGGAATCCTGCCACCATTCCCAAAGACCCCCAAATGTGTCAGTCAACTTCAGATAAAACTGAATTTCCTGCACTGCCTCACTGTCACTCCAAGGACTGACTCAAGCCATGGTGGCACGTGTGACAGCCCTGAGGCACCTCGAGGAAAAGCTTTAGTTCCCTGTGTCAACTCGAAGGGAAGCCTGACACTGGTGCTGCAGCTTGGGAGGAAAGCAGACATGAGCGGCTCCATGTGAGATGAGGCCGGACTCCCCTGTGGAGACTCCACAGGAACAACAAGACCCATGTCAGCACTGGCAAGGAAACCTCAGGTTCCGGCCTCAGCTCCAGACGAGGACTGAGGATCTGGCATCCACTGGGGAGGCATCCCCAGAGGACCCTCGCAACTTGCATGGAGAATGGCCTCTCCTGGGGCCACAGAGGCAGGTCCCTGAGGTCCCCATTGTAACTCAAGAGGAACATGCCACAACTCACGAAAACCATGAGATTCTCCCCTGCAGGCGAGGTGAGGCCCTTGTCTGCTGTGATGTCTTGGTAGAAATCACCTCTTTCCTCTTGAACCTCGAAAAGGTCCTTCACACCCTTGCTGCGACTCACGAAGTTCCCCGACATACCCATCCCCACTCGAGAGGAAGAGGGTCCCACCACAACTCAAAAGGAGCCCCGTTTGTCCTTGTTCAGCTCCAGATGAGGGTCCCTTTCCCTGCTCCATCGGGAAAGGACTTCCGGTACTCCCCTTGCATCCCGAGAGGAATTGCTCTACCCAGCAGAATCGGGAGGAACTCCTGGGGTCATGTCACAATTCCCAAAGGCCCCCAAATGTCTCAGTCCACTCAAGATCAACCTGATTTCCCTGCACTGCCTCCACTGTCACCCTGAATATCGACTCATGCCAAGGTGGCACGTGTGACAGCCTTGAGGCACGGCAAGGGATAACCACAGATCCCTGTGTCCACACGACGGGAAGCCTGACACTGCTGCTGTAGCCCTGGAGGAAAGAGGACGTGCTCATTCCACACGAGACGAAGCCTGACTCCCCTGTGGAGACTCCAGAGGAATTCCAAGACCCATGTCAGCAGTGGCGAGGAAATCTCAGATGCTGACTTAGCTCCAGACGAGGACTGAGGACCTGACACTGACTGGGGAGGAATCCCCAGATGGCCCTCACAACTCTCACGGAGACTGGCCTCTCCTGAGGCCACAGGGACGAGTACCTGAAGTCCCAAACCTAACTCGATAGGAACCCACTGCAACTGAGAAAAACAAAGAAATTCTCCCCTGCAGGTGAGGTGAGGCCCTTGTCCTTAGCAGCATCTCAGGGTTAATCACCCCTTCCCTCTTGAACCTTGAAAGTGTCCTTCACAACCTTGCTGCGACTCACAAAGTTCCCCAACATACGTGTCCCCATTCGAAACGAACACCGTGGGTCACGTCACAACTCAACAGGAGCCCCGTTTGACTGCTCAGCTTCAGAAGAGGGTCTCTTTCCCTTCTCTGTTGGGAAAGAATTCTGGGGCTCACCTCGCATCCCAAGAGGTGAACTCACCATGAAAGTCGAGAGGAAATCCAGGGGTCATGCCACCATTCCCAAAGACCTCAAAATATCTCAGTCTACTGCAGAGGAACCTGATTTCCCTGAACTGCCTCGACTGTCACCCCGAGTATCGACTCACACCATGGTGGCATGTGTGACAGCTCTGTGACACCTCGAGGGAAAGCCACAGAGCCTTGTGTCCACTAGACGGGAAGCCTAACACTGCTGCTGAAGCTCGGGAGGAAAGCAGACATGCAAGTCTCCATGCGAGATGAGGCCTGACTCCCATGTGGAGACTCCAGATGAATGCCAAGACCCATATCAGCACGGGCAAGGAAACCTCAGGTTTCGGCCTCAGCTCCAGACGAGGACTGAGGACCCAGCACCAACTGGGGAGGAATCCTCAGAGGCCTCTCACAACTCGCACGGGGACTGGCCTCTCCTGAGGCCATAGGATCGGTTCCCTGATGTCCCTGTCGTAACTCGAGAGTAACCCAACGCAACTCGAGGAAAACCAGAAGAATCTCCCCTGAAGGTGAGGGGCGACCCTTGTCCACTGAGGCCTCTCGTGGAAAGTCACTCCTTCACTCCTGAACCTCGAATAGGTCCTTCAAATCCTTGCTGTGTCTCTAGAAGTTCTTCGACATACCCGTTCCCACTCGAGAGGAACAGCGAGGGTCCCGTCATAACTCAAGAGGAGCCCCGTTTGCCCCTGCATTGACTCATGCCTCTGTGGAACTTTTGAATGCCCTGTGGCATCTACAGGGAAAACCACAGATCCCTGTGTTCACATGACTGACACTGCTGCTGTAGCCCTGGAGGAAAGAGGACGTGCTCATTCCACACAAGACAAAACCTGACTCCCCTGTGGAGACTCCAGAGGAACTCCAAGACCCATGTCAGCAGTGGCGAGGAAATCTCAGGTGCCGACTTAGCTCCAGACGAGGACTGAGGACCCGGCACCGACTGGGGAGTAATCCCTAGAGGATCCTAAAGACTGGCACGGAGACTAGCTTCTTCTGAGGCCAAAAGGGCAGGTTCCTGTGTTCCCAGTCATAACTCGAGAGGCACCTGCCACAACTTGATAAAAACCAGGAGATTCTCCCTTGCAGGTGAGGTGAGGCCCTTGTCCACTGTGGCATCTCGAGGGAAAGCACTGCTTCCCTCTTGAACCTCGAAGGGGCCCTTCACACCCTTGCTGTGACTCAGGAAGTTCCCTGACATACCAGTCCCCACCTGAAAGGAACACTGAGGGTCCCGCCACAAATCAAGAGGAGCCCCGTTTGCCCTGCTCAGCTCTAGATGAGGGCCCCTTTTCCTGCTCCATTGGGAAAGGACTCCAGGCTGTCCCCTCTCATCTGAAGAGTAGGTGGTCCCCCAGGAGAGTCGGGAGGAACTCCCAGGGACGTGCCACCAATCCCAAAGACCTGCCACTGCCTCAGTCTACTCCAGATGAACATGATTTCCCTACACTGCCTCGGTTGTCACCACGAGTATCAACTCACGCCACCCTGGCACGTGTGACAGCCCTGTGGAACCTCGAGGGAAAGCCACAGATCCCTGTGTTCACTTGAGGGGAAGCCTGACACTGCTGCTGCAGCTCGGAGGGAAAGCGGATGTTCACGTCTCCACGTGAGAGGAGGCTAGACTCCCTTGTGGAGATTCCAGAGGAACCCCAAGAGTCATGTCCTCACTGGCGAGGGAACCTCAGGTGCTAGCCTCATCTCCAGACTAGAACTGAGGACCAGGCAATGACTGGGGAGGAATACCCAGAGACTCCTTGCAACTTGCCTGATGAATGGTCTCTCCTGAGGCCACAGGGGTGTGTCACTGAAGTCCCCATCATAACTTGGGAAAAACCAGGAGATTCTCCATTGCAGGCGAGGTAAGGCCCTTGTCAGCTGTGGCATCTTGGGGAAAATCACCCATTAATTATTGAACTCTGAGACGGTTGTTAACACTCTAGCTGTGATGCATGAAGTTCCCCGACATACACGGCCCCACTCGAGAGGAGCACCGAGGGTCCTGGCACAACTCAAGAAGAGCCCCGTTTGCCCTGTTCAGCTCCAGATGAGGGTTGCTTTCCTTGCTTTGTCAGGAAAGGATTACCGGCGCTCCTCTCGCATCCCAAGTGGAGGCGCTCTCCCGAGGAGAGTAGGGAGGAACTCCAGGGGTCATGCCACCATTCCCAAAGACCCCTAAATTTCTCAGTCAACTCAAGATGAATCTGATTTCCCTGCACTGCCTCGACTTCATCCCAAGTATCGACTCATGCAATGGTGGCACGTGTGACAGCCCTGTGGCACCTCGAGGTAAAGACACAGATCCCTGTGTCCACTCGACAGGAAGCCTGACACTAGTGCTGCAGGTAAGGAGGAAAGCGGACATACACGTCTCCACGTGAGACGAGGCCTGACTCCCCTGTGGAGACTCCACAGGAACCCCAAGACCCATGTCAGCACTGGTGAGGAAACCTCAGGCTCTGGCCTCAGCTCCAGATGAGGACTGAGGACCTGGCACTGACTGGAGAGGCATCCCCAGAGGACCATCGCAAAGCACGGAGACTGGCCTCCCTTGAGGCCGGAGATGCGGGTCCCTGAAATCCCCATTATAACTCAAGAGGAACTCGCCACAACTTGTGAAAAACCTGGACAATTTCCCCTGCAGGCGGGGTGAGGCCCTTGTCCACTGCGGCATCTCAGTAGAAATCAACCCTTCCCTCTTGAACCTCGAAAGGGTCCTTCACACCCTTGCTGCAACTCACGAAGTTCTCCGACATACCCGTCCCCACTCGAGAGGAACACCAAGGGTCCTGCCACAACTCAAGAAGAGCCATGTTTTCCCCTTCTCAGCTCCAGATGAGGGTCTCTTTCCCTGTTCCACCAGGAAAAGATTCCCTGCACTCCCATCACATCCCAAAAAGAGGCGCTCTCCTCAGGAATGTTGGGAGGAAATCCAGGAGTCGTGCCCAGTTTCAAAAAGATCCCCATATGCATGTCTCAGTCCACTCCACATTAACCTCATTTCCCTGGACTACATAGAATGTCACACCGAGTATAGACTCTCATTACGGTGGCACGTGTGACAGCCCTATGGCACCTCGAGGGAAAGCCACAGATCCCTGTGTCCACAATACGGGAAGACTGACACTGCTGCTGCACCTCGGGAGGAAAGTGGACATGCACGTCTCCATGCAAGGCGAGGCCTGACTCCGCTGTGGATACTTCAGAGGAACCCCAAGACCCATGTCAGCACTGGCGAGGAAAACTCGGTTTCATGCCTCATCTCCAGACGAGGACAGAGGATCTGGCACAGGCTGGGGAGGAATCCCCAGAGGCCCTTCGCAATTCGCTCAGAGACTGGCCTCTTCTGAGGCCACAGGGGCAGGTCACTGAATTCCCCTTGGTAACTCAAGAAAAACCAGGTGATTCTCCCCTGCAGGTGAGGTGAGGCCCTTTTCTGCTGCAGCCTCTTGGAGAAATCACCTCTTTACACTTGAACCTTGAAAGGGTTATTCACACCCTTGCTGTGACTCACGAAGTTCCCCGACATACCTGTCCCAACTGGAAAGGGACATCGAGGGTCCCCCCACAACTCAAGAGGATCACCGTTTGCCCCTGCTCAGCTCCAGATGAGGGTTTCTTTCCCTTCTCCGTTTGGAAAGGTTTCCTGGTGCTTCCTTCAAATCCCAAGAGGAGGCGCCCTCCTCAGGAGAGTCAGAGAAATTCCAGGGGTGCTACCACCAAACCCAAAGACCATCAAATGTGTCAGTAACCTCCAGATAAACCAGATTTCCATGTGCTGCCTTGACTGTCACGCGAAGTATCGACTCACGCCACGGTGGCACGTGTGATAGCTCTGTGACACCTCGAGGGAAAGCCACAGAGCCCTGTGTCCACTTGACGGGAAGACTGACATTGCTGCTGCAGCTCGGGAGGAAAGCGGACGTGCATGTCACCACACAAGAAGAGGCCTGACTCCCCTGTGGAGACTCCAGAGTAACCCCAAGACCCATATCAGCACAGGCGATGAAACCTCAGGTTCCGGCCTCAGATCCAGACGAAAACAGAGGACCCAGGACAGACTGGGGAGGAATCCATAGAGACCTCTCACATCTCGTATGGAGACTGGCCTCTCCTAATGGCACAGGGGTGGGTACCTGAGGTCCTCCTTGAAACTTGAGAGGAACCCGCCACTAAGCTAATAAAACAGGTGATTCTCCGGTGCAGGAGAGGTGCGCCCCTTGTCTGCTGTGGCGTCTTGGGGGAAAACACCCCTTTCCTTCTGAACCTTGAAAGGGTCTTTCATACTGTTACAGTGACTCACGAAGTTCCCCATTCCCCTGCAGGTGAGGTGAGGCCCTTTTCTGCTGCAGCCTCTTGGAGAAATCACCTCTTTACACTTGAACCTTGAAAGGGTTATTCACACCCTTGCTGTGACTCACGAAGTTCCCCGACATACCTGTCCCAACTGGAAAGGGACATCGAGGGTCCCCCCACAACTCAAGAGGATCACCGTTTGCCCCTGCTCAGCTCCAGATGAGGGTTTCTTTCCCTTCTCCGTTTGGAAAGGTTTCCTGGTGCTTCCTTCAAATCCCAAGAGGAGGCGCCCTCCTCAGGAGAGTCAGAGAAATTCCAGGGGTGCTACCACCAAACCCAAAGACCATCAAATGTGTCAGTAACCTCCAGATAAACCAGATTTCCATGTGCTGCCTTGACTGTCACGCGAAGTATCGACTCACGCCACGGTGGCACGTGTGATAGCTCTGTGACACCTCGAGGGAAAGCCACAGAGCCCTGTGTCCACTTGACGGGAAGACTGACATTGCTGCTGCAGCTCGGGAGGAAAGCGGACGTGCATGTCACCACACAAGAAGAGGCCTGACTCCCCTGTGGAGACTCCAGAGTAACCCCAAGACCCATATCAGCACAGGCGATGAAACCTCAGGTTCCGGCCTCAGATCCAGACGAAAACAGAGGACCCAGGACAGACTGGGGAGGAATCCATAGAGACCTCTCACATCTCGTATGGAGACTGGCCTCTCCTAATGGCACAGGGGTGGGTACCTGAGGTCCTCCTTGAAACTTGAGAGGAACCCGCCACTAAGCTAATAAAACAGGTGATTCTCCGGTGCAGGAGAGGTGCGCCCCTTGTCTGCTGTGGCGTCTTGGGGGAAAACACCCCTTTCCTTCTGAACCTTGAAAGGGTCTTTCATACTGTTACAGTGACTCACGAAGTTCCCCAACATACCCGTCCCCACTCGAGAGGGACACCAAGGGTGGCGAAACAACTGAAGAGGAGACCCGTTTTCTCTTGCTCAGCTTAAGATGAGGGTACATTTCCCTGCTCTGGTGGGAAAGTATTTCTGGCGCTCCCCTCGCATCCCAAGAGGACGCACTCTCCCCAGGAGAGTCAGGAGTAACTGCAGGGATCATTCCACCATTCCCAAAGACACCCAATGTCTCAGTCCACTCCAGAAGACCCTGATTTCCCTGCACTGTCTCGACTGTCACCTTGAGTATAGACTCAGGCCACAGTGGCACATGTGACAGCCTTGTGGCACTTCAAGGGAAAGCCACAGTTCCCTGTGTCCACTCGAAGGGAAGCCTGACACTGTGGCTGCAACTCAGGAGGAAAGCAGATGTGTACTTCCCCACTCGAGACGAGGCCTGACTCCCCTGTGGAGACTCCGGAGGAACCCCAAGATCCATGTCAGCACTGGTGAGAAAAGCTCAGGTTCTGGCATAAGCTCCAGATGAGGACTGAGG
Source organism: Litocranius walleri (assembly GCA_006410535.1). Lineage (NCBI taxonomy): Eukaryota > Metazoa > Chordata > Mammalia > Artiodactyla > Bovidae > Litocranius > Litocranius walleri. The sequence goes on along the minus strand of SJYG01000415.1, from coordinate 217,338 downwards.
ACCCGGCACCGACTGGGGAGGAATCCCCAGAGGATCCTCGCAACTGGCACATAAATTGGTCTCTCCTGAGGCCACAAGGGCAGTTCCTTGAGGTCCCCGTCATAACTTGAGAGGAACTCGCCACAACTCGAGAAAAACCATGTGATTCACCCATTCAGGCAAGGTGAGGCCCTAGTCCACTGAGGTATCTTGGAGAAAATCATCCCTTCACTTCTGAACCTCAAAAGGTCCTTTACTCCCTTGCTGTGACTCATGAAGTTCCCCAGCATACTCGTCCCCACTTGAGAGGGACACCGAGGGTCCTGCCACAACTCAAGAGGATCCCCGTTTGCCCCTGCTCAACTCCAGATGAGGGTCTCTTTCACTGTTCAGTCGGGAAAGAATTCCCGCCACTCCCCTCGCATCCTAAGGGGAGGCAGTCTCCCCAGGAGAGTCACGAGGAACTCCAGTGTTCGTGCCACCATGCCCAAAGACAGCCAGATGTCTCAGTTTTCTCCAGATGAACCTGATTTCCCTGCACTGCCTCAACTCTCACCCCCAGTATTGACTCACGCCACGGTGGAACTATTGACAGCCCTGTGGCATCTCCAGGGAAAGCCACTGACCCCTGTATCCACTCCATTGGAAGCATGAACCTGCTGCTGCAGCTTAGGAGGAAAGCCGACGTTTAGGTCTCCACGTAAGCTGAGGCCTGACTCCCCTTAGGAGACTCCAGAGGAACCCCAAGACACATGTAAGCACTGGCCAGGAAAACTCAGGTTCTGGCCTCAGCTCCAGACGAGGATGGAGGACCGGCACGGACTGGGGAAGAATCCGCAGAGGCCCCTCACAACTCGTACGGAGACTGGCCTCGCCTGAGGCCACGGGGTGGGACCCTGAGGTTCCCCTCATAACTCGACAGGTACTCTTCCCAACTCGGGATAAACTAAGAGATTCTCCCTGCAGGAGAGGTGAGGCCTTTGTCCACTGCAGCATCTTGGGGGAAATCACCCCTTTCCTCTTGAACCTCGAAAGTGTACTTCACATCCTTTCTGCGAATCATGAAGTATCCCAACATTCCCGTCCCCACTCAAGTGGAACACCGATGTTCCCACCACAACATAAGAGGAGCCCCGTTTGCCCCTGCTCACCTGCAGATGAGGATCTCTTTCCTTTCTCAGTTGGGCAAGGATTCGCAGCACTCATCTTGCACCCCGTGAGGAGGCACTCTCCCCAAGATAGTCAGAAGGAAACTCAGCAGTCGTGCCACCATTTGCAAAGACCTCCAAATATCTCAGTCCACTCTTAGAAAAACGTGATTTCCCCACACTGCCTCGATTGTCACCCCGAGTATCGACTCACACCACGGTGGCACGTGTGACAGCCCTGTGGCACCTGTGACAGCCCTGTGGCACCTAGAGGGAAAGTCACAGAGCCCTGTGTCCATGTGATGGGAAGCCTGACACTGCTGCTGCAGCTCGGGAGGAAAGAGGACGTGCACGCCAGCACGTGGGATGAGGCCTGACTCCCATGTGGAGACTCCAGAGGAACCCCAAGACCCATATCATTACGGGAGAGGAAACCTCAGGTTTTTCCCTCAGCTCCAGATGAGGACTGAGAACCCAGCACCATCTGGTGAGGAATCCCCAAAGGCCCATCGCAACTTGAACTGGGACTGGCCTCTCCTGAGGCCACAAGATCGTTTCCCTGATGTCCCTGTCATAACTCGAGAGTAACCCAGTGCAACTCGAAAAAAAACAGATTTTCCCCTGCAGGTGAGCGGCGGCCCTTGTCCACTGAGGCCTCTTGTGAAAAGTCACCCCTTCACTCCTGAACCTCGAATGGGTCTTTCAAACCCTTGCTGTTTCTCACGAAGTTCCCTGACATACCCGTCCCCACTCGAGAGGGACACCAAGGGTGGCGAAACAACTGAAGAGGAGACCCGTTTTCTCTTGCTCAGCTTAAGATGAGGGTACATTTCCCTGCTCTGGTGGGAAAGTATTTCTGGCGCTCCCCTCGCATCCCAAGAGGACGCACTCTCCCCAGGAGAGTCAGGAGTAACTGCAGGGATCATTCCACCATTCCCAAAGACACCCAATGTCTCAGTCCACTCCAGAAGACCCTGATTTCCCTGCACTGTCTCGACTGTCACCTTGAGTATAGACTCAGGCCACAGTGTCACATGTGACAGCCTTCTGGCACTTCAAGGGAAAGCCACAGTTCCCTGTGTCCACTCGAAGGGAAGCCTGACACTGTGGCTGCAACTCCGGAGGAAAGCAGACGTGCACTTCTCCACTCGAGATGAGGCCTGATTCCCCTGTGGAGACTCCAAAGAAATCCGGAGACCCATGTCAGCACTGGTGAGAAAAGCTCAGGTTCTGACATAAGCTCCAGATGAGGACTGAGGACCCGGCACTGACTTGGGAGGAATCCCCAGAGGATCCTCGCAACTGGCACATAAACTGGTCTCTCCTGAGGCCACAAGGGCAGTTCCCTGAGGTCCCCATCATAACTTGAGAGGAACTCGCCACAATTCGATAAAAACCATGTGATTCACCCATTTAGGCAAGGTGAGGCCCTAGTCCACTGTGGCATCTTGGAGAAAATTATCCCTTCCCTACTGAACCTCAAAAAATCCTTTACTCCCTTGCTGTGACTCATGAAGTTCCCCAACATACCCGTCCCCACTTGAGAGGGACACCCAGGGTCCTGCCACAACTCGAGAGGATCCCTGTTTACCCCTTCTCAACTCCAGATGAGGATCCCTTTCGCTGCTCAGTCAGGATAGAATTCCCGCCATTCCCCTCACCTCCCAAGGGGAGGCAGTCTCCCCAGGAGAGTTGTGAGGAACTCCAGTGTTCGTGCCACCATTCCCAAAGACTGCCAGATGTCTCAGTTTTCTCCAGATGAACCTGATTTCCCTGCACTGCCACAACTGTCACCCCGAGTATCGACTCACATCATGGTGGAACTATTGACAGCCCTGTGGCATCTCCAGGGAAAGCCACTGATCCATGCATCCACTCCATTGGAAGCATGAACCATCTACTTCAGCTCGGGAGGAAAGCCGATGTGTATGTTACATGAGATGAGGCCTGACTCCCCTTAGAAGGTTCCAGAGGAACCTCAGGACACATGTAAGCACTGGCCAGGAAAACTCAGGTTCAGACCTCAGCTCCAGACAAGGATGGAGGACCGGCACTGACTGGGGAAGAATCTGCAGAGGCCCCTCACAACTCGTACGGAGACTGGCCTCTCCTGAGGCCACAGGGACGAGACCCTGAGGTTCCTGCCTAATTTGAGAGATACTCTTCGCAACTCGGAAAAAACCAAGAGATTCTTCTTGCAGGAGTGGTGAGGTCTTTGTCCGCTGTGGCATCTCGGGGGAAATCATCCCTTCCCTCTTGAACCTCAAAAGTGTACTTCACACCCTCTCTGTGAATCACAAAGTTCCTCAACATTCCTGTACCCACTCAAGTGAAACACCAAGGGTCCCGCCACAACTCTGCACCCCGTGAGGAGGCACTCTCCCCAAGATAGTCAGAAGGAAACTCAGCAGTCGTGCCACCATTTGCAAAGACCTCCAAATATCTCAGTCCACTCTTAGAAAAACGTGATTTCCCCACACTGCCTCGATTGTCACCCCGAGTATCGACTCACACCACGGTGGCACGTGTGACAGCCCTGTGGCACCTGTGACAGCCCTGTGGCACCTAGAGGGAAAGTCACAGAGCCCTGTGTCCATGTGATGGGAAGCCTGACACTGCTGCTGCAGCTCGGGAGGAAAGAGGACGTGCACGCCAGCACGTGGGATGAGGCCTGACTCCCATGTGGAGACTCCAGAGGAACCCCAAGACCCATATCATTACGGGAGAGGAAACCTCAGGTTTTTCCCTCAGCTCCAGATGAGGACTGAGAACCCAGCACCATCTGGTGAGGAATCCCCAAAGGCCCATCGCAACTTGAACTGGGACTGGCCTCTCCTGAGGCCACAAGATCGTTTCCCTGATGTCCCTGTCATAACTCGAGAGTAACCCAGTGCAACTCGAAAAAAAACAGATTTTCCCCTGCAGGTGAGCGGCGGCCCTTGTCCACTGAGGCCTCTTGTGAAAAGTCACCCCTTCACTCCTGAACCTCGAATGGGTCTTTCAAACCCTTGCTGTTTCTCACGAAGTTCCCTGACATACCCGTCCCCACTCGAGAGGGACACCAAGGGTGGCGAAACAACTGAAGAGGAGACCCGTTTTCTCTTGCTCAGCTTAAGATGAGGGTACATTTCCCTGCTCTGGTGGGAAAGTATTTCTGGCGCTCCCCTCGCATCCCAAGAGGACGCACTCTCCCCAGGAGAGTCAGGAGTAACTGCAGGGATCATTCCACCATTCCCAAAGACACCCAATGTCTCAGTCCACTCCAGAAGACCCTGATTTCCCTGCACTGTCTCGACTGTCACCTTGAGTATAGACTCAGGCCACAGTGTCACATGTGACAGCCTTCTGGCACTTCAAGGGAAAGCCACAGTTCCCTGTGTCCACTCGAAGGGAAGCCTGACACTGTGGCTGCAACTCCGGAGGAAAGCAGACGTGCACTTCTCCACTCGAGATGAGGCCTGATTCCCCTGTGGAGACTCCAAAGAAATCCGGAGACCCATGTCAGCACTGGTGAGAAAAGCTCAGGTTCTGACATAAGCTCCAGATGAGGACTGAGGACCCGGCACTGACTTGGGAGGAATCCCCAGAGGATCCTCGCAACTGGCACATAAACTGGTCTCTCCTGAGGCCACAAGGGCAGTTCCCTGAGGTCCCCATCATAACTTGAGAGGAACTCGCCACAATTCGATAAAAACCATGTGATTCACCCATTTAGGCAAGGTGAGGCCCTAGTCCACTGTGGCATCTTGGAGAAAATTATCCCTTCCCTACTGAACCTCAAAAAATCCTTTACTCCCTTGCTGTGACTCATGAAGTTCCCCAACATACCCGTCCCCACTTGAGAGGGACACCCAGGGTCCTGCCACAACTCGAGAGGATCCCTGTTTACCCCTTCTCAACTCCAGATGAGGATCCCTTTCGCTGCTCAGTCAGGATAGAATTCCCGCCATTCCCCTCACCTCCCAAGGGGAGGCAGTCTCCCCAGGAGAGTTGTGAGGAACTCCAGTGTTCGTGCCACCATTCCCAAAGACTGCCAGATGTCTCAGTTTTCTCCAGATGAACCTGATTTCCCTGCACTGCCACAACTGTCACCCCGAGTATCGACTCACATCATGGTGGAACTATTGACAGCCCTGTGGCATCTCCAGGGAAAGCCACTGATCCATGCATCCACTCCATTGGAAGCATGAACCATCTACTTCAGCTCGGGAGGAAAGCCGATGTGTATGTTACATGAGATGAGGCCTGACTCCCCTTAGAAGGTTCCAGAGGAACCTCAGGACACATGTAAGCACTGGCCAGGAAAACTCAGGTTCAGACCTCAGCTCCAGACAAGGATGGAGGACCGGCACTGACTGGGGAAGAATCTGCAGAGGCCCCTCACAACTCGTACGGAGACTGGCCTCTCCTGAGGCCACAGGGACGAGACCCTGAGGTTCCTGCCTAATTTGAGAGATACTCTTCGCAACTCGGAAAAAACCAAGAGATTCTTCTTGCAGGAGTGGTGAGGTCTTTGTCCGCTGTGGCATCTCGGGGGAAATCATCCCTTCCCTCTTGAACCTCAAAAGTGTACTTCACACCCTCTCTGCGAATCACAAAGTTCCTCAACATTCCTGTACCCACTCAAGTGAAACACCAAGGGTCCCGCCACAACTCAAGAGGAGCCCCGTTTGCCCCTGCTCAACTCCCGATGAGGGTCCCTTTCACTGCTCAGTCGGGAAAGAATTCCTGCCACTCCCCTCACATCCTAAAGGGAGGCAGTCTCCCCAGGAGAGTTGTGAGGAACTCCAGTGTTCGTGCCACCATGCCCAAAGACAGCCAGATGTCTCAGTCTTCTCCAGATGAACCTGATTTCCCTGCACTGCCTCAACTGTCAACCCGAGTATCAACTCACGCCATGGTGGAACTATTGACAGCCCTGTGGCATCTCCAGGGAAAGCCACTAATCCCTGTATCCACTTTATTGGAAGCATGAACCTGCTGCTGCAGCTCGGGAGGAAAGCCAACGTTTAGGTCTCCACGTGAGCTGATGCCTGACTCCCCTTAGGAGACTCCAGAGGAACCCCAAGACACATGTAATCACTGGCCAGGAAAACTCAGGTTCTGGCCTCAGCTCCAGACGAGGATGGAGGACCGGCACGGACTGGGGAGGAATCTACAGAGGCCCCTAGCATCTCGTACAGAGTCTGGCCTCTCCAGAGGAGGGTCCCTGAGGTCCCCGTCGTAACTCCAGAGGTACTCGCCACAACTTGAGGAAAACCAAGAGATTATCCCCTGCAGGCAAGGTGAGGCCCTTGTCCGCTGCGGCATCTCGGGGGAAATCACCCCTTCCCTCTGGAACCTCGAAAATGTCCTTCACAACCTTAGTGTGATTCACGAAATTCTCCAACATTCTGTCCCCACTCAAGTGGAACACCGATTGTCCCACCACAACTTAAGAGGATCCCCGTTTGCCCCTGCTCAGCTCCAGATTAGGATCCCTTTCACTTCTCAGTAGGGAAAGAATTTGCAGCACACCCCTCACATCCCAAGAGGAGGCACTCTCCCCAGAAGAGTCAGGAGGAAATTCAGGAGTCGTGCCACCATTTGCAAAGACCTCCAAATATCTCAGTCCACTCTAGAAAAACCAGATTTCCCTGCACTGCCTCGACTGTCACCCTGAGTATCAACTCAGGCTACGGTGGCACGTGTGACAGCCCTGTGGCACCTCGAGGGAAAGCCACAGAGCCCTGTGTCTACTCGACGGGAAGCCTAACACTGCTGCTGCAGCTCAATATCAAAGCGGATGTGTAAGTCTCCATGCAAGACGAGGCCTGACTTCAATTTGGAGACTCCAGAGGAACCTTAAGACCCATATCAGCACAGGCGAGGAAACCTCAGGTTCTGGCCTCAGCTCCAGACGAGGACTGAGAACCTGGCACTGACTGGGGAGGAATCCCCAGATGTCCCTCACAACTCGGATGGGGACTGGCCTCTCCTGAGGCCACAGGATCGGTTCCCTGACGTCCCTGTCTTTTCTTGAGAGTAACCCACCGCAAACTCGAGAAAAACCAGAAGATTCTCCCCTGCAGGCGAGGGGTGGCCCTTGTCTGCTGAGGCCTCTCGTGGAAAATCACCCCTTCTCTCTTAAACCTTGAATAGGTCCTTCAAACCCTTGCTGCGACCCACGAAGTTCCAGGACATACCCGCCCCACTCAAGAGGAACACCGACGGTCCAGCCACAACTCAAAAGGAGCCCCATTTTCCCCTGCTCAGCTCCAGATGAAGGTCACTTTTCCTGCTCCATTGGGAAAGAATATCCGGTGATCACCATGCATCCCAAGAGGAGGTGCTCTTCCCAGGAGTGTTGGAAGGAACTCCAGGCATTGTGCCACCATTTCCAAAGACCCTTAAATGTCTCAATCCATTTCAGATGAACCTGATTTCCCAGCACTGCCTCAACTGTCACCTCAAGAATTGACTCATGTCACGGTGGCACCTTTGACAGCCCTGTGGCATCTCGAGGGAAAGCCACTGATCCCTGTATCCACTCCATCGGAAGCCTGACACTGCTGCTGCAGCTCGGGAGGAAAGAGGAAGTGCATTTCTTCACATGAGACGAGGCCAGACTCCCCTGTGGAGACTCCCAAGGAACCCCAAGACCCATGTCAGCACTGGCGAGGAAACCTCAGGTTCCAGCCTCAGCTCCAGACAAGGACTGAAGACCCGGCACTGACTAGGGAAGAATTCAGAGATCCCTCGAAACTCGCACAGAGACTGGCCTCTCCTAAGGCCACAGGGGTGGTTCCATGTAATCCTCATAGTAACGCAAGGCGAACCCGGTGCAATTCGAGAAAAACCAGGAGATTCTCCCTTGCAGGCAAGGAGAGCCCTTTTCCACTGAGGCATCTCAGGGAAAATCACCCCTTCCCTCCTGAACATAGAAAGGGTCCTTCACACCATTGCTGCGACTCATGAAGTTTTCCGACATAACCGTCCCCGCTCGAGAGGAACTCTGAGTGTCCAGCCACAATTCAAGAGGAGCCACGTTTGCCCGTGCTCAGCTCCAGATGAGGGTCCCTTTCCCTGCTCCTTTGTAACAGGATTCCAGGCGCTCCCCTCGCATTCCAAGAGAAGGCGCTCTTCCCAAGAGAGTCGGGAGGAACTCCAGGGGTCATGCTTCCATTCCCAAAGACCCCAAATTGTCTCAGTCCACCCCAGATGAAACTGATTTCCCTGCACTGCTTCGAATGTCACCCCGAGTATCAACTCACTCCACGGTGGCACCTGTGAGAGCTCTGTGGCACCTCGATGGAAAGCCACAGATCCTTGTGTCCACTGGACGGGAATCCTGACACTGCTGCTGCAGCACGGGAGGAAAGTGGGCGTGCGTGTCTCCACGTGAGATGAGGCCTGACTCCCCTTAGGAGGCTCCAGAGGAACCCCAAGACCCATATCAGCACGGGTGAGGAAACCTCATGTTCTGCCCTCAGCTCCAGACGAGGACTGAGAACCCGGCACCATCTGGTGAGGAATCCCCAGAGGCCCATCGCAACTCGAACAGGGACTGGCCTCTCCTGAGGCCACAGGATCGGTTCCCTGATGTCCCTGTCATAACTCGAGAGTAACCCACTGCAACTCGACAAAAACCAGAAGATTCTCCCTGCAGGTGAGCGGCGGCCCTTGTCCACTGAGGCCTCTTGTGAAAAGTCACCCCTTTGCTCCTGAACCTCGAATAGGTCCTTCAAACCCTTGCTGCGACTCACGAAGTTCCCTGACATACCGGTCCCCACTCAAGAGGACAGGAGGGTCCTGCCACAACTCAAGAGGGGCCCCATTTTCCGCTGCTCAGCTCCAGATGAGGGTCCCTTTACCTTCTCCATCTGAAAAGGTTTCCCGGCGCTCCCCTCTCATCCCAACAGGAGGTGCTCTCTCCAGGAGAGTCGGGAGGAACTCCAGGGGTCGTGCCACCATTCCCAAAGACACCCAAATGTCTCTATGCACTCCAGATGAACCTGATTTCCCTGCACTGACTCGACCGTCACCCCGAGTATCGAATCGTGCCATGGTGGCATGTGTGACAGCTCTGTGGATTCTCGAGGGAAAGACAGAGATCCGTGTGTCCACTCGACGGGAAGCCTGACACTGCTGCTGTAGCTCTGGAGGAAAGGGGACATTCACGTCTCCATGTGAGATGAGGCCTGACAGCCCTGTGGAGACTCCAGAGTAACCCCAAGACCCATGTCCGCACTGGTGAGGAAACTTCAGGTTTTGGTCTAAGCTCCAGTAGAGAACTGAGGACCCAGGACCAACTGGAGAAGAAGCCCCAGAGACCCCTGGCAATTCGTACGGGGGCTGGCCTCTCCTAATGGCAGAGGGGCAGGTACCAGAGGTCTCCATCGTAACTCGACAGGAATGCACCGCTACTCGAAAAAACCAGGAGATTCTCCCATGCAGGAGGGGTGCCCCCTTTGTCGGCTGTGGTGTCTCAGGGGAGAACATCCCTTTCCTCCTGAACTCGAAAGGGTCCTTCACACCCTTACAGCGACTCACGAAGTTCCCACAATACCCGTCCCCACTCGAGAGGAACACCAAGTGTCCCAAAACAACTAAAGAAGAGACCCATTTTCCCCTTCTCATCTCCAGATGAGGGTCCCTTTACCTGCTCCGTCGAAAAAGGATTCCCAACGCTCCTCTCGCATCCCAAGATGAGCTGACTCCCTAGGAGAGTTGGAGGGAACTCCAGCGGTCATTCCACCATTCCCAAAGAACCCCCAATGTCTCAATCCACTCCTGATGAACCAGATTTCCCTGTATTGGCTCGACTGTCACCCTGAGGATCAACTCACGCCATGGTGGCAGGTGTGACAGCCCTATAACACCTCGAGGGAAAGCCACAGATCCCTGTATCCACTCCATGGGAAGACTGACACTGCTGTGGCAGCTCGTGAGGAAAGCGGACATGCACGTTTCTACATGAGATGAGGCCTGACTCCCCTTGGAGACGCCCGAGAAACCCCAAGACGCATGTCAGCACTGGTGAGGATATCTCAGGTTCTGGCCTCAGCTCCAGACGAGGGGAAGGATCCTCAGGGAGCCCTCGCAACTCACATGGAGACTGGCCTCTACTGAGGCTGCAAGGGCAGGTCTCTGAGACTCCATCATAACTCAAGAGGAACCCGCCGTAACTCGAGAAAAACCAGGAGATTCCCCCCTGCAAACAAGGTGAGGACCTTGTCTGCTGCGGCGTCTCGAGGGAAATCACCCCTCCCCTCGAACCTCGAAAGTGTCCTTCAAACCCTTCATGCGACTCACGAAGTTCTGCAACATACATATCCCCATCGTGGAAAACACCGAAGGTCCCGCCACAATTCAAGAGGAGCTCCGTTTTCCCTGCTCAGCTCCAGATGAGGGTCCCTTTCCCTTCTTTGTCTGGAAAGGTTTCCCAGTGCTCCTCTTGCATCTCAAGAGGAGTTGTTTTCTCCAGGAGTGTCGGGAGGAACTCCAGGGGTCGTGCCACAATTCCCAAAGACACCCAAATATCTCAGTCTACTCCAGATGAACCTGATTTCCCTGCACTGACTCAACTGTCACCCCAAGTATCGAATCATGCCACAGTGGCACGTGTGACAGCCCTGTGGCATCTCGAGAGAATTCCCCTGATCCCTGAATCCACTCCATCAGAAGCCTGACACTGCTGCTGCAGCTCAGGAGGAAAGTAGACGTGCACATTTCCATGCAAAACGAGGCCTGACTCCACTGTGGAGGCTCCAGCTGAACCCCAAGACCCATGTCAGCGCAGGCAAGGAAATCTCGGGCTCTGGCCTCTGCTCCAGACGAGGACTGAGGACCCAGCGCCAACATGGGAAGAATTCCAAGAGGCCCCTCACAACTTGCACGGAGACTGGCCTCTCCTGAGGCCACAGAGGTGGTTCCCTGGGGTCTCTGTTGTGACTCGAGAGGAACCCATGCAACTCTAGAAAAACTAGGAGATTTTCCCCTGCAGGCAGGTTGAAGCCCTTATCTTATGTGGCATCTCGGGGGAAATCACCCCTTCACTCTTGGACCTAGAAAGGCTCCTTCACACCCTTGCTGTGACACACGAAGTTCCCCGACCCACCAGTTCCCATTCGAGAAGAAAACCGAGGGTCCAGCCGCGACTCAAGAGGAGCCCCGTTTTACCCTGTTCAGCTCCAGATAAGGGTCCCTTTCCCTGTTTTGTCCCGAGAGGATTCCCGGCAGTACCCTCGCATCCCAAGAGGAGGCGCTCGCCCCTGGAGTGAGGAGGAACTCCAGGGGTCGTTCCACCATTTCCCAAGAACCCCAAATGCCTCAGTCCAATCCAGATGAACCTGATTGCCTTGCACTGCCTCGACTGTTACCCCGAGATCAATTCACGCCATGCTGGCACATGTGACTGCTCTGTGGCACTCGAGGGCAAGCCACAGATCCCTGTGTCCGCTCGATGAGGAGCCTAACACAGCTGTTGCAGCTTGGGAGGAATGCGGCCATGCATGTGTCCATGTGAGACAAGGCCAGACTCTGCTGTGGAGGCTCCAGGGGAACCATAAGACCCATGTCAGCATGGGCGATGAAAGCTCAGGCTACGGCCTCAGCTCCAGATGAGGCCTGAGGACCCAGCGCCAACTGGGAGGAATCCACAGAGTCCCCTCACCACTCACATGGAGACTGGCTTCTCCTGAGGCCACAGGGGCAGCTCCTTGGTGTACCCATTGTAACTTGACAGGACCACACTGCAACTCGAGAAAAACGAGATGCTTCTCCCCTGTAGGGGTCGAGGCCCTTCACCGCTGTGGCATCTAGGGGGAAATCACCCATTCCTTCTTAGAACTCGAAAGGCTCATTCACACTATTGCTGCAACCCACGAAGTTCCCCAACACACCCCTCCCCATTCGAGAGGAACCCCGAGGGTCCAGCCGAGATTTAAAAGGAGTCCCGTTTTCTCATTCTCAGCTCCAGATGAGGGTAACTTTAAATGCTGCATTTGTGAAAGGATTCCTGGTGCTCCTCTCGCATCCCAAGAGGATGCATTCATAACAGGAGAGTCGGGAGGAACACTAGGTCGTGCCACCATTCCCCAAGACCACCAAATGCCTCGTGCACTCCAGATGAACCTGATTGCCCTGCACTGCCTCGACTGTCATGCCGAGGATCGACTCATGGCACGCTGGCATGTGTGACAGCCCTGGGGTACCGAAAGGGCAAGCCATGGATCCCTGTGTCTGCTCGATGGGGAGCCAGACACTGCTGCTGCAGCTGGGGAGGAAAGCGGCCGTGCATGTCGCCAGGCGAGATGAGGCCTGACTCCCCTGTGGGGGCTCCAGGGCAACCCCAAGACCTATGTCAGCACGAGCGAGGAAAGCTCAGGCTCCAGCCTCAGCACCAGACAAGTACTGAGGACCCTGCAATGACTGGGGAGGAATTCCCAGAGGTGCCTTGCAACTTGCACAGAGTGGCTTCTCTTGAGGCCACAGAAGCCAGTTCCTGGGGTCCCCATTGTAACTCTAGAGGACCCTGCTGCAACTCAAATAAAAACAGAAGCTTGTCCCCTGCAGATGGGGTGAGGCCCTTGTCTGCTGCAGCATCTCGGGGGAAATCACCCCTTCCCTCTTGGGCATCCAAAGCCTCCTTCACACTCTTGCTGTGACCCAGGTAGTTCCCTGCCACACCCGTCCCCATTCAAGAGGAACTCCAAGTGTCCCGCCACAAATCAAGAGGAGCCCCGTTTTACCCTGCTCAGCTCCAGAGGAGGGTCCCTTTCCCTGCTCCATCAGGAATGGGTTACCGGCGCTCCCCTCACATCCCAAGAGGAAGCGCTTGCACCAGGAGAGTCGGGAGGAGCATCAGGGCTCGGATCACCATTCCCCAAGACCCCCAAATGCCTCTTCCACTTCAGATAAGCCTTACTGCCCTGAACTGCCTCGACTGTCACCCCGAGGCTTGACTCCTGAAAAACTGGCATGTGTGACAGCCCTGGGGTAGATGGAGGGCAAGCCACAGATCCCAGTGTCCGTTTGATGGGGAGCCGGACACTGCTGCTGCATCTGGGGAGGAAAGCAGCGGTACATGTCTCCAGACGAGACGAGGCCTGACTCCCCTGTGGGGGCTTCAGGGGAACCCCAAGACCTATATCAGCATGGCTGAGGAAAGCTCAGGTGTAGCGAACAAAGTATAAGGGAGGGTGGGAAGACTCTTGCAAACAAGGCTCTCGGTCAGTGCTGAATAGTTTTGCAAACGAGATCTTCACCCAAGAATCCTTTGACCCCGTGGAAAAGAACATTTCTTGCATACAAGGATGTTTCTCTGATCCTTCAAAAAGGAACAAACCCAGGGTCAAAAATGATTCTAAGTTGATAAGGAAGTTCCTCAAAACAAAGTCTTAGCTGCAGCTTATAAGTTAAGGTAAAGGTTATCTCGTCCCATTCGGGCACACTGTATAGTCACTGAATCATAGTCTTTTGGCAACTTGCCCTGTACATTGTTGTGAAAAAGATATAAAATAAGGCAACTGCAAATAGCAGCAGAATAAGAAGAATAAAGAAAAAGATTCAAACCTCTTGGCCGTGTTGATGTTTCATTCCGTCGCTAGCATCTGGCGCCCAATGTGGGGAACGACAGAACTGAAAGGGTAAGCACCCCGGGGCAGAAAGCTGAAAGGGGGCTTTTGGGAAAAAAAGAAAAGAAAAGAAAGGGAAAGCACTCTGGCAGTGCGTGACGCTGAAAGGGGGACTTTCGGGAAAAATAAAAATAAAAATAAGAGAAAAGAAAAAGAAAAAACCATGGGGAATTCCCCATCTTTAAGGTCACAATATATGGAGCTGGTTAAGGGGCTTCTGCATTCTGTAGGAGTTAAAACGTCTACTCGCTGTTTGAGTGAGTTATTCTGCCTTATAGATAAGCATTGCTATTGGCTTAAATATCAAACAGAAATACAGTTGAATTTAAAGGAATGGAAAAAGATACAAAAGGAGTTAAGAAGGCAGCATCAAAAAGGAAATATGATTTCTTTAAAGCTGTGGATTTTATGTAGTGCCATAATGCAGGCTTTTAAATTAATGATTGCTGACAGTGAGGCCACCTTATGTCCTCTTAAGAAGGATGATGATCCCCTGTATGAGGATGTGTTTGTGGAAGAAAAGAAGGAAGGCGAATGTGAGGAAGGGGCTTCACCTCGGCCTCAGCCCAAGCCTAAGGATGATAGTACAGATTCATCCTCCAAGACTGATGGAGAAGTGAGTTTGGGGGAGGATTCAGATTCTGTAGAGGCAATGACTGCTGCCTTTTGGAAGGTTTTATTAAATAGAAAACGAACTTCCAAGGCTGTTAACCATTCTGCACCACCTTATGCATCCCTATTCCCAGTGGCTGCTGATAAAGCTGAAGTAGGGAAAGAAAATTGGTGGTTTACATTCCCTGCTTCTATGTTCTATGATGATAATGATCTTCCAGCACTCCAGGAGAAGGTGTTTATAAATTACAAATTAAAGTTTTTGGCCCATTGCCTAAAGGAACTTTTGGTTTGCTTTTGGGAAGTAGTGCAGCATTAAGAAGACTGAATGTATTCCCAGGACTAATTGCTTCTGACTATGTCGGTGAAATTTTAATTATGGTCTCTGCATCACAAACTTTCTTACTGGAAGGGGAACGGACTGCACAGCTTCTTTTGTTACCTTATCATCCGTATCCTTCATATTCAAATGAGAGAGTCGGTGGTTTTGGAAGTACAGGACAAACTATATTTTGGGAAATGCTTATTAATGACTCTCGCCCTTCAATGTCACTGATTATTAAAAAGAGACAATTTGAAAGATTAGTGGATACAGGAACAGATGTTTCAGTTATTTCTCTCCAGCAGTGGCCTAATGACTGGAAAAAAGAAAAAAAGTCCTCTTATTTTAACAGGCTTAGGATCTATAGCAGATGTGTGGAGAAGCACTCAACCTTTGTCATGTCAATTGACTAATGGAAAAAAGTATTTGTTTCTTTTTACATTGTTAATAAACCTATTAATATTTGGGGAAGGGATCTTTTATCTTCTTTACGAACAACTTTCACCATTTCATCGGAAAACTTGTAGCCACTGCTCAGATTCCGCGAGCTAAAAAAGAAAAAAGTCCTCTTATTTTAACAGGCTTAGGATCTATAGCAGATGTGTGGAGAAGCACTCAACCTTTGTCATGTCAATTGACTAATGAAAAAAAGTATTTGTTTCTTTTTACATTGTTAATACACCTATTAATATTTGGGGAAGGGATCTTTTATCTTCTTTACGAACAACTTTCACCATTTCATCGGAAAACTTGTAGCCACTGCTCAGATTCCGCGAGCTCTCCCATTGAAATGGTTAACCGATGTCCCTAAATGGGTTGAGCAGTGGCCGCTTCCAAAAGTGAAGCTCGAGGCTTTAGAACAATTAGTAGAGGAACAACTTCAATCTGGCCATATCGAACCTTCCACGTCTCCTTGGAATTCTCCTGTTACTATCATTAAGAAAAAATATGTTAAATGGAAAATGTTGACTGATTTAAGAGAAATTAACAAATGTTGAACCTATGGAAACTTTGCAATTAAGTCTCCCTTCTCCTGCTTTGATTCCACAGAATTGGTCTTTGATGGTTGTAGATTTGAAGGATTGCTTTTTTAATATTCCTTTGCAAATAAAAAATATAAATAAATTTTCTTTTACTATTCCAGTGTATAATCATGGGCAGCCCATAAAACGTTATCAATGGACAGTGTTGCCTCAAGGAATGATTAATAGCCCTACACTTTGTCAAGAATTTGTTGATGGTGCTCTTATCACTGTGAGGCAACAATTTTCTAATTGTCTTCTCTGTCATTATATGGATGATCTTTTATTGGCTGCTCCTAGTAAAGAAGAGCGGGATAAATTTTTTATTCATGTGAAAAAAGCTTTAAGTGATTTTAATCTTCAAATTATTCTTGAAAAAATTCAAACAATTTCCTATTTCATATTTAGGTGCTATTTTAGAACGACAAAGAATAAAACCTCAAAAAGTCCTAATTAGACAAGATAATTTGAAAACTCAATGATTTTCAGAAGCTTTTGGGTGATATTAACTGGTTACGTCCCATGTTAGGGATCCCTACACATCAATTGCGTCATTTATTTTCTACCCTGGAGGGTGATGCTGCTCTTAATAGTCCTAGATCTCTTACTTCTCAAACAATAGAGGAATTACACTTTGTAGAACAACGGTTGAATGAAGGATTTCTTACTTATCTACAACAGGATCAACCTATATATTTTGTGGTGTTCCATACTCCCTATTCTCCTACTGGAGTTATTGCTCAATCTGCAGGGTTGTTTGAGTGGGTATTTTTACCCAATAATTATACAAAAAAGCTTACTACTTATATGGATAGAATTGCTTTCCTCATTCTGAAAGGTCGAGGCCGCATTACCTAGTTAATTGAACATGACCCTCAAACAATCATTACTCAACTTACTTCCACCCAATTTTCTAATTGCTTACAGTTTAATAAAAATTGGCAGATAGCTCTTGCATCTTATTCAGGGACTTTTTCTAATCATTACCCTCAATCTAAATTGATAGGTTTTCTTGGACACACGCCAGTAATTTGTAAATCTCCCAAATCTAATATTCTGGTTGAAGGGAAAACTATTTTTACAGATGCCAACAAAAATACTGCTGGCTATTGGACCGATACTGCTTCTAAAGTTGTTCCACATTCCTTTTCTTCCGTGCAGCCTGCTGAACTTTGGGCCATTTGTCTGGCACTACAAGATATTTTTGATGTTCCTAATAATATTGTTTCTGATTCTAAATATGCAGCCTTTTCATGTATTT
Source organism: Litocranius walleri (assembly GCA_006410535.1). NCBI lineage: Eukaryota > Metazoa > Chordata > Mammalia > Artiodactyla > Bovidae > Litocranius > Litocranius walleri. The sequence goes on along the minus strand of SJYG01000415.1, from coordinate 200,377 downwards.
ATCTTCCTGAAGCCACTCTACCATTAACTTTAAGAACTAATATTGATAAATTATTTTTTCAGGTTCAACAATTATTAATCAGGCGACTAAACCCCGTCTTTTTTACTCATATTCGAGCTCATTCTTCTCTCCCTGGACCATTATCTCAAGGAAATGCAAATATAGATGCTTTATTTTATCCTTTACAGTCTGTAACACAAGAACATTGCTTACATCATACTAATTCTAAAAGATTACAGAAATCTTATTCGTTAACACGAAAACAAGCTCAACACATTGTTCATTCTTGTTCCATATGTGCACCTTTTGTTTTGCCCTTTGCCCCTCCTGGAGTAAATCCCCGAAGATTACAATCTAACCAAATCTGGCAAATGGATGTTGTTTTTATTTCCTCATTCGGTAAACAGAAATATGTTCATTATACTATATAGATACTTTTTCTCACTTTCAGTGGGCTACTGCTTTAAGTTCAGAAAAGGCTGACTCCGTTATTACTCATTTACTATTTTACTTTGCTATTATGGGCATACCTATATAAGTAAAAACTGTTACTGCATATCAGTTCTCTAAATTATCTCAATTTTTAAAACAATATCATATTAAGCATTCTTTTGGAATTCTTTATAACAGTCAAGGAGAAGCTGTAATTGAAAGAGCTAATCGTACTCTTCGTGAGTATCTTGAAAAAATAAGAAAGGAGGAGAAGGGTGTGATATCACCAAGGGTTGTATTAAATAAAACGCTATTAACTCTTAATTTTTTGAATGTCTCGGGAAAAGGCAAGATGACTCCAGCAGAACAGCATTTTGGCAATACAGAAAAGAAGACAAAAAGCTTTGAACATTCCTGGGTATGGTAAAAGGATGAGATAAAGGGATGGATTCCAGCAGTACTTCATTTTTGGGGGCGAGGATATGCTTTCATTTCTGTGAATGATTCCAGGATCTGGGTTCTATTAAGACTGATGAAGTTGCAGGATGAGTGACCCATTCGTGCGTCAGTTTCAGGAACTGTCCATGCAGAGGACCTTCACCTTTGCAAAAGAGAAGCGAATCGACTGACATGGGGACAGCTGAAGAAACTGACACAGGAAGCTGAAAAGACATTGCAGAAGGGGGGGCAGCCATTGAGTCCTGCTAATCTTCTGTTGGCCATGGCAGTGGTGACTCGTCAGGTAATGTATGTGGAAGCTACTAATTATACTTACTGGGCTTATATTCCTAACCCTCCTTTGGTGTGGGCCGTATCTTGGGGTGAAGTAGATGTTCCGGTCTGTACTAATGAAACTAACTTTTTCCCTCCACCTGACTGGAGGGATTGCGCAATTATCCCAACATGTACAAAATTATAACGTTACTAATCTTACTATAGCAGCTGAAGGTATTCCTTTATGTATAGGAGGGCATTCTTTTTGTCTGTCTACGAAAACACACTCACATCCTTCTTATAATACTTGGAGAGTTCAAAATAGGGGACAACATTTTGCAGTTTTTACCGTGCTCATTTCTTCTCGTGCCTTTCATATTTCACGGTCTTATTTACATAAGAATAAGGGGGTATATATGTCCCTCTGCTGTGCTTCATTTTTTGAAGCATCTTTATCACATCTTGAGTGAGAACGTTGCAGGGATCATGACCCTCGTCTAGTCATAAATTATTCAAGTCATGTAATTGTGGATTGGAGTCCTACTCATGGGGATTTTTAGAAAAATGGTCTAATCGATCTTTGAAATGGCAACATTTTGCATTGGTTCCACCTCAGTTGCAAATGGTGGGACACCCTCAATTACAAGGGGATATGTGGAAATTTTAGGCTGTGTCAGGTAATCTTACTACTTGGACTGCAAATTTCACCTTGAATGTTAATGATCCTTCTGGGCCTTTTCAAGTTCATTTGCATATTAACAAATCTTACTGTGATATAGCATGTGTAAAATTTTCTTACTCTTTACTGTATGGGCAATGGACTTGGAATGAAATTTTGGGAGTTATATCATGTTCTGATTGTAACTTGACTCAATGTATAAACCTTTCCTGGTGGGAAAATGTTGAAAACAAGATGGTTCATTCCAGTAATTACTCTTTGGTTACTGTGAAAGCACGGATTGAACTCTGGTTACCTATTAATCTTACTCGACCCTGGTCGGACTCTTTTGCTGGCACTCATCTTGTGAATGCTGTACAAACTCTTCTCCATCGATCCCGAAGAATGTTTGGCATCGTCATCACATCAATTCTCGCCTTGGCTTCAGTAACAGCAACAGCAGCTGTCGCAGGTCTTGCTTTGCATCAGGGCATACAGACTGCTGATTTCGTCAAGGAGTGGCATAAAGATGCTCACTTATTGTGGCAACAACAGCATGATTTGGACGCTCAATTGGGTACTGATGTATTGAATTTGCAACACACTCTTTCCCTGCTACGAGATCAAGTGACTGTGTTAGCTACAAGGAGTGTGTTAAAATGTGATTGGAATATATCTCACCTATGAGTAACACCGTTCCCTTTAAAATAATTGAGGGCTGGGAAGAAGTGAGAAGGTCTTTGGAGGGACACCAGAATTTAACTGCTGAAATTATGGAATTGGAACAAACTATTTTGTCAACTTTTAATAAGACACTGCCTGATATTATTGGTTCTGATATACTGAAGAATCTTCAAGAAGGATTAGGTAACCTCAGTTCTTTAGAACATGTATCTACATTGTTAACAACATATTTTGTGAATACTTTGTTAATTGTTGCTTTATGTTTCATTGCTTTTACAGTCTACTAGCGCTAGCGCAAAGGGAAACAATGGGAAAAAGAAGCTTTGCATATTCAGGTGCTTATTCAGCACCTGCAAGAAAAGAAAGGGGGAGATGTAGGAAACAAAGTATAAGGGAGGCTGGGAAGACTCTTGCAAACAAGGTTCCCAGTCAGGGCTGAATATACTTGCAAACAAGATCTTCAGCCCAGAATCCTTTGACCCTGTGGAAAAGATCATTTCTTGCATACACGGATGTTTCTCTGATCCTTCAAAAAGGAACATACCCAGGGTCAAAAAGGATTCTAAGTGGACAAGGAAGTTCCCCAAAACAAAGTGTTAGCTGCAGTAAATAAGTAAAAGTAAAGGTTATCTCGTCCCACACTTGTGTATTGTATAGTCATTGAATCATAGTGTTTTGGCAACTTGCCCTGTAAATTGTTGTGAAAAAGATATAAAATAAGGAAGCTACAAGAAGTAAAGAGAATAGAAGAATAAAGAAAATGATTCAAACCACTCGGCTGTGTTGGCATTTCATTCCGTCGCTAGCAGGCCACCATTCCCCAAGACCCCGAAATGCCTCGTCCACACCAGATGAACCTGACTGCTGTGCACTGCCTCGACTGTCACCCCGAAGCTCGACTCCTGACACACTGGCATGTGTGACAGCCCTGGGGTACCTCGAGGGCAAAAAACAGATCCTTGTGTCTGCTCAATGGGGAGCCGGACCCTGATACTGCAGCTGAAGAGGAAAGCGGCCGTGCACGTCTCAAGGTGAGACTAGGCCTGACTCCCCTGTGAGGGCTCCAGGGGAACCCAAAGACTTATTTCAACACTGGCGAGGAAAGCTCAGGCTTGGGCCTCAGCACCAGACAAGGACTGAGGACCCAGCGACGACTGAGGAGGAATCCCCAGAGGCGCCTGGCAAATGGCACTGAGACTGGCCTCTGCTGAGGCCACAGGGGCGGGTCCCTGATGTCCAGGTTGTAATTCAAGTAGACCCCACTTCAACTCGTGAAACAACAGAAGCTTCTCCCCTGCAGGTGGGTTGAGGCCCTTGTCCGCTGAGACGTCTAGGGGAAAATCACCCCTTCCCTCTTGACCTCGAAAGGCTCCTTCACACCCTTGCTGTGACCCAAGAAGTTCCCCTCCCCACAAGGTCCAAATTGAGAAGAACCATGAGGGTCCCAGCATGACTCAAGAGGAGCCCTGTTTTCCCCTGCTCAGTTCCAAATGAATGTCTCTTTCCTGCTCCATCTGGAAAGTGTTTCTGGCACTCCACCCGCATTGCAAGAGGAGGCGCTTGCACCAGGAGAGTCGGGAGGGGTATCAGGGGTCGGCCCACCATTCCCCAAGACGCCCATTTGCGTCTTCCACTCCAGATGAACCTGAATGCGCTGCACAGCCTCGACTGTCACCCCAAGGCTCGACTCCCGACACACTGGCATGTGTGACAGCCCTGGGGTACCTCGAGGGCAAGCCACAGATCCCTGTGTCTGCTCAACGGGGAGCCTGACACTGCTGCTGCAGCTGGGGAGGAAATCGTCCATGCAAGTCTCCAGGCGAGACAAGGCCTGACTTCCCTGTGGGGGCTCCAGGAGAACTCCAAGACTTATGTCAGCACAGGCGAGGCAAGCTGAGGCTCCGGCCTCAGCACCAGATGAGGACTGAGGACGCAGAGACGACTGGGGAGGAAACCTCAGAGGCGCTTCCAAATTTGCACTGAGACAGGCCTCTTTAGAGACCACAGGGGCGGGTCCCTGGGGTCCCCGTCATAACTCAAGAGAACCCCACCACAACTCAAGAAAAACTAGAAACTTCTCCCTGCAGGCGGGTTGAGGCCCTTGTCCACTGCGGCATCTTGGGGAAAATCACCCATTCCCTCTTGGACCTCGAAATGCTCCTTCACACACTTGCTGTGACCCAAGAAGTTCCCTGCTCCACCCGTCCCCACTGGAGAGGAACTCCAAGAGTCCCGCCGCTGCTAAGAGGAGCCTCGTTTCATTTGTTCAGCTCGAGATGAGGGTTCCTTTAACTGTTCCATCGGGAAAGGGTTCCTGGCACTCCCCTCGCCTCCAAAGAGGAGGCGCTCACTCCAGGAGAGTCGGGAGGAGCATAAATGGTCAGACCACCATTCCCCAAGACGCCAAAATGCCTCGTCCACTCCAGATGAACCCGAATGCCCTGCACTACCTCGACTGTCACCCCGAGGTTCAACTTCCGACACACTGGCACGAATTGTGAGGCACCTCTGGGGTTTCCTCCCCAGTCGTCCCTGGGTCCTCAGTCCTTACCTGGTGCTGAGGCCAAAGCCTGAGCTTTCCTCGCCCGTGCTGTCATAGGCCTTGGGGTTCCCCTGGAGTCCCCTCTGGGGTGTCAGTCCTTGTCTCGCCTGGAGACATACATGACCATTTTCCTCCTCAGCTGCAGCAGCAGGTTCCGGTTCCGGGTCAAGCGGACACAGGGATCAGTGGCTTGCCCTCGAGGTACTCCAGGACTGTCACACATGCCAGTTGTCGGGAGTCGAGCCTCGAGGTGATAGTCGATGCAGTGCACGGCAGTAGGTTCATCTGGAGCGGACGAGGCATTTGGGTGTCTTGGGCAATGGTGGGCCGACCCCTGAGGCTCCTCCCTACACCTCTGGTTGTGAGCGCCTCCTCTTGGTATGCGAGGGGAGCGCCAGGAAACCTTTCCCGACAGAGGAGGGAATGGGACCCTCATCTGGAGCTGAGCTGGGGAAAACGGGGCTCCTCTTGAGTCATGGTGAGACCCTGGGGTTCCTCTCTAGTGGAAACGGGTGGGGCAGGAAACTTCCTGGGTCACAGCAAGGGTGTGAAGTGTCCTTTCGAGGTCAAAGAGGGAAGGGGGTGATTTCCCCCAAGACGCCACAGCAGACAAGTGCCTCAACCCGCCTGCAGGGGAGAAGCATCTGGTTTTTCTCGAGTTACGATGAGGACCCCAGGGACCCGCCCCAGTGGCCTCAGGAAAGGCCAGTCCCCATGCTAGTTGCCTGGCGCCTCTGGGGATTCCTCCCCAGTTGCCGCTGGGTCATTAGACCTCGACTAAACCTGAGATCGGAAGGTGAGCTTTCTGCACCCGTGCTGACATAGGCCATGGGGTACCCCAGGAGCCCCAAGAGGGGGGTTAGTTCTCATCTCGCCTGGAGACGTGCACGTCTGCTTTCCTTCCCAGATGCAGCAGCAGTGTCCATCTCCCCGGCGAGTGAACACAGGGATCTGTGGCTTTCCCTCAAGGTACCCCAGGAAGTCACACCTGCCAGGGTGTCGAGAGTAGAGCCTCGGGTGACAGTCGAGGCAGTGCATAACAGTCAGGTTCATCTGGAGTGCAATAGGCATTTGGGTGTCTTGGGGAATGGTGGCCTGACCTCTGAGGCTCCTCCCGACTCTCCTGGTTTGAGCCCCTCCTCTTGGAATGCAAGGGGAGTGCTGGGAACACTTTCCCGATTGAGCAGGGAAAGGGACCCTTATCAAGAGCTGAGCAGGCGGAATACGGTGCTCCTCTTGAGTCACGGTGGGACCCTCAGTGTTCCTGTCCAGTAGGGACAGGTGGGGCGGGAACTTACTGGATCACAGCAAAGGAGTGAAGGATCCTTTTGAGGTCCAAGAGGGAAGGGATGATTTCCCCCATGACAACGCAGTGGACAAGGGCCTCACCCTGCCTGCAGGGGAGAAGCTTCTGGTTTTTCTCGAGTTGTGGCATGGTCGTTTCGAGTTAAAATGGAGACCCCAGAAAAACGCCCTTGTGGCCTCTGAGCAGGCCAGTCTCCATGTGAGTTTCGAGGAGCCTCTGCGGATTCCTTCCCAGTCGTCATCGGGTCCACAGTCCTTGTCTGGTGCTAAGGCTGGAGCCTGAGCTTGCCTCGCCTGTGCTGATATAGATCTTGGGGTTTCCCTGGAGCCCCCACAGGGGATTCATGCCTTGTCTCGCCTGAAGACGTGCAGGGCCGCTTTCCTACTCAGCTGCAGCAGCAGTGTCCGGCTCCCCTCGAGTGGACACAGATATCTGTGGTTTCCCCTCGTGGTAACCCAAGGCTGTCACACGTGCCATTGTGTCGGGAGTTTAGCCTCTGGTTGACAGTTGAGGTAGTACAGGGCAGCCAGGTTCATCTGGAGTGGACTTGGCATTTGGCGACTTAGGGAATGGTGGCCCTACCCCTGAGGCTCCTCCCGACTCTCCTGGTGTGAGCGCTTCCTCTTGGGATGAGAAGGGAGTGACAGGAACCCTTTCCTGATGAAGCAGGGAAACGGCCCCTCATCTGGAGCTGAGCAGGGTAAAACGGGGCTCCTCCTGAGTCACGGTGGTACCTTCGGAGTTCCTGTCCAGTGTGGATGGGTGGGGCGGGAAACTTCTTGGGTCACTTCAAGGATGTGAAGGAGCCTTTCGAGGTCCAAGAGGGAAGGGGTGATTTTCCCCAAGATGCCTCAGCAGACAAGGGCCTCAGCCCGCCTGCAAGGAAGAAGCTTCTGGTTTTTCTCGATTTGCAGCGGGGTCCTCTGGACTTATGACTGGGACCGCAGGGACCCACCCCTGTGGCCTCAGGAGAGGCCATTCTCCCTGGGAGTTGCAAGGTGACTTTGGGGATTCCTCCGCAGTCGTCGCCCAGTCCTCAGTCCTCGTCTGGTGCTGAGGCCTATGCCTGAGCTTTCCTCGCCCATGCTGACATAGGTCTTGGGGTTCCCCTGGATCCCCAACAGGGGACACAGGCCTTGTCTCACCTGGAGTTGTGCACAGCCACTTTCCTCCCCAGTTTCAGCAGCATTGTCTGGCTTCCCATCAAGGGGACCCAGGGATCTGTGGCTTGCTCTTGAGGTACCCAGGGCTGTCACACGTACCAGTGTGTCTGGATTCAAGCCTCAGGGTGACGGTCGAAGCTGTGCAGGGCAGTCAGGTTCATCTGGAGTGGTCGAGGGATTTGGACGTCTTGGGAAATTGTGGCCTGACCCTGCAGGCTTTTCCCAACTCTCCTGGTGCAAGCGCCTCTTCTTGGGATGCGAGGGGAGTGCCAAGAACCCTTTTCTGACGGAGCAGGGAAAGGACCCCACATCTGGAGCTGAGCAGGGGAAAATGAGGCTCCTATTGGGTCATGGTGGGACCATCAGGGTTTTCTCAAGTGGGGACTGGTTGGGCGGGGAACTTCTTTTATCACAGCAGGAGTGTGAAGGAGCCTTTCGAGGTCCCAGAGGGAAGGGGTGATTCCACCAAGACGCCGCAGTGGACAAGGGCCTTACCCCGCCTGCAGAGGAGAAGCTTCTGGTTTTTCTAGAGTTGAGGTGAGATCCTCTAGAGTTAGCCAGGGACACCAGGGACCCGCCCCTGTGTCCTCAGGAGAGGCCAATATCTGTACTAGTTGCCAGGCGCCTCTGGGGAATCCTTCCCTGTCGTCTCTCGATCCTCAGTCCTCATCTGGTGCTGAGGCCTTGACTGAGCTTGTCTCGCCCATGCTGACATAGGTCTTGGGGTTCCCATTGAGCCCCTACAGATGAGTGAGGTCTCATCTCGCCTGGAGATGTGCACGGCCACTTTCCAGCTGTAGCAGCGGTGTCTGGCTCCCCGTCGAGCTGACACAGGATCTGTGGCTTGCCCTCGAAGTACCCCAGGGCTGTCACACGTGCCAGTGTGTCGGGAGTATGAGCTTCGCAGTGACAGTCGAAGCAGTGCAGCACAGTCAGTTTCATCTGGAGTGGACGAGGCATTTGGCAGTCTTTGGGAATGGTGGCCTGCTAGCAACAAAATGAAACACCAACACGGCCGAGTGGTTTGAATCTTTTTCTTTATTGTTCTTATTCTCTTTGCTTCTTGCAGGTGCCTTATTTTATATCTTTTTCACAACAATTTACAGGGCAAGTTGCCAAAACACTATGATTCAGTGACTATATATTGCGCAGGCGTGGGGTGAGATTACCTTTTCCTTTACTTATTTACTGCAGCTAAGACTTTGTTTTGGGAAACTTCCTTGTCCACTTAGAATTTTTTGACCCTGGGTGTGTTCCTTTTTGAAGGATCAGAGAAACATACTTGTATGCAAGAAATGTTCTTTTCCACGGGATCAAGGGATTCTTGGCTGAAGACCTTGTTTACAAGAATATTCAGCCCTGACTGGGAACCTTGTTTGCAAGAGTCTTCCCAGCTTCCCTTATACTTTGTTTCCTACATCTCCCCCTTTCTTTTCTTGCAGGTGCTGAATAAGCGCCTGAATATGCAAAGCTTCTTTTTTCCATTGTTTCCCTTCTTGCCAGCACCAGTAGACTATAATAGCAATGAAACATAAAGCAACAATTAACAAAGTATTCACAATGGATGTTGTTAACAATGTAGATACATGCCCTAAAGGACTGAGGTTATCTAATCCTTCTTGAAGTTTCTTCAGTATATCAGAACCAATAATATTAGGCCGCGTCTTACTAAAAGTTGACAAAATACTTTGTTCCAATTCCATCATTTCAGCAGATAATTCTGCTGTTCCACCAAAGACCTTCTCACTTCTTCCAGCCCTTAATCATTTCAAAGGGGACAGGGGTTACACATAGGTGAGATGTACTCCAATCACATTTTAACACACTCCTTGTAGGTAAAACAATTACTTGATCTCCTAGCCAAGAAACAGTGTTTGTAAATTCAATACGTCAGTACCCAATTGAGCGTCAAAATCATGCTGTTGTTGCCACAATAAGTGAGCATCCTTATGCCACTCCTTGACGAAATCAGCAGTCTGTATGCCCTGATGCAAAGCAAGACCTGCGACAGCTGCTGTTGCTGTTACTGAAGCCAAGGCGAGAATTGATGTGATGACGATGTCAAGCATTCTTCGGGATCGATGGAGAAGAGTTTGTACAGCATTCACAAGATGAGTGCCAGCAAAAGAGTCCGACCAGGGTCAAGTAAGATTAATAGGTAACCAGAGTTCAATCCGTGCTTTCACAGTAACCAAAGAGTAATTACTGGAATGAACCATCTTGTTTTCAACATTTTCCCACCAGGAACGGTTTATACATTGAGTCAAGTTACAAACAGAACATGATATAACTCCCAAAATTTCATTCCAAGTCCATTGCCCATACAGTAAAGAGTAAGAAAATTTTACACATGCTATACCACAGTAAGATTTGTTAATATGCAAATGAACTTGAAAAGGCCCAGAAGGATCATTAACATTCAAGGTGAAATTTGCAGTCCGAGTAGTAAGATTACCTGACACAGCCTAAAATTTCCACATATCCCCTTGTAATTGAGGGTGTCCCACCATTTGCAATTGAGGTGGAACCAATGCAAAATGTTGCCATTTCAAAGATCGATTAGACCATTTTTCTAAAAATCCCCATGAGTAGGACTCCAATCCACAATTACATGACTTGAATAATTTATGACTAGACGAGGGTCATGATCCCTGCAACGTTCTCACTCAAGATGTGATAAAGATGCTTCAAAAAATGAAGCACAGCAGAGGGACATATATACCCCCTTATTCTTATGTAAATAAGACCGTGAAATATGAAAGGCACGAGAAGAAATGAGCACGGTAAAAACTGCAAAATGTTGTCCCCTATTTTGAACTCTCCAAGTATTATAAGAAGGATGTGAGTGTGTTTTCGTAGACAGACAAAAAGAATGCCCTCCTATACATAAAGGAATACCTTCAGCTGCTATAGTAAGATTAGTAACGTTATAATTTTGTACATGTTGGGATAATTGCGCAATCCCTCCAGTCAGGTGGAGGGAAAAAGTTAGTTTCATTAGTACAGACCGGAACATCTACTTCACCCCAAGATACGGCCCACACCAAAGGAGGGTTAGGAATATAAGCCCAGTAAGTATAATTAGTAGCTTCCACATACATTACCTGACGAGTCACCACTGCCATGGCCAACAGAAGATTAGCAGGACTCAATGGCTGCCCCCCCTTCTGCAATGTCTTTTCAGCTTCCTGTGTCAGTTTCTTCAGCTGTCCCCATGTCAGTCGATTCGCTTCTCTTTTGCAAAGGTGAAGGTCCTCTGCATGGACAGTTCCTGAAACTGACGCACGAATGGGTCACTCATCCTGCAACTTCATCAGTCTTAATAGAACCCAGATCCTGGAATCATTCACAGAAATGAAAGCATATCCTCGCCCCCAAAAATGAAGTACTGCTGGAATCCATCCCTTTATCTCATCCTTTTACCATACCCAGGAATGTTCAAAGCTTTTTGTCTTCTTTTCTGTATTGCCAAAATGCTGTTCTGCTGGAGTCATCTTGCCTTTTCCCGAGACATTCAAAAAATTAAGAGTTAATAGCGTTTTATTTAATACAACCCTTGGTGATATCACACCCTTCTCCTCCTTTCTTATTTTTTCAAGATACTCACGAAGAGTACGATTAGCTCTTTCAATTACAGCTTCTCCTTGACTGTTATAAAGAATTCCAAAAGAATGCTTAATATGATATTGTTTTAAAAATTGAGATAATTTAGAGAACTGATATGCAGTAACAGTTTTTACTTATATAGGTATGCCCATAATAGCAAAGTAAAATAGTAAATGAGTAATAACGGAGTCAGCCTTTTCTGAACTTAAAGCAGTAGCCCACTGAAAGTGAGAAAAAGTATCTATATAGTATAATGAACATATTTCTGTTTACCGAATGAGGAAATAAAAACAACATCCATTTGCCAGATTTGGTTAGATTGTAATCTTCGGGGATTTACTCCAGGAGGGGCAAAGGGCAAAACAAAAGGTGCACATATGGAACAAGAATGAACAATGTGTTGAGCTTGTTTTCATGTTAACGAATAAGATTTCTGTAATCTTTTAGAATTAGTATGATGTAAGCCATGTTCTTGTGTTACAGACTGTAAAGGATAAAATAAAGCATCTATATTTGCATTTCCTTGAGATAATGGTCCAGGGAGAGAAGAATGAGCTCGAATATGAGTAAAAAAGACGGGGTTTAGTCGCCTGATTAATAATTGTTGAACCTGAAAAAATAATTTATCAATATTAGTTCTTAAAGTTAATGGTAGAGTGGCTTCAGGAAGATAAATACATGAAAAGGCTGCATATTTAGAATCAGAAACAATATTATTAGGAACATCAAAAATATCTTGTAGTGCCAGACAAATGGCCCAAAGTTCAGCAGGCTGCACGGAAGAAAAGGAATGTGGAACAACTTTAGAAGCAGTATCGGTCCAATAGCCAGCAGTATTTTTGTTGGCATCTGTAAAAATAGTTTTCCCTTCAACCAGAATATTAGATTTGGGAGATTTACAAATTACTGGCGTGTGTCCAAGAAAACCTATCAATTTAGATTGAGGGTAATGATTAGAAAAAGTCCCTGAATAAGATGCAAGAGCTATCTGCCAATTTTTATTAAACTGTAAGCAATTAGAAAATTGGGTGGAAGTAAGTTGAGTAATGATTGTTTGAGGGTCATGTTCAATTAACTAGGTAATGCGGCCTCGACCTTTCAGAATGAGGAAAGCAATTCTATCCATATAAGTAGTAAGCTTTTTTGTATAATTATTGGGTAAAAATACCCACTCAAACAACCCTGCAGATTGAGCAATAACTCCAGTAGGAGAATAGGGAGTATGGAACACCACAAAATATATAGGTTGATCCTGTTGTAGATAAGTAAGAAATCCTTCATTCAACCGTTGTTCTACAAAGTGTAATTCCTCTATTGTTTGAGAAGTAAGAGATCTAGGACTATTAAGAGCAGCATCACCCTCCAGGGTAGAAAATAAATGACGCAATTGATGTGTAGGGATCCCTAACATGGGACGTAACCAGTTAATATCACCCAAAAGCTTCTGAAAATCATTGAGTTTTCAAATTATCTTGTCTAATTAGGACTTTTTGAGGTTTTATTCTTTGTCGTTCTAAAATAGCACCTAAATATGAAATAGGAAATTGTTTGAATTTTTTCAAGAATAATTTGAAGATTAAAATCACTTAAAGCTTTTTTCACATGAATAAAAAATTTATCCCGCTCTTCTTTACTAGGAGCAGCCAATAAAAGATCATCCATATAATGACAGAGAAGACAATTAGAAAATTGTTGCCTCACAGTGATAAGAGCACCATCAACAAATTCTTGACAATGTGTAGGGCTATTAATCATTCCTTGAGGCAACACTGTCCATTGATAACGTTTTACGGGCTGCCCATGATTATACACTGGAATAGTGAAAGCAAATTCATTTTTATCTTTTATTTGCAAAGGAATATTAAAAAAGCATTCCTTCAAATCTACAACCATCAAAGACCAATTCTGTGGAATCAAAGCAGGAGAAGGGAGACTTAATTGCAAAGCTGCCATAGGTTCTATACATTTGTTAATTTCTCTTAAATCAGTCAACATTCTCCATTTATCAGATTTTTTCTTAATGATAGTAACAGAATTCCAAGGAGACGTGGAAGGTTCGATATGGCCAGATTGAAGTTGTTCCTCTACTAATTGTTCTAAAGCCTCGAGCTTCACTTTTGGAAGCGGCCACTGCTCAACCCATTTAGGGACATCGGTTAACCATTTCAATGGGAGAGCTCGCGGAATCTGAGGAGTGGCTACAAGTTTTCCGATGAAATGGTGAAAGTTGTTCATAAAGAAGATAAAAGATCCCTTCCCCCAATATTAATAGGTCTATTAACAATGTAAAAAAAAAACAAATACTTTTTTCCATTAGACAATTGATATGACAAAGGTTGAGTGCTTCTCCACACATCTGCTATAGATCCTAAGCCTGTTAAAATAAGAGGACTTTTTTCTTTTTTCCAGTCATTAGGCCACTGCTGGAGAGAAATAACTGAAACATCTGTTTCTGTATCCACTAATCCTTCAAATTGTCTATTTTTAATAATCAGTGACATTGAAGGGCGAGAGTCATTAATAAGCATTTCCCAAAATATAGTTTGTCCTGTACTTCCAAAACCACCAACTCTCTCATTTGAATATGAAGAAAACGAGTGATAAGTTAACTAAAGAAGTTGTGCAATCCATTCCCTGCCAGTAAAGAAAGTTTGTGATGTAGAGGCCATAATTAAAATTTCGCCGACATAGTCAGAATCAATTAGTCCTGGGAATACAGTCAGTCTTCTTAATGCTGCACTACTTCCCAAAAGCAAAACAAAAGTTCCTCTAGGCAATGGGCCAAAAACATTAGTTTGTAGTTTATAAACACCTCCTCCTGGGGCGCTGGAAGATCATCATCATCATAGAACATAGACGCAGGGAATGTAAACCGCCAGTTTTCTCTCCCTACTTCAGCTTTATCAGCAGCCACTGGGAAAAGGGATGCATAAGGTAGTGCAGAACGGTTAACAGCCTTGGAAGTTCGTTTTCTATTTAATAAAACCTTCTGAAAGGCAGCAGTCTTTGCCTCTACAGAATCTGAATCCTCCCCTGAACTCACTTCTCCATCTGTCTTGGTGAATGCATCTGTACTATCATCTGGAGGCTTGGGATGAGGCCGAGGTGAAGCCCTCCCCTCACATTCACCTTCCTTCTTAAGAGGACCTGAGGTGGCCTCACTGTCAGCGACCATTAATTTAAAAGCCTGCGTTATGGCACTACATAAAATCCACAGCTTTAAAGAAATCACATTTCCTGTTTGATGCTGCCTTTTTAACTCTTTTTGTATCTTTTTCCATTCCTTTAAATTCAACTGTATTTCTGTTCGATATTTAAACCAATAGCAATGCTTATCTATAAGGCAGAATAACTCACTCAAACAGCGAGTAGACATTTTAACTCCTATAGAATGCAGGAGCCCCTTAACCAGCTCCACATATTGTGACCTTAAAGATGGCGAATTCCCCATGGTTTTTTCTTTTTCTTTTCTTTTTATTTTTCTTTTTCCCAAAAGTTCCCCTTTCAGCGTCCCGAGGTGCCAGAGAGCTTACCTTTTAGGTTCTTTTCTTTTCTTTTTTTCTTTTTTCCCAAAAGTCCACCTTTCAGCTTTACACCACGGGGTGCTGACCCTTTTTGTCCCGTCGTGACCCGCATTGAGCACCAGATGCTAGAGACGGAATGAAACACCAACATGGCCAAGTGGTTTGAATCTTTTTCTTTATTCTTCTTATTCTCTTTGCTTCTTGCAGCTGTCTTATTTTATATCTTTTTCACAACAATTTACAGGGAAAGTTGCCAAGACACTATGATTCAATGACTATACAGTGCACAGGCGCGGGGCGAGATAACTTTTACCTTAACTTATTTACTGCAGATAAGACTTTGTTTTGGGGAACTTCCTTATCAACTTAAAATTCTTTTTGACCCTGGGTCTGTTCCTTTTTGAAGGATCAGAGAAACATCCTTGTATGCAAGAAATGTTCTTTTCCATGGGGTCAAAGGATTCTTGGCTGAAGATCTCGTTTGCAAGAATATTCAGCCCTGACCGGGAGCCTTCTTTCAAAAGTCTTCCCAGCTTCCCTTATACTTTGTTCCCTACAGTGGCCAGATACCTGAGGATCCTCCCGACTTTCCTGGTGCAAGTGCCTCCTCTTGGGATGGGAGGGCAGCGTCGGGAAACCTTTCCCGATGGATCAGGGGAAGGGAACCTCATCTGGAGCTGAGCAGGGGAAAACGGGACTCCTTTTGAGTCCCGGCGAGACACTCAGGATTCCGTTCGAGTGCGGACGGGTGTGTTGTGTAACGTCTTGGATCACAGCAAAGGTGGGAAGGAGCCTTCCGGGGTCCAAGAGGGAAGGGGTCATTTCCCCTGAGATGCCACAGCAGACAATGTCCTCACACAGCCTGCAGAGGAGAAGCTTCTGTTTTCTCTTGAGCTGTGGCAGGGTCCTCTTGATTTACGATGAGGATGCCAGGGACATGCCGCTGTGGCCTCAAGAGAGGCCAGTCTCCATGAGAGTTGCAAGGTGCCTCTGAGGATTCATTTCCGCCTGCAGGGGAGAAGTTTCTGGTTTTTCTCGAGTTGCAGCAGAGTTCTCTCGAGTTACGATGGGAACCCCAGGAAACGGCCCCTGTGGCCTCAGGAGAGGCCAGTCTCCGTGCTAGTTGCCAGGCGCCTCTGGGGATTATTCCCCAGTCATCACTGGGTCCTCAGTCCTCGTCTGGTACTGAAGCCCAGAGCCTGAGCTTTCCACACCCATGCTGACATAGGTCTTGGGGTTCCCTCGGAGCCCACCAGGGGAGTCAGGCCTCATCTCGCCTGGAGGCGTTCACGGACGCTTGCTTCACAAGCTGCAGCAGCAGTGTCAGGCTCCCCGTAGAGCAGACACATGGATCTGTGGCTTGTCCTCGAGGTACCCCAGGGCTGTCACACGTACCAGTGTGTCGGGTGTCAAGCCTCGGGGTGACTGTTGAGGCAGTGCAGGGCAGTCAGGTTCATCTGGAGTAGACAAGGCATTTGGGGGTCTTGAGGAATGGTGGCCTGACCCTTGATGCTCCTCCTGACTTTCCTGGTACAAGCGCTTCCCCTCGGGATGTGAGGGGAGCACCGGGAATCCTTTCCTGATGGAGCAGGGTAAGGGACCCTCATCTGGAGCTGAGCAGGGGAAAACGGGGCTCCACTTGAGTTGCGGCGGGACATTCGGGGTTCCTCACCAGTGGGGACGGTTGAGGCAAGGAACTTCTTGGGTCACAGCAAGGAGCCATTCATGGTCCAAGAGGGAAGGTGTGATTTCCCCTGAGATGCTGCAGCAGACAAGTGCCTCAACCCTCCTGCAGGGGAGAAGCTTCTGGTTTTTCTCGAGTTGTGGCGTGGTCCTCTCAAGTTACGACAGGGACCCCAGGGACCCACCCCTGTGGCCTCAAGAGAGGGCAGTCTCCATGCGAGTTGAGAGGCCCCTCTGGGGGTTCCTCCCCAGTCATCGCCGTGTCCTCAGTCCTCGTCTGGTGCTGAGGCCAGAGCCTGAGCTTTCCTCGCTGGTGGTGACATAGGTCTCTGGGTTCCACTGGAGCACCCACAGGGTGTCAGGCCTCGTCTCGCCTGGAGATGTGCACGGCCGCTTGCCACCCCAGCTGCAGCAGCAGTGTCAGTCTCCCCATCGAGCGGACACAAGGATGTGTGGCTTGCCCTCAGGTACCCCAGGACTGTCACACGTGCCAGTGTGTCAAGAGTCGAGCCTTGTGACAGTCGAAGCAGTGCAGGGAATTCAGGTTCATCTGGAGTGGATGAGGCATTTAGGGGTGTTGGGGAATGGTGGCCCGACCCCGGAGACTCCTTTTGACTCTCCTGGTGCGAGTGTCTCCTCTTGGGATGCAAGGGGAGCGCCTGGAACCCTTTCTTAATGGAGCAAGGAAAGGGACTCTCATCTGGAGCTGAACAAGGGAAACAATGCCTCCTCTTGAGTCCCGGCGGGACCGTCGGGGTTCCTCTCTAGTGGGGATGGTTGGGGTGGGGGCACTTCTTGGGTCACAGCAAAGGTGTGAAGTAACCTTTCAAGGTCCAAGAGGGAAGGGGTGATTTCCCCCTAGATGCCGCAGTGAACATGGGCCTCACCCTGCCTGCAGAGGAGAAGAGTCTGATTTTCTTCGATTTGAGGAGGGGTCCTCTCGAATTACGGACAAGGGTGCCAGGGACCCACCCATGTGGCCTCAGGAGAGGCCAGTCTTTGTGCCATTAGCAAGGCGCCTCTGGGGATTCCTCCCCAGTTGTCACCAGGTCCTCAGTCCTCGTCTGGTGCTGAGGCCGGTGCCTGAGCTTTCCTCACCCTTGCTGACATAGGTCTTGGGGTTCCCCTGGAGCCCCCACAGGGGAGTCAGGCCTCGTCTCGCCTGGAGATGTGCACGGCCGCTTGCCACCCCAGCTGCAGCAGCAGTGTCAGGCTCCCCGTCGAGTGGACACAGGGATCTGTGGCTTTTTATCGAGGCACCCCAGGGCTGTCGCACGTGCCAGTGTGTCAGGCATCGAGCCTCAGGGTGGCAGTCGAGGCAGTGCAGGGCAGTCAGTTTCATCTGGAGTGGACGAGGCATTGGGGGTCTTCGGGAATGGTGGCCCAACCTCTGATGCTTCTTCCGACACTGCTGGTGCGAGTGCTTCCTCCTGGGATGAGAGGGGAGCGCCGGGAACCCTTTCCCGAAGAAGCAGGGAAAGGGACCCTGATCTGGAGATGAACAGGGGCAAGCAGGGCTCCTCTTGAAAAGAAGCGGGACCCTCGGTGTTCCTCTCCTGTGGAGACGGTTTCGGTGGGGAACTTCTTGGGTCACAGGAAAGGTGTGAAGATTACTTTCGAGGTCCAAGAGGGAATGCGTGATTTCCCCCAAAATGCCACATCAGACAAGGGTCTCACTCCACTTGCAGGAGAGAAGCTTCTGATTTTTCCCGAGTTGCGGTGGGGTCCTCTTGAGTTACGACGGAACCCCAGGGACTCGCCCCTGTGGCCTCAGGAGAAGCCAGTCTCTGTGCCAATTTTCAATCGCCTCTGAGGATACCTCCCCAGTTGTCGCCTGGTCCTCAGTCCTTATCTGGTGCTGAGGCCAGAGTCTGAGATTTCCTCGCCCGTGCTGACATAGGTCTTGGGGTTCCCCTGGAGCTCTCACAGGGGAGTCGTGCTTCATTTTGCCTGGAGACGTGCACGGCTGCTTACCTCACCAGCTGCAACAGTAGTGTCACATACCCCGTCGACCAAACACAGGGATCTGTGGCTTGCCCTCGAGGAACCCCAGGGCTGTCACACGTGCCAGTGTGACAAGCGTTGAGCCTCGGGGTGACAGTCAAGGCAGTGCAGGGCAATCAGGTTCATCTGGAGTGGATGACACATTTGAGGTTCTTGGGGAAAGCTGAGGCCAGAGCCTGAGCTTTACTCGACCATACTGACATAGGTCTTGGGGTTCCCCTGGAGCCCCCACAGGGGAGGCACGCCTTGTCTCGCCTGGAGATGTGCACGGCCGCTTGCCTTCCCAGCGGCAGCAGCAATGTCAGGCTCCCCATCGAGCAGACACAGGGATCTGTGGCTTTCCCTCGAGGTACCCCAGGGCTGTCCACGTGCCAGTGTGTCGTACATTGAGCCTCAGGGTGATAGTCGAAGCGGTGCAGGGCAGTAAGGTTCATCTGGAGTGGACGAGGAACTTGGGTGTATAGGGGAATTGTGGCCTGAGCCCTGATGCTCCTCCTGACTCTCCTGGTGCGAGCATCTAGTCTTGGGATGTGAGAGGAGCGGAGCGGCAGGAACCCTTTCCCGAAGGAGCAGGGAAAGAGACTGTTATCTGGAGCTGAACAGGAGCAAACGGGGCTCCTCTTCTGTCCCGGCAGGACCCTCGGGGTTCCTCTCTAGTGGGGAAGGGTGGGGCGGGATCTTCTTGGGTCACAGCAAGGGGGTGAGGGAGACATTCAAGGTCCAAGAGGGAAGGGGTGATTTCCCCCGAGACGCCGTAGCAGACAAGGGCCTCAACCCACCTGCAGGGGAGATGCCTCTGGTTTTCCTCGAGTTGGAGCGGGTCCCCTCGAGTTATGATGGGGACCCCAGTGACATGCCCCAGTGGCCTCAGGAGAGGCCAGTCTCCGTGCCAGTTGCCAGGCACCTCTGAGGATTCCTCCCCAGTCATTGCTGGGTCCTCAGTCCTCCTCTGATGCTGAGGCTGGAACCTGAGCTTTCCTCACCCATTCTGACATAGGACTTTGGGTTCCTCTGGAGCCCCCACAGGAGAGTCAGGCCTTATCTCGAATTGAGGACGTACTCACTGTCCTTTCAACTTGCATAATGAATTCTCGGGCTTCCACTAAGGTTTCAGTTTACTTTCGAGGTCCAAGAGGGAATGCGTGATTTCCCCCAAAATGCCACATCAGACAAGGGTCTCACTCCACTTGCAGGAGAGAAGCTTCTGATTTTTCCCGAGTTGCGGTGGGGTCCTCTTGAGTTACGACGGAACCCCAGGGACTCGCCCCTGTGGCCTCAGGAGAAGCCAGTCTCTGTGCCAATTTTCAATCGCCTCTGAGGATACCTCCCCAGTTGTCGCCTGGTCCTCAGTCCTTATCTGGTGCTGAGGCCAGAGTCTGAGATTTCCTCGCCCGTGCTGACATAGGTCTTGGGGTTCCCCTGGAGCTCTCACAGGGGAGTCGTGCTTCATTTTGCCTGGAGACGTGCACGGCTGCTTACCTCACCAGCTGCAACAGTAGTGTCACATACCCCGTCGACCAAACACAGGGATCTGTGGCTTGCCCTCGAGGAACCCCAGGGCTGTCACACGTGCCAGTGTGACAAGCGTTGAGCCTCGGGGTGACAGTCAAGGCAGTGCAGGGCAATCAGGTTCATCTGGAGTGGATGACACATTTGAGGTTCTTGGGGAAAGCTGAGGCCAGAGCCTGAGCTTTACTCGACCATACTGACATAGGTCTTGGGGTTCCCCTGGAGCCCCCACAGGGGAGGCACGCCTTGTCTCGCCTGGAGATGTGCACGGCCGCTTGCCTTCCCAGCGGCAGCAGCAATGTCAGGCTCCCCATCGAGCAGACACAGGGATCTGTGGCTTTCCCTCGAGGTACCCCAGGGCTGTCCACGTGCCAGTGTGTCGTACATTGAGCCTCAGGGTGATAGTCGAAGCGGTGCAGGGCAGTAAGGTTCATCTGGAGTGGACGAGGAACTTGGGTGTATAGGGGAATTGTGGCCTGAGCCCTGATGCTCCTCCTGACTCTCCTGGTGCGAGCATCTAGTCTTGGGATGTGAGAGGAGCGGAGCGGCAGGAACCCTTTCCCGAAGGAGCAGGGAAAGAGACTGTTATCTGGAGCTGAACAGGAGCAAACGGGGCTCCTCTTCTGTCCCGGCAGGACCCTCGGGGTTCCTCTCTAGTGGGGAAGGGTGGGGCGGGATCTTCTTGGGTCACAGCAAGGGGGTGAGGGAGACATTCAAGGTCCAAGAGGGAAGGGGTGATTTCCCCCGAGACGCCGTAGCAGACAAGGGCCTCAACCCACCTGCAGGGGAGATGCCTCTGGTTTTCCTCGAGTTGGAGCGGGTCCCCTCGAGTTATGATGGGGACCCCAGTGACATGCCCCAGTGGCCTCAGGAGAGGCCAGTCTCCGTGCCAGTTGCCAGGCACCTCTGAGGATTCCTCCCCAGTCATTGCTGGGTCCTCAGTCCTCCTCTGATGCTGAGGCTGGAACCTGAGCTTTCCTCACCCATTCTGACATAGGACTTTGGGTTCCTCTGGAGCCCCCACAGGAGAGTCAGGCCTTATCTCGAATTGAGGACGTACTCACTGTCCTTTCAACTTGCATAATGAATTCTCGGGCTTCCACTAAGGTTTCAGTAGGTGAGACAAGCCTTCTCTTTAGATATGAGGGAACATTGGGATTCTTCTCAAGATGAAGCCAAGGAATCGGCCCTCAGTTGAGATGAGGCAGTGAACATGGGGCTCTTCTTGATTTGTTGTGGGAAAGTGAGATGGCAACAAATATTGTGGATAGCCTCTTGAGTGGCTAAAAAGAATCGAGCCTCCTTTCCAGTTTCGAGAGGGAACATGGAGTTGCTCTCGAGGCACTGCAGGGGAAAAGGTCCTAATCTAGCTTACAGGCGGGAATCTCATGGTTTCTCGAGCTGCCACCAGAAGTTTGGGGTGCCTCTCCAGCTGAAACAGATACCTCAGGGGAACCTCTTGTGATGCCTCAGGGAAGTCAAGTCTCTTTTCAAGTTTCAAGGAGGAGCAGAGGGTTGCTCTCGACTTGTAAGGGAATCAGGCCTCATCTCGCATTCAGTGGAGAATCTCGTGATGTTTCTCAGGTTGTGGTGGGAAGCCACAACTGGGCTCCTCTTGTTTAGACGTGGTCTTCCAGGAGTCTGGCATGCTGCCTCAGGCAAGTCAGGCCTCCTTTCAGGTTCTGAAGGCCACTTCAGGATGCCTTTGAGTCACTGAAGGGATATATGCTCTCATTTCAGGGTGGGGCAAGAATCAGGCTTGCTCTCCAGTTGTGACAGGGATCTCGGGCTTCCTATTGAATTTCAAAAGGAAGTCAGGCCTCGGCTCGTGTTGAGACATGGAACTCCACTTTCCAGTCAAGTTGGAAAAAGGGGTGTCAGGCCTCCTGTTGAATTGACATGGGGAATTTTGGCTTTTTGTAGAAGTGCAACAGGGGGGTCAGACTTCCCTTCATGTTCTTAGGGGATACTCAGGGTTTCGTTTGGGTCTTTTCAGGGGAATGAGGTTTTATCTTGGATTGAGGGGGAAGTTGGTGTCCTTTTGACTTGCAGTAGGAACCCCAGAATTCCTCTGGGGTTCCAGTAGGGAGGACAAGCCTCCACTTGAGGTGTTAGCGGAATGTTGGGATTCCTCTGAGTTGAAGTAGGAGAATTGGTGCTAATCTCGAGATGAGGTTGGGAAAACGGGGCTCTTTTCGAGTTGTGGCATGAAACTCATGGTTCCTCTCAAGTGGTGATGGGAATCTCGGGGAACCTCTTGAATTGTGTAAAGGGATTCAAGCCTCTTTTCACGTTTCAAAAGGGAATAATGGATTGCTCTTGAGGCGCTGCAACGGAAAAGGGCCTTATCTCGCATTTGCAGTGGTGGTAGTGTTAGGAGATCTTGTTTTTCTCAACTTCCAGTGGGGAGATTGGGGTTCCTCTAGATTTCTGAAGGTGAAACTAGGGAACCTCGCCAAGGAAGTCAAGTTTCCTTTCGAGTTGCAAGGCGGTGCGTGGCATTGCTCTCGAGTCACTGCAGGGACAATTGGCCTCATTTTTCATTGAGGGATCTATCTCATGGTGTTTCTCAAGTTGCAGCCTAAATCTTTGGTTTCCTCTCAAGTTGTGACGGAGAACTCAGGGAATCTTTCATGTTGTCTCAGGGTAGTCTAGTCTCCTTTTGAGCTGCAATGTGGTGTGCGGAATTGCTCTTGAATGACTGCAGGAGAAAAGGCCTCATCTCACATTGGGTTAGGATCTCATGGTGTTTCTCAAGTTGTGACCTGAATGTTCACACTCCTCTCGAGTTGTGAGAGGGACCTCAGGGTAGCTCTCATGTTGCTTGAGATTAGTCATGGCTCCTTCCGAGGTACGAGGGTTAGACAGGATTGCTCTCAAGTCACTGAGAAGGGGAAATGGGCCTTATCTTCATTGAGGGGAAATCTCTAGTGTACCACAGCGGAAAAGAGCCTCAACCCGCCTGCAGAAGAGAAGCTTCTGGTTTTTCTCGAGTTGCGGCGGGGACCACATGGGCCTGCCCCTGTGGCCTCAGGAGAGGCCAGTCTCAGTGCGAGTTGCGAGGTGCCTCTGGGGATTTCTCCTCTGTCATCGCCGGGTCTTCAGTCCTCGTCTGGTACTGAGGCCGGAGCCTTAGCTTTCCTCGCCCATGCTGACATAGGTCTTGGGGTTCCCCTGGAGCCCCCACAGGAGAGTCAGGCCTCGTCTCGCCTGGAGACGTGCGCTGCCACTTTCCTCTCCAGCTACATCAGCAGTGGGGAGGACGACGATCAAACACAGGAATCTGTGGTTTGCCCTCGAGGTCCTCCAGGGCTGTCACACGTGCCAGTGTGTCGGGAGTTGATCTTGGGGTGACAGTCGAGGCAGTGCAGGGAAGTCAGGTTCATCTGGAGTGGACGAGGCATTTGAGGGTCTTGAGGAATGGTGGCCCGATCACTGAGGCTTTTCCTGACTCTCCTAGAGGGAGCGCATCCTCTTGGGATGCGAGGGGAGCGCTGGAAACTCTTTGCCAATGGAGCAGGGAAACGGCCCTTCATCTGGAGCTGAGCAAGGGAAAATGAGGCTCCTCTTGAGTCACGTGGGACCCTCGGGGTTCCTCTTAAGTGGGGACAGATGGGGTGGGGAACTTCTCGTGTCACATTAAGGGTATGAAAGAGCCTTTCAAGGTGCAAGAGGGAAGGAGTGATTTCCTCATTGATGCCGCAGCAGACAAGGGCCTCACCCCCCCTGCATGGCAGAAGTTTCTGGTTTTTCTCGAGTTGCGGTGGGGTCCTCTCGAGGTACGACGGGACCCCAGGGACCCGCCCCTGTGGAATCAGGAGAGGCCAGTCTCTGTGTGAGTAGCGAGTCGCCTCTGGGATTCCTACCTATTCATCGCCAGGTCCTCAGTCTTCGTCTGGTGCTCAGGCCGGAGCCTGAACTTTCCTCGCCCATGTTGACATAGGACTTAGGGTTTTCCTGGAGCGCCCACAGGGAATTCTGGCCTCGTCTCGCCTGGAGACGTGCACGGCCACTATTCTCCCGAGCTGCAGCAGCAGTGTCCGGCTCCCCGTCAAGCGGACACAGTTATCTGTGGCTTGCACTCGAGGTACCCCAGGGATGTCACATGTGACAATGTGTCAGGAGTCGAGCCTCGGGGTGATCGTTGAGGCAGAGCAGGACGGTCAGGTTCATCTGGAGTGGACGAGGCATTTGGGGGTCTTGGGGAATGGTGATCTGAACCCTGAGGCTCCTCCCTACCCTCCTGGTGTGATCGCCTACTCTTGAGATCAGAGGGGAGCATTAGGAATCCTTCCCCAATGAGGCAGGAACAGGACCCCTCATCTGGAGCTGTGCAGGGGAAAACTGGTCTCCTCTTGAGTAGTGGCGGGACCCTCGGGGTCCCTCTTGAGTCGGAACTGGTGCGGCAAAAGCTTCTTTGGTCACACCAATGGTGTGAAGGAGCCTTTTGAGGTCCAATAGGTAACAGGTTATTTACCCCGAGACACAAGAGGGGACACGGGGCTCAGCCCGCCTGCAGGGAAGAAGCTTCTAGATTTTCTCGAGTTGCGGCAGGGTCATGAGTTATGATGGGGACCCCACGGAACCGCCCTGTGGCCTCAGGAGAGGCCAGTCTCTGTGCAAGTTGTGAGGCTCCTCTCGGGATTCCTCCCCTGTCGTCGCTGGGTCCTCAGTCCTCGTTTGGTGCTGAGGCTGGAGCCTGAGCTTGCCTCGCTCATGCTGACAAAGGTCTTGGGTTTTCCTGGAGCTTACACAGGGGAGTGAGTCCTCCTCTCGACTGGAGATGTGCATGGCGGCTTGGCTCCCCAGCTGCAGCAGCAGTGTCCGGGTCCCCGTCAAGCTGACACAGGGATTGTGGCTTGCCCTCGAAGTAACCCAGGGCTGTCACAAGTACCAGTGTGTCAGGAGTCGATTTCGGGGTGACAATCGAGTCAGTGCAGGGCAGTCAGGTTCATCTTGAGTGGACGAGACATTTGAGGGTCTTGGGGAATGGTGGCCCGAACCCTGAGGTTTCTGCCAACACTCCTGGTGGGAGCGCCTCCTCTTGCAATGCAAGGGTAGTGCCGGAAACCCTTTCCCGATGGAGCAGGGAAACGGCCCTTCATCTGGAGCTGAGCAGGGGAAAATGGGGCTCCTCTTGAGTCACATGGGACCCTCGGGGTTCCTCTCAAGTGGGGACAGATGGGGTGGGGAACTTCTTGTGTCACAGTAAAGGTGTGATGGAGCCTTTCAAGGTGCAAGAGGGAAGGAGTCATTTCCCCAGTGATGCCACAGCAGACAAGGGCCTCACCCCGCCTGCATAGCAGAAGTTTCTGGTTTTTCTCGAGTTGCAGCGGGGTCCTCTCGAGGTAAGACAGGACCCCAGGGACCCGCCCCTGTGGAATCAGGAGAGGCCAGTCTCCGTGCGAGTTGCGAGTCGCCTCTGGGATTCCTACCTATTCATCACCAGGTCCTCAGTCTTCATCTGGTGCTCAGGCCGGAGCCTGAGCTTTCCTCGCCCATGTTGA
Source organism: Litocranius walleri (assembly GCA_006410535.1). NCBI lineage: Eukaryota > Metazoa > Chordata > Mammalia > Artiodactyla > Bovidae > Litocranius > Litocranius walleri. Next base: position 175,045 of record SJYG01000415.1, on the reverse strand, counting down.
CATAGGACTTAGGGTTTTCCTGGAGTGCCCACAGGGGAGTCTGGCCTCGTCTCGCCTGGAGACGTGCAAGGCCACTATCCTCCCGAGCTGCAACAGCAGTGTCCGGCTCCCCGTCAAGTGGACACAGTTATCTGTGGCTTGCACTCGAGGTACCCCAGGGATGTCACACGTGCCAATGTGTCAGGAGTCGAGCTTCAGGGTGACCGTTGAGGCAGAGCAGGACAGTCAGGTTCCTCTGGAGTGGACGAGGCATTTGGGGGTCTTGAGGAACGGTGGTTTGAACCCTGAGGCTCCTCCCTACCCTCCTGTTGGGATCGCCTCCTCCTGACATGCGAGGGGAGCATTGGGAATCCTTCCCCAATGAGGCAGGAACAGGACCCCTCATCTGGAGCTGTGCAGGGGAAAACCGGGCTCCTCTTGAGTAGTGGCGGGACCCTTGGGGTCCCTCTCGAGTTGAAACCGGTGCAGCAAAAAGCTTCTTCGGTCACACCAATGGTGTGAAGGAGCCTTTTGATGTCCAAGAGATAATGGGTGATTTACCCTGAGATGCAAGAGGAGACAAGGAGCTCAGCCCGCCTGCAGGGAAGATGCTTCTAGATTTTCTCGAGTTGTGGCAGGGTCATGAGTTACGATGGGGACCCCACGGAACCACCCCTGTGGCCTCAGGAGAGGCCAGTCTCTGTGCAAGTTGCGAGGCGCCTCTTGGGATTCCTCCCCTGTCATCACTGGGTCCTCAGTCTTCGTCTAGTGCTGAGGCTGGACCCTGAGCTTGCCTCGCTCATGCTGACAAAGGTCTTGGGTTTTCCTGGAGCTCACACAGGGGAGTGAGTCCTCATCTCGACTGGAGACCTGCATGGCCGCTTGTCTCCCTAGCTGCAGCAGCAGTGTCCGTGTCCCTGTCGAGCTGACACAGGGACTGTGGCTTGCCCTCGAGGTAACCCAAGGCTGTCTTAAGTACCAGTGTGTCGGGAGTCGATCTTGGGGTGACAATCGAGTCAGTGCAGGGCAGTCAGGTTCATCTTGAGTGGACGAGACATTTGAGGGTCTTGGGGAATGGTGGCCCGACCCCTGAGGTTTCTCCCGACTCTCCTGGTGGTAGTGCCTCCTCTTGGGATGCGAGGGGAGCACCGGGAACCCTTTCCCAATGGAGCAATAAAAGGGCTCCTCATCTGGAGCTCAGCAGCGGAAATCGGGGCTTCTCTTGAGTCGTGGCAGGCCCTCGGGGTTCCTCTCGAGTTGGGACAGGTGTGTCGGGGAACTTCTTGGGGCACAGCAATGGTGTGAAGGAGCCGTTCGAGGTCCAAGAGGTAAGGATTGATTTCCCCCGAGACCCTGCAGCGGACAAGGGCATAAACCTGCCTGCAGAAGAGAAGCATCTAGTTTTTCTCGAGTTGTGGCGGGTCCTATCAAGTTACGACGGGGACCCCAGGTACCCGAGCCTGTGGCTTCACGAGAGGCCAGTCTCCGTTTGAGTTACGAGGCGCCTCTGCAGATACTGCCCAAGTTGTCGCCGGGAACTCAGTCCTAGTCTGGTGCTGAGGCTGGAGCCTGAGCTTGCCTCGTTCGTGCTGACATAGGTCTTGGTGTTTCCCTGGAGCCCCCACAGGAGTGTCAAGCCTCGTCTCGCCTGAAGACGTGCACGGCCGCTTGCTTCCCCAGCTGCAGCAGGAGTGTCCGGCTCCCCGTCGAGTGGACACAGGGATCTGTGGCTTTCCCTCGGGATACCCCAGGGCTGTCACACGTGCCACTTTGTCGGGAGTCCAGCCTCGGGGTGACAGTCGAGGCAGTGTAGGGCAGTTCGGTTCACCTGGAGTGGATGAGGCATTTGGGGTACTTGGGGAATGGTTGCCTGACCCCCGATGCTCCTCCCAACTCTCCTGGTGTGAGCACCTCCTCCTGGGATATGAGGGGAGCGCCGGGAACACTTTCCCGACGGAGCAGGAAATGGGACCTTCATCTGCAGCTGAGCAGGAGCAAATGGTGCTCCTCTTGATTCAGGGCAGACCCTCGGGGTTCCTCTCCAGTAGGGACAGGTGGAGCGGGGAACTTCTTGTGTCACAGCAAGGTTGTGAAGGAGTCTTTTGAGGTCCAAGAGTGAGGGGATGATTTCTCCTGAAACGCCGAAGTGGACAGGGGCCTCACACCCCCTGCAGGGGAGAAGCTTCTGGTTTTTCTCGAGTGGCGACGGGGTGCTCTCGAGTTACACCAGGGACTCCAAGGGCCTGCCCCTGTGGACTCAGGAGAGGCCAGTCTCCGTACTAGTTGCCAGGAGCCTCTGGGGATTCGTCCCCAGTCATCGCTGGGTCCTCAATTTTCGTCTGGTGCTGAAGCCGGAGCTGGAGCTTTCCTCGCCCATGCTGACATAGGTCTTGGAGTTCCCCTGGAGCTCCCACAAGGGTGTCGGGCCTCATCTTCCCTGGAGACAGGCATGGCCGCTTGCTTCCCAGCTGCAGCAGCAGTGTCAGGCTCTTCATCGAGCCAACATAGGGATCTGTGATTTGACCTTGAGGTACTCCAGGGCTGTCACATGTGTCATTGTGTCGGGCGTCCAGCCTTTGGGTGACAGTCAAGGCAGTACAGGGCAGTCAGGTTCATCTGGCGTGGACGAGGCTTTTGGGGGCCTTGGGGAATGTGGCCCGACCCCTTATGCTCCTCCCCACTCTCCTGGTGTGAATGCCTCCTCTTGGGATGCGAGGGGAGCACCAGAAACCCTTTCCCAATGGAGCAGGGAAAGAGACGCTCATCTGGAGCTGAGCAGGAGCAACCGGGGCTCCTCTTGAGTCACGACCAGACCCTCAAGGTTCCTCTCGAGTGTACACTGGTAGGGCGGGGAACTTCTTGGATAACAGCAACGGTGTGATGGAGCCTTTTGGGCTTCACGAGGGAAGGGGTGATTTTCCCCAAGATGCCGCAGCGGTCAAGGGCCTCACCCTGCCTGCAGGGGAGAAGCTTCTGGTTTTTCTCGAGTTATGCCATGGTCCACTCGATTTCAATGGAGACCTCAGGGACCCGCCCCGGTGGACTCAGGAGAGGCCAGTCTCCATGCCTGTTGCCAGGCACCTCTGGCAATACCTCACCAGTCATTGTCAGGTCTTCAGTCCTCGTCTGGTGCTGAGGCCGGAGCCTGAGCATTCCTTGCCGTGCTAACATAGTTCTGGGGGTTCCCTTGGAGCCCTGACAGGAGACTCAGGCCTCGTCTGGCCTGGAGACGTGCACGGCCGCTTGCCTCCCCAGCTGCAGCAGCAGTGTCCGGCTCCTTGTCGAGCAGACATAGGGATCTATGGCTTTCCCTCGAGATACCCTAGGGCTGTCACACTTGCCAGTTTGTCTGGAGTCCTGCCTCAGGATAACAATCGAAGCAGTGCACGTCAATCAGGTTCATCTGGAGTGGACGAGGCATTTGCAGGTTTTGGGGAATGGTGGCCCTAACCCTGAGGCTCCTCCCGACTCTCCTGGTGCAAATACCTCCTCTTGGGAGGTGAGGGGAGCGCCAGAAACCCTTTCCCGGTGGAGGAGGGAAAGGTCCCCTCATCTGGAGCTGAGCAGGGGAAAACGGGGATCCTCTTGAGTCGCAGCGGGACCCTCGGTTTCCTCTCGAGTGGGGATGGGTGGGGCGGAAACTTCCTGGGTCACAGCAAAGTGAATGACAGTTTTGAGGTCCAAGAGGGAAGGGGTGACTTCCCCCAGGATGCCGCAGCAGACAAGGGCCTCACTCCGCCTGCAGGGGAGAAACTTCTGGTTTTTCTCGAGTTGTGGCGGGGTCCTTTCAAGTTATGATGGGGACGTCAGGGACACGCCCCTGTGACCTCAGGACAGGACTTTTTTTGTTTCTTTTGCGAGACGCCTCTGGGGATTCCTCCCCAGTCATCGCCGGGTCATCAGTCGTCGTCTGGGGCTGAGGCCGGAGCCTGAGCTTTCCTCGCCTGGGCTGACATAGTTCTTGCGGTTCCCCTGCAGCCCCCAAAGAGGAGTCAGGCCTCTTCTCTCCTGGAGTCTTGAATGGCTGCTTTCCTCCCCAGTGGATGCTTCAGTGTCCGGCTCCCCGTCGAGTGGACACAGGGATCTGTGGCTTGCCCTTGAGGTACCCCAAGGCTGTCACACATGCCAGTGTGTCCGGAGTCGAGCCTCGGGGTCATTGTCGAGGCACTGTAGGGCAGTTAGGTTCATTTGGAGTGGACAAGACATTTAGAGATCTTGGGGAATAGTGGTCTGACCTCTAAAGCTCACCCCGACTCTCCTGTTGTGAGCGTCTCCTACTCGGATGTGAGGGGAGTGCCGGGAACCCTTTCCCGACGGAGCAGAGAAAGGCCCTACATCTGGACCTGAGCAGGGGAAAATGGGGCTCCTCTTGAGTCATGGCGGGACCCTCGGGGTTCCTCTCGGGTGGGGCCGTGTGTGACGAGGAACTTCTTGGTTCACAGCAAGGGTGTGAAGTAGTCTGTCGAGGTCAAATAGGGAAGGGGTGATTTCCCCCGAGACACCGAACCAGACAAAAGTCTCACCCCGCCCAAGGGGGAGAAGATTCTGGTTTTTCTCGAGTTTCCTCCCGAGTTACGACCGGGACATCAGGGTCCCACCCCTGTGTCCTCAGGAGAGGCCAGTCTCCGTGCCAGTTGCCAGGCGCCTCTGGGGATTCCTCCCCAGTCGTCTCAGGGTCCTCAATCTTCGTCTGGTGCTGAGTCCAGAGCCTGAGCTTTCCTCTCCCATGCTGACATAGGTCTTAGGGATCCCCAGGAGCCCCCACAGGGGTGTCAGGCCTCGTCTTCCCTAGAGATGGGCACGGCCGCTTGCCTCCCTAGCAGCAGCAGTACTGTCAGGCTCTTCATCGAGCAGACATAGTGATCTGTGGCTTGCCTTCGAGATACCCCAAGGCTAAAACACGTGCCAGTGTGTTGGGCGTTGAGCCTCGAGGTGACACTCGAGGCAGTGCAGGGCAGTCAGGTTCACCTGGAGTGGATGAGGCATTTGAGGTTCTTGGGGAATGGTGGCCTGACCCCTGATGCTTCTCCCAACACTCCTGGTGCGAGTGCCTCTTCCTGGGATGTGAGGGGAGCACCAGGAACGCTTTCCCTATGGAGCAGGGAATGGGACCCTCATCTGCAGCTGAGCCGGGGCAAACGGTGCTCCCTTTTGATTCGCGGCAGACCCTCGGGGTTGCTCTCAAGTAGGGACAGGTGGGGCGGGGAACTTCTTGGGTCACAGTGAGGTTGTGAAGGAGCCTTTTGAGATCTAAGAGGGAAGGGGTGATCTCTTGAGATGCCGAAGTGAACAGGGGCCTCACACCCCCTACAGGAGAGAAGCTTCTGGTTTTTCTTGAGTGGCGGCGGTGTCCTCTCGAGTTACGTCGGGGACTCCAGGTACCTTCCCCTGTGGACTCAGGAAAGGCTAGTCTCCGTGCTAGTTGCCAGGAGACTCTGGGGATTCGTCCCCAATCATCGCCGGGTCCTCAGTTTTCGTCTGGTGCTGAGGCCGGAGCCAGAGCTTTCCTCGCCCATGCTGACATAGGTCAAGGAGTTCCCCTGGAGCTCCCACAGGGGTGTCAGGCCTCGTCTTCCCTGGAGACGGGCACAGCCGCTTGCTTCCCCAGCTGCAACAGCAGTGTCAGGCTCTTTGTCGAGCTGACATAGGGATCTGTGACTTGCCCTTGAGGTACTCCAAGGCTGTTACACGTGCCATTGTGTCGGGTGTCCAGCCTTTGGGTGACAGTCAAGGCAGTGCAGGGCAGTCAGGTTCATCTGGCATGGACCAGGCTTTTGGGGGCCTTGGGGAATGTGGCCTGACCCCTTATGCTCCTCCCGACTCTCCTGGTGCGAGCGTCTCCTGTTGGGATGTGAGGGGAACGCTGGGAACCATTTCCCGACAGAGCAGGAAAGGGGCCCTCATCTGGAGCTCAGCAGGGGCTAACGGGGCTCCTTTTCAGTTTTGGCGGACCCTTGGTGTTCCTCTCGAGTGGGGACGGGTGGTGCGGAGAACTTCTTGGGTGTCAGCAAGAAGGTGAATGACATTTTTGAGGTTCAAGAGAGAAGAGGAGATTTCCCCCGAGACATCACAGTGGACAAGGTCCTCACTCCGCCTGCAGGGGAGAATCTTTTGGTTTTTCTCACGTTGTGGCGGGGTCCTCTCAAGTTATGACGTGGACCCCAGGGACTCGCCCCTGTGGCCTCAGGAGAGGCCAGTCTCCATGTCAGTTGCCAAGCCCCTGGGGATTGTTCCTCAGCCATCCCCGGGTACTTAGTTCTTGTCTGGTGCTGAGGCCGCAGCTTGAACTTTCTTCACTAATACTGACATAGGACTTGGGGTTCCCCTGGAGTCCCCACAGGGGAGTCAGGCCTCATCTCCCCTGGAGACGTGCACGGCCGCTTGCCTCTCCAGATGGAGCATCAATGTCAGGCTCTCCATTGAGTGGACACAGGGATCTTTGGCTTGCCCTCAACGTATCCCAGGGCTGTCACACGTGCCAGTGTGTTGGGCGTTGAGCCTCGGGGTTACAGTCGAGGCAGTGCAGGGCAGTCAGGTTCATCTTGGGTGGATGATTCATTTGGGAGTCTTTGTGAATTGTGGCCCAACTCCTGATGCTCCTCCTGACTCTCCTGGTGCTAGCACCTCCTCCTGGGATGCAAGTGGTGTGCCGGGAATCCTTTCTGGACAGTGCAGGGAAAGGGACTCTCATCTGGAACTGAGTAGGGGCAAATGGGGCTCTTCTTGAGTTAGGGCGGGACCTCGCCATTCCTCTCCAGTGGGGACGGTTGGGGCAGGGGACGTCTTGGGTCACAGCAAGTGTGTGAAGGAACATTTCGAGAACCACGAGGAAAATGGTGATTTCCCTTGAGTTGCCGCAGTGGACAAGGGCCTCACCCCACCTGCAGGGGAGAAGCTTCTGGTTTTTCTCGAGTTGTGGCGGGGTCCTCTCGAGTTACCACGTGGACCACAGGGACACGGCCCTATGTTATCAGGGGAGGCAAGTCTTTGTGCCAGTTGCCAGCCGCCTCTGAGGATTCCTCCCCTGTGGTCGCCAGGTCTGCAGTCCTTGTCTGGTGCTGAGGTCAGAGCCTGAGCTTTCCACGCCCGTTTTGACATAGGTCTTGAGGTTCCCCTGGAGCCCCTACAGGGGAGTCAGGCCACGTCTCCCCTGGAGATGTGCACTGCCGCTTGCCTCCCCAGCTGCAGCAGCAGTGTCAGGCTCCCCGTCATGCGGACACAGGGATCTGTAGCTTGCACTCCAGGTACCCCAGGGCTGTCACACGTACCAGTGTGTCGGGCGTCGAGCCTTGGGCTGACAGTCAAGGCAGTGCAGGGCATTCAGGTTCTTCTGGAGGGGATGAGGCATTTGGGGGTCTTGGGGAATGGTGGCCCGACCCCTGCTGCTCCTCCCGACAATGCTGGTGCAAGCGCCTCCTCCTGGGATGTGAGGGGAGCGCTGGGAATCCTTTTCCTAAGGAGCAGGGAAAGGGATCCTTATCTGGAGCTGACCAGGGGCAAACGGGGCTCCTGTTGAGTCTCAGCGGGACCTCGGGGGTCCTCTCGAATGGGGACGTGTGGAGAGGGGAAATTCCTTGGTCACAGCAAGTATGTGAAGGAACCTTTCGAGGTCAAAGAGGTAAGGGGTGATTTACATGGATACTCTGCAACGGACAAGGGCCTCACCATGCTTGCAGGGGAGAAGCTTCTGGTTTTTCTCAAGTTGCGGTGGGGTCCTCTCGAGTTATGACGGGGAGCCCATGGACCCGCCCCTGTGGCCTCAGGAGAGGCCAGTCTCCATACCAGTTGCCATGCACCTCTGGGGATTTCTCCCCAGTCACCTCCGGGTTCTCAGTCCTCGTCTGGTGCTGAAGCCGGTGCCTGAGCTTTCTCACCCGTGCTGACACAGGTCTTGGGTTTTTCCTGGAGCCCCACAGCGGAGTCAGATCTCATCTCGCCTGAAGACATGCATGACCACTTGCCTCCCCAGCTGCAGCAGCAGTGTCAGATTCCCCGTCGAGTGGACACAGGGAACTGTGGCTTGCCCTCGAGGTAACCCAGGGCTGTCACACATGCCATGTGTCAGGCATCGAGCCTCAGGCTGACAGTCAAGGAAGTGCAGGGCAGTCAGGTTCATTTGGAGTGGACGATGCATTTTGGGGTCTTGGGGAACGGTGGCCTGACCCCTGCTGCTCCTCCCGACTATCCTGGTGTGAGCGCCTCCTCCTGGGATGTGAGGGGAGCGCTGGGAACCCTTTTCCTAAGGAGCAGGCAAATGGCCCTCATCTGGAGCTGAACAGGGGCAAACGGGGCTCCTCTTGAGTCTCAGTGGGACCTCGGGGGTCCTCTCGAATGGGGACAGGTGGAGAGGGGAACTTCCTTAGTCACAGCAAGTATGTGAAGGAGCCTTTTGAGGTCAAAGAGGTAAGGGGTGATTTACACGGACACTCTGCAGTGGACAGGGGCCTCACTATGCTTGCAGGGGAGAAGCTTCTGGTTTTTCTCGAGTTGTGGTCGGGTCCTCTCGAGTTACGATGGGGAGCCCANTGGGGACGGTTGGGGCAGGGGACGTCTTGGGTCACAGCAAGTGTGTGAAGGAACATTTCGAGAACCACGAGGAAAATGGTGATTTCCCTTGAGTTGCCGCAGTGGACAAGGGCCTCACCCCACCTGCAGGGGAGAAGCTTCTGGTTTTTCTCGAGTTGTGGCGGGGTCCTCTCGAGTTACCACGTGGACCACAGGGACACGGCCCTATGTTATCAGGGGAGGCAAGTCTTTGTGCCAGTTGCCAGCCGCCTCTGAGGATTCCTCCCCTGTGGTCGCCAGGTCTGCAGTCCTTGTCTGGTGCTGAGGTCAGAGCCTGAGCTTTCCACGCCCGTTTTGACATAGGTCTTGAGGTTCCCCTGGAGCCCCTACAGGGGAGTCAGGCCACGTCTCCCCTGGAGATGTGCACTGCCGCTTGCCTCCCCAGCTGCAGCAGCAGTGTCAGGCTCCCCGTCATGCGGACACAGGGATCTGTAGCTTGCACTCCAGGTACCCCAGGGCTGTCACACGTACCAGTGTGTCGGGCGTCGAGCCTTGGGCTGACAGTCAAGGCAGTGCAGGGCATTCAGGTTCTTCTGGAGGGGATGAGGCATTTGGGGGTCTTGGGGAATGGTGGCCCGACCCCTGCTGCTCCTCCCGACAATGCTGGTGCAAGCGCCTCCTCCTGGGATGTGAGGGGAGCGCTGGGAATCCTTTTCCTAAGGAGCAGGGAAAGGGATCCTTATCTGGAGCTGACCAGGGGCAAACGGGGCTCCTGTTGAGTCTCAGCGGGACCTCGGGGGTCCTCTCGAATGGGGACGTGTGGAGAGGGGAAATTCCTTGGTCACAGCAAGTATGTGAAGGAACCTTTCGAGGTCAAAGAGGTAAGGGGTGATTTACATGGATACTCTGCAACGGACAAGGGCCTCACCATGCTTGCAGGGGAGAAGCTTCTGGTTTTTCTCAAGTTGCGGTGGGGTCCTCTCGAGTTATGACGGGGAGCCCATGGACCCGCCCCTGTGGCCTCAGGAGAGGCCAGTCTCCATACCAGTTGCCATGCACCTCTGGGGATTTCTCCCCAGTCACCTCCGGGTTCTCAGTCCTCGTCTGGTGCTGAAGCCGGTGCCTGAGCTTTCTCACCCGTGCTGACACAGGTCTTGGGTTTTTCCTGGAGCCCCACAGCGGAGTCAGATCTCATCTCGCCTGAAGACATGCATGACCACTTGCCTCCCCAGCTGCAGCAGCAGTGTCAGATTCCCCGTCGAGTGGACACAGGGAACTGTGGCTTGCCCTCGAGGTAACCCAGGGCTGTCACACATGCCATGTGTCAGGCATCGAGCCTCAGGCTGACAGTCAAGGAAGTGCAGGGCAGTCAGGTTCATTTGGAGTGGACGATGCATTTTGGGGTCTTGGGGAACGGTGGCCTGACCCCTGCTGCTCCTCCCGACTATCCTGGTGTGAGCGCCTCCTCCTGGGATGTGAGGGGAGCGCTGGGAACCCTTTTCCTAAGGAGCAGGCAAATGGCCCTCATCTGGAGCTGAACAGGGGCAAACGGGGCTCCTCTTGAGTCTCAGTGGGACCTCGGGGGTCCTCTCGAATGGGGACAGGTGGAGAGGGGAACTTCCTTAGTCACAGCAAGTATGTGAAGGAGCCTTTTGAGGTCAAAGAGGTAAGGGGTGATTTACACGGACACTCTGCAGTGGACAGGGGCCTCACTATGCTTGCAGGGGAGAAGCTTCTGGTTTTTCTCGAGTTGTGGTCGGGTCCTCTCGAGTTACGATGGGGAGCCCATGGACCCGCCCCTGTGGCCTCAGGAGAGGCCAGTCTCCATACCAGTTGCCATGCGCCTCTGGGGATTTCTCCCCAGTCATCTCCAGGTCCTCAGTCCTCGTCTGGTGCTGAAGCCGGTGCCTGAGCTTTCCTCACCCGTGCTGACATAGGTCTTGGGGTCCCCTGGAGCCCCCAAAAGGGAGTAAGGCCTCGTCTCTCCTGGAGACGTGCATGGCCGCTTACCTCCCCACCTGCAGCAGCAGTGTCAGGCTCCCTGTCGAGCGGACACAGGGATCTGTGGCTTGCCCTTGAGGTACCCCAGGACTGTCACACGTCCCAGTGTGTTGAGCATCGAGCCTCGGAATAACAGTCGAGGCATGCAGGGCAGTCAAGTTTCTCTGGAGTGGACAAGGATTTGGGGGTCTTGGGGAATGGTGGCCCAATCCCTGATGCTCCTTCCCACTTTTCTGGTGCGAGCGCCTCTTCTTAGGATGTTACGGGATGGCCGGGAACCCTCTCCAGACGTAGCAGGGAAAGGGACCCTTATCTGTAGCTGAGCAGGGGAATCGGGGCTGCTCATGAGCCACGTCGGGACCCTCGGGGTTCCTCTCGAGTAGGGAGGGGTGGGTCGGGGAACTTCTTGGGTCACAGCAAGGGGGTGAAGGAGTCTTTTGAGTTCCAAGAGGGAAGGCATGATTTCTCCCGAGACGCCACAGCAGACAACTTCTTCACACTGCCTGCAGAGGTGAAGCTTCTGATTTTTCTCCAGTTGAGGAGGGGTTCTCTCCAGTTACGATGGGGACCACAGGGACCCGCCCCTGTGGCCTCACGAGAGGCCAGTCTCTGGGCCAGTTGACAGGCGCCTCTGGGTATACCTCCCCAGTCATCACGGGGACCTCAGTCCTCGTCTGGTGCTGAGGCTGGAGCCAGAGCTTTCCTCGGCTGTGCTGAGATAGGCTTGGGGTTCCCCTGGAGCCCCACGGGGGAGTCAGGCCTCTTCTTGCCCGGAGAAGTGCACAGCCACTTGCCTCCCCAGCTGCAGCAGCAGTGTCAGGTTCCCCGTCGAGCAGAAACAGGGATCTGTGTATTGTGCTCGAGGTTCCCCAGGGCTGTCACACGTGTCAGTGTGTCAGGCATCGAGCCTCGGGGTGACAATAGAGGCATTGCAGGACACTCAGGTTCATCTGGAGTGGACGAGGAATTTGGGTGTCTTGCAGAATGGTGCCACGACCCCTGATGCTCTTCCTGACTCTCCTGGAGTGAGCACCTCCTCTTGGGATGCGAGGGGAGTGCGTGGAACCCTTTAACAATGGAGCAGGGAAAGGGATCCTCATCTGGATCTGAGCAGGGGAAAACAGGGCTCATTTTGAGTCCCAGAGAATCCCTAGGTGTTTCCCTCGAGGGGAACGGGTGAAGCGGGGAACTTCTTTTGTCATAGCATGGATGTGAAGAAGCCTTTCGAGTTCCAAGAGGGAAGAGGTGATTTTCCCCAAGACGCCACAGCTGACAAGGGCCTCACCCCGCCTGCAGGCGAGAAGCTTCTGGTTCTTCTCGAGTTGCGGTGGGGTCTTCTTGAGTTAAGATGGGGAACCCATGGAAAAGCCCCTGTGGCATCAAGAGAGGCCAGTCTCCGTGTCAGTTGATAGGCGCCTCTGGGGATTCCTTCCCAGTGGTTGGCGGGTCCTCAGCCCTCGTCTGTTGCTAAGACTGAAGCCTGAGCTTTCCTCGCCCATGCTGACATAGGTCTTGGGGTTCCCCTGGAGCCCCACTGGGGAGTAAGGCCTCGTATAGCCTGGAGATGTGCACGGCCCCTTACCTCCCGAGCTGCATAAGCAGTGTCAGGCTTCCCGTCGAGTGGACACAGGGATCTGTGGCTTGCAGTCGAGGTACCCCAGGGCTCTCACACATGCCAGAGTGGCGTGATTTGATTTTTGGGGTGACAGTTGAGACAGTGCAGGGCAGTCAGGCTCATCTGGAGTGGACTGAGGCTTTTGGAGATTTGGGGGAATGGTTGCATGACCCGTGGAGTTCCTCCCGACTCTCCTGGGGTAAGAGCCTCCTCTTGAGAGGCGAGGGGAGCACTGGCAATCCTATCCCGATGGAGCAGAAAAAGGGACCCTTATCTGGAGCTGAGCAGGGGAAAACAGGGCTTATTTTGAGTGGAAGCGGGACCCTCGTTGTTTCTCTCGAATGGGGACAGGTGGCTCTGGGAAACTTGTGGATCGAAGCAAGGGTGTGACGGCCCCTTTCGAGTTCAAAGACAGAAGGGGTGATTTCCGCCAAGACCCGCAGCGGATCATCATCTGGAGCTTAGCAGGAGCAAACGGGGCTCCTCTTGAGTTGCAACCAGTCCCTTGGGGTTCCTCTCGAGTTGAGAACGGTGGGATGGAGAACTTCTTGGGTCACAGAAAGGGGGTGAAGGGGGCCTTCGAGGTCTAAGAGAGAAGGGGTGATTTCCCCCGAGATGCCGCAGCGGATAAGGGCCTCACCCCGCTTGCAAGGGAGAAGCTTCTGGTTTCTCTCGAGTTGGGGCTCGGATTCTCGAGTTACGACCGGGAGCCCATGGATTTGTCCCTGTGGCCTCAGGAGAGGCCAGTCTCCGTGCTAGTTGCCATGGGCGTTTGGGGATTCCTCCCCAGGCATCGCCGGGTCCTCAGTCCTTGTCTGGTGCTGAAGCTGGTACCTGATTTTTCCTCGCCCATGCTGACATAAATCTTGGGGTTCCCATGGAGCCCCCACAGGGGAGTCAGGACTCTTCTCGCCTGGAGAGCTGCACTGCCGCTTACCTCCTCAGCTGCAGCAGCAGTGTAAGTCTCCCCTTCGAGTGGACACAGGGATTTGTGACTTGACCTCGAGGTACTATCCAGGGCTGTCACACGTGTCAGTGTGTCAAGAGTCGAGCCTCGGGATGAGAGTGGAGTCAGTGCAGGGCAGTCAGGTTCATCTGGAGTGGACGAGGCATTTGGGGGGCTTGGGGAATGGTGGCCCGATTCCTGATGTGACCCCCGACTCTCAACGTGCGAGCACCTACTCTTGGGATGTGAGGGGAACACCAGGAACCCTTTCCCGATGGAACAGGGAAAGGGACCCTCATCTGGAGCTGAGCAGGGAAAAAAGGGGCTCCGCTTGAGTCGCGGCAGGAACCTCGGGGTTCTTCTCGAGTGGGGACAGGTGGGGTGGGGAATTCTTGGGTCACAGCAAGGGTGTGAAAGAGCTGTTCCAGGTCCAAGAGGGAAGGGGTGATTTCCCTCGAGATGCCACCGCGGACAAGGTCCTCACACACCTGCATGGGAGAAGGTTGTGGTTTTTCTCGAGTTGCTGCGGGGTTTCTCGAGTAACGACGGGGAGCCCTTGGATCAGCCCCTGTGGCCTCAGGAGAGGCCAGACTCCGTGCCAGTTGTCATGCGCCTTTGGGGATTCCTCCCCAGTCATCGCCGGGTCCTCAGTCCTCGTCTGGTGCTGAAGCCGGTATCTGAGCTTTCCTCGCCCACGCTGACATAAATCTTGGGGATCCCATGGTGCCCCCACAGGGGAGTCAGGCCTCGTCTCGCCTGGAGAGGTGCACTGCCGCTGGCCTCCACAGCCACAGCAGCAGTGTAAGGCTCCCCATCGAGTGGACACAGGGACATGTGACTTGACCTCGAGGTACAACCCAGGTCTGTCACATGTGCCAGTGTGTCAGCCATCGAGCCTCGGTGTGACAGTCGACGCAGTGCAGGGCACTCAGTTTCATCTGGAGTGAACGAGGTATTTGGGGGACTTGGGGAATGGTGGCAAGACAACTGATGCTCCTCCCGACTATCCTAGTGCGAGTGTCTCCTGTTGGGATGTGAGGGGAGTGCTGGAAACCCTTTCCCGAAAGAGCAGGAAAGGGAATCTTATCTGGAGCTCAGCAGGAGAGATCGGGGCTCCTTTTCATTCTTGATGGGACCCTCGGTTTCCATCTCGAGTGGGGACGGATGGGGCGAGGATCTTCTAGGTTCACAGCAAGAAGGTGAATGACACATTTGAGGTCCAAGGGAGAAGGGGTGATTTCCCCCGAGATGCCACAGCAGACAAGGTCCTCACCCCGCTTGCAGGGGAGAATCTTTTGGTTTTTCTCAAGTCCTGGCAGGGTCCACTCAAGTTATGATGGGGACCCAGGGACTCGCCCCTGTGGCCTGAGGAGAGGACAGTCTCTGTGCCTCTTGCCAGGAGCCTCTGGGGATTCCTCCCCAATCGTCTCAGGGTGCTCAGTCCATGACTTGTGCAGAGGCCATAGCCTGAGTTGTCCTTGACCGTCCTGACCTTGGTCTTGGGGTACCCCTGAGGCCCCAACAGAGGAGACAGGCCTCGTCTCACCTGGACACGTGCACAGCTACTTGCCTATCTAGCTGCAGCAGCAGTATAAGGCTCCATGTCGAGCGGAAACAGGGATCTGTGGATTGCCCTCAAGGTCCTCACAAGGGCTGTCACACGTGCCAGTGTGTCGGTCGTCGAGCCTCGGGGTGACAGTCAAGGCAGTGCAGGGCAGTCAGGTTCATCTGGAATGGACGAGCATTTGGGTGTCTTGGGGAATGGTGGCCCGATCTCTGATGGAACCCCCGACTCTCAAGGTGCGAGCACCTACTCTTGGGATGCGAGGGGAACACCGGGAACCCTTTCCCGATGGAACAGGGTAAGGGACAATCATGTGGAGATGAGCAGGGATAAAAGGGGCTCCCCTTGAGTCACAGCAGGAACCTCGGGGTTCTTCTCGAGTGGTGACGGATGGGGCGGGGAATTCTTGGGTCACAGCAAGGGTGTGAAAGAGCCATTCCAGTTCCAAGAGGGAAGGGGTGAGTTCTTTCGAGACGCCACCGTGGACAAGGTCCTCAAACACCTGCATGGGAGAGTGTTGTGGTTTTTCTCGAGTTGCGGCGGGGTTTCTCAAGGTACGATGTGGAGCCCATGGACCAGCCCCTGTGGCCTCAGGAGAGGCCAGAGTCCATGCCAGTTGCCATGCGCCTTTGGGTATTCCTCCTCAGTCATTGCCGGGTCCTCAGTCCTCGTCTGGTGCTGAAGCTGGTACATGAGCTTTCCTCGCCCACGCTGACATAAATCTTGGGGATCCCATGGTGCCCCCACTGGGGAGTCAGGCCTTGTCTTGCCTGGAGACGTGCACTCCGGCTGGCCTCAAGAGCTGCAGCAGCAGTGTAAGACTCCCCGTCGAGTGGACACAGGGACCTGTGACTTGACATCGTGGTACTACCCATGGCTGACACACGGGCTAGTGTGTCAGGCATCGAGCCTTGGGGTGCAGTCAACGCAGTACAGGGAACTCAGGTTCATCTGGAGTGAGCGAGGTATTTGGGGGTCTTGAGGAATGGTGGCAATTTCCTGATGCTCCTCCCGACTGTGCTGGTGCGAGTGTCTCCTGTTGGGATGTGAGGGGAGCGCTGGAAACCCTTTCCCGACAGAGCAGGAAAGGGACCCTCATCTGGAACTCAGCAGGGGAGATCGGGCTCCTCTTCATTCTTGGTGGGACACTCGGTGTTCATCTCGAGTGGGGACGGATGGGGCGGGGAAATTCTTGGGTCACAGCAAGAAGGTGAACAACCCTTTTGAAGTCCAAGTGGAAATATGTGATTTCCACCGAGACGCCAGAGCAGACAAGGTCCTCACCCCGATTGCAGAGGAGAATCTTTTGGATTTTTTCAAGTTGTGGTGGGGTCCTCTTGAGTTACGATGGGGACCCAGGGATTCGCCCCTGTGGCCTCAGGAGAGGACAGTCTCCGTGCTAGTTGCCATGCACCTTTGGGGATTCCTCCCCAATCATTTCCGGGTCCTCAGTCCTCGTCTGGTGCTTATAACAGGACCTGAGCTTTTCTCGACCATGCTGACATAAATCTTGGGGTTCCCATGGAGCCCCCACAGGGGAGTCAGGCCTTGTCTCGCCTGGAGATATGCACTACCACTTACCCCCGCAGCTGCAGCAGCAGTGTAAGGCTCCCCATCGAGTGGACACAGGAATCTGTGACTTGACCTCGAGGTACGACCCAGGGCTGTCACACGTGCCAGTGTGTCGGGAGTCGAGCCTTTGGGTGACAGTTGATTCAGTGAAGGGCAGTCAGGTTCATCTGGAGTGGACGAGGTATTTGGGGGTCTTGGGGAATGGTGGCCCAATCCCTGATGTTACCCCCGACTCTCAAGTTGCGAGCACCTACTCTTGGGATGCGAGGGGTTCACCAGGTACCCTTTCCTGATGGAACAGGGAAAGGGAATTTCATCTGCAGTTGAGCAGGGAAAAAAGGGGCTCCCCTTGATTCATGCCAAGAACCTCGGTGTTCTTCTCGAGTAGGGACGAGTGGGGCGGGGACTTCTTGGGTCACAGCAAGGGTGTGAAAGAGCCGTTCCAGGTCCAAGAGGGAAGGGGTGATTTCCTTCGAGACGCCACCGCGGACAAGGTCCTCACTCACCTGCATGGGAAAAGCTTGTGGTTTTCCTCGAGTTGCTGCATGATTTTTCGAGTTACGACGGGGAGCCCATGGACCATCCCCTGTGACCACAGGAGAGGCCAGACTCCGTGCAAGTTGCCATGCGCCTTTGGGGATTCCTCTCCAGTCATCGCCGGGTCCTCAGTCCTTGTCTGGTGCTGAAGCCGGCACCTGAGTTTTCCTCACCCACGCTGACATAAATCTTGGGGATCCCATAGTGCCCTCACTGGGGAGTCAGGCCTCGTCTCGCCTGGAGATGTGCACTGCTGCTGACCTGTGCAGCTGGAGCAGCAATGTAAGGCTCCCTGTTGAGTGGTCACAGGGACCTGTGACATGACCTCGAGGTACTACCCATTGTTGACACACGTGCTAGCAGTGTGTCAGGCATCGAGCCTCGGGGTGACAGTTGACGCAGTGCAGGGCACTCAGGTTCATCTGGAGTGAACGAGGTATTTGGGGGTCTTGGGGAATGGTGGAACGTGCCCTGGAGTTCCTCCTGACTCTCCTGGGGTGATCACCTCCTGTTGGGAGGCAACGGAAGTGCCGAGAATCCTTTCCCAACAATGGAGGGAAAGGGACCCTCATCTGAAGCTGAGCAGGGGAAAACAGGACTCCTCTTGTGTCACAGCGGGACGCTCGTTGTTCCTCTTGAGTGTGGACGGGTTGCTCGGGGAACTTCGTGTGTCACAGCAAGGGTGTGAAGGAGCCTTTTGAGGTCCAAAAAGGAATGGGTGATTTCCCCAAGATGCCGCCGAGGACAAGGGCCTCACCCCACCTGCAGAGGAGAAGTTCCTGGTTTTTCTCCAGTTGTGGTGGAGTCTTCTGGAGTTACGATGGGGACACCAGGGATCTGCCCCTGTGGCCTCAGGAGAGGCCAGTCTCCATGCGAGTTGCGAGGGACCTCTGAGGATTCCTTCCCAGTCATCGCCAGGTCCTCAGTCCTCATCTGGTGCTGAGGCCGGAGCCTGAGCTTTCCTCGCCTGTGCTGACATGGGTCTTGGATTTCCCCTGGAGCCTCCACAGGGGAGTCAGGCCTCGTCTCACGTCGAGATGTACACGGCTGCTTTCCTCCCGAGCCTCAGCAGCAGTGTCAGGCTCCCCGTCGAGTGGACACAGGGATCTGTGTCTTGCCCTCGAGGTGCCACAGGGCTGTCACACACGCCTGCGTGGCATGAGTTGATTCTCGGTGTGACAGTCGAGGCAGTTCAGGGCAATCAGGATCATCTGCATTGATGCAGATTCTTTTACAGCCTGAGCCACCAGGGAAGCTCTCAAGAGTTTAAAAGAAATTTCAGGTGTCCAAACAGGTTTAAAAAAAAAAGAAAAACAGATTTTTTTTAATAGTGTTGAATAAAAATCTCTACACAGAAGCATTCAGATAATTGGTATTGATACTCAGCAGTCCATCAAGTATGTGAAGCTAACTCCTCTGTCCTCAAATGTAGGTCCTGCATTATGACTTCCTCCTTAATAAGGCACTCAGGATGTATGTGCGGGAAATCAAGAATAAAGACAAATGACAAACGTTGAGGAAAATGTACAGAAAGTGGAACTCAAACTTTACTTGTGGAGATGTAAAATGGTGCGATCTATGTGTGCAAAACCAGCATTTTCTCAAAATCATAAAAATGCAATTATTATATCCCTCAGCAGTAGCCACAGGACCTAAAACGGTTAGTTTTTATTCCAATCCCAAAGAAAGGAAATGCCAAAGAATTTTCCAACTACCACACAGTTGCACTCATCTCAGACATTAGCAAAGTAATGCTCAAAATTCTCCAAGCCAGACTTCAACAGTATGTAAACCATGAACTTTCAGATGTTCAAGCTGGGTTTAGAAAAGGCAGAAGACCCAAAGATCAAATTGCCAACATCCTTTGGTTCATTGAAAAAGCAAGAGAGAAAAACTTCCATAAAAATATCTACTTCTGCTTTTTTGACAATGACAAAGCCTTTGAATGTGCGGAGGACCACAAACTGTGGGAAATTCTTAAAGAGATGGGAATGCCAGACCTTCTTACCTGCCTCCTGAGAAATCTGCATGCAGGTCAAGAAGCAACAGTTAGAACTGGACATAGAACAAC
>SJYG01000415.1:100264-154861 GCA_006410535.1 Litocranius walleri | reverse complement strand
CCCCCCCCACCCCTCCCCCTCAGGCCAAGCCCATCCCTTCCTCTTCCGAGTCTTTGGCTTTCACTATTTCCCCAGAAGTACTGACTGCTCCTCCTCTGTACAAATCCCCCACGGCTTCTACCCCCTCTGCCCCTTCCACTCCTTCTACCTCGTCTACTCCAGCCCCCACACCAGCTCCGGAGGTTTCACCCCTGGCTCCGACTCCGGCAACACCTGGTCCTGTTCTCTATCCTCCCCTCCCTTCGGTGGCCCCGCTGCCCTCTCTGATCAGCTCCCACACTCGCTCTCACGGCAGACTGCAGGAACCCTCTCCCCCTGTTCCTCCTTCCTCAGCCCCGGCTTCGCTATTTCCCTTGCGGCAAGTGGCTGGAGCTGAGGGCCTAGCCCAGGTCCATGTTCCATTTTCTCTCCAGGACCGGGCACAGATTGAAGCCAAACTGGGATCCTTCTCCTCCAATCCTACTCAGTACATTAAACAGTTCACAGGCCTGACTCGTGCCTATGCTTTGACCTGGCAGGACATCTACGTCGTTTTAGGGTCCACCACCAACCCCGAGGAGAGGCAGGCCATCTGGACGGCGGCCAAAGCTCAGGCCAATCAGAGACATATTGCTAATCCTTCTCCGGAGCGCCCCCCAGGGGCTCAGGCGGTTCCTGACGTCGATCCTGATTGGGACTATCAGGAGGTGGGTGGTGGCCAGCAGCGAGTACGCTATATGATAGAGTGCCTTCTGGATGGAATGGAGGTGTCCTCTCATAAAGTTGTAAATTTCCTCAAATTAGATGAGGTGACTCAGGGGCCTGAGGAAAACCCAGCCATGTTCCTCAATCGGCTTACCGAGACCCTCATTCAATACACCAGGTTGTCCCCTGAGTCTCCTGTCGGGGCAGCCACCTTGGCCAGTCGTTTTATCTCTCAGTCTGCCCCTGATATTCGGAGAAAACTGGCCAAGGCTGAGGACGGCCCTCAGACCTCTAGCCAAGATCTGGTAAAAATGGCTTTCAAGGTCTACAATGCCCGCGAAGAAACTGCCGAGGCCAGCCAAAAGGCACGGCTTAAACAAAAGGCCTAGTTTCAGGCTAGCCTCCTCAACCAGCAGGCGAGTCTTTTAAATCAGCAAACCCAAGCCTTGGTGGCGGCCCTGCAGCCGGCTGCGGGCTCGGGGTCCCAAAAGCCCCCTCCGGGGGCCTGCTTCAAGTGCGGCGAAGAAGGACATTGGGCCAAGGCGTGCCCCAACCCACGCCCTCCATCTAAGCCTTGTCCGTTGTGCAAGCAACGAGGACATTGGGCCAGTGACTGTCCCCAGGCCTCTCAGTCCCCGACCTCTAGGGGCCGGGGACCAGAGCACCCCAGGGAAACTTCCTGCCCTACTCCGGCTTTGGAACTGTTGAGCTTTGATGAAGACTGATGCCGCCCAGACTCGGGGACCCCGATCACCCAAGCCGAGCCCAGGGTAACGCTCCAGGTAGCGGGTAAGTCTATCAACTTTCTGGTTGATACGGGGGCTACCTATTCGGTCCTTCCTTCCTTTGGGGGCATTCTGCACCCTTCCCAGATTTCGGTTATGGGAATTGATGGCCAACCTTCACATCCTCTCCAGACCCAACCACTGTCCTGTCAGTTGGACTCCTGCATCTTCACTCACTCCTTTTTGGTCATTCCCTCCTGTCCTACCCCGCTTTTGGAGAGAGATATACTCGTTAAGCTAAAGGCCACCCTCCACCTGACTCCAGGATCGGTCCCCACGTCGGGGGCCTTCCTGATGCTACTTGTGGACCCCCTGACTCCTCCGGTTAGTCCTGAGGTCTGGGATATCCGAGTTCCGGTGGTGGCTTGGCACCACCCTCCAGTCCTCATTCGGCTAAGGGATTCCACCTCTTTCCCGGCTCGACCTCAATTTCCTTTGTCTGTTCATAACCTTAAAGGATTAAAGCCCATCGTCAACCGCCTCAAGGAACAGGGCCTCCTGGTCCCTACTACCTCTCCTTGTAACACGCCTATCCTCCCTGTTCGAAAAACTTCCGGTGACTACCGGCTGGTGCAGGATCTCCGCTTGATTAATGCGGCGGTGGTCCCCACCCATCCGCTTGTTCCAAATCCTTACACCCTCCTCTCCTCCATTCCTCCTCAAACTTCTCATTTCACTGTCATTGACATAAAAGATGTTTTCTTTACCATCCCGCTTCATCCCGACTGTCAATTCCTCTTTGCTTTCACCTGGACTGATCCAGACACTCAGCTGGCCACCCAGCTCACGTGGACTGTACTTCCTCAGGGATTAAGAGACAGCCCCCATTACTTTGGGCAAGCCCTGTCCCGAGATCTGGCTCGGTGCTCTCTTTGCCCTAGCGTTCTCATCCAGTATGTAGATGACTTGCTCCTGTGCAGCCCCTCAAAAGAGACTTCTCGACAACATACTGCGACCCTCCTTAATTTCCTCGGCTCTCAAGGCTATAGGGCCTCAAAATCCAAGGCTCAATTAACCCAGACCTCTGTTGTCTATCTAGGTCTCCAAATCACTCCCACCACTAAGGCCCTGACAGCAGATCGGTGTAGCCTCCTTCAGTCCATCTGTCCTCCGGCCAATGGAGACCAGATATTGTCCTTTTTAGGGCTGACAGGATTCTTCCGACACTGGGTCCCGAATTACGCCACCCTGGCCAAGCCTCTGTATGCTGCAGCTAAAGAAACCCCTACGGGGCCACTGTCTTCCCCCACTGAAGTGACTCAGGCCTTTCATACTTTACGCTCCACCTTACTGGCTTCACCTCCTCTCTTTCTTCCAAACCCTAATTATCCACACCATCTATACACTGACGAAAAAGGAGGAATAGCCTTTGGAGCTTTGGTACAACCAGTTGGCCCGGAACTGCTGCCTGTTGCTTATGTGTCTAAACAGTTGGACCCCATGGCTAGGGGATGGTTTCCCTGTCTGCGAGCACTAGCGGCAGCAGCCACACTATACGCAGATGCAAAAAAGTTAGTCCACGATCAGCCTCTGAACATTTTCTCACCTCACCGCTTAAATGATCTTTTAGCTTCCAGGTTTCTCTCTGATCTCAGTGACTCTAGGCTCCAGCAATTTCATTTGGTGTTCCTAGATAACTCACAAGTTTCTGTGGGTCGCTCTCCGCAACTAAATCCCCTCTCATCATTACCTTCTCTTCCCCTTACGGAACCTTCAGCTCATTCATGTCTTGAGACTCTTGAGTCACTCATGCAGCCGCCTCACAATTTGTTTGCCAGACCTTTACAAAACCCAGATTTGACACTGTTCGTGGACGGAAGCTCAAAACGGGACTCTGACGGGATCCAGAGGGCGGCCTATGCTGTAGTGACCACCCGAGGAGTCCTGGAGGCCCAGCCCCTGGCTCCAGGGACGATCTCCCAGAAGGCGGAGCTAACAGCCTTAACTAGAGCCTTGCATCTGGCAAAAGGAAAAAGGGCTAACATTTATACTGACTCCAAATACGCTTTCTTAATCGCCCATTCCCATGCAGCAATTTGGAAAGAGCGGTGTTTCCTGACCACTAAAGTATCTCCCATTTGTAATGCTTCCCATATTGCCCGATTGTTAGATGCCTTATCCTTGCCCAGGGAAGTAGCTATCATACACTGCAAGGGACATCAAAATGCTCATGATTCGGTTGCCTTGGGTAATAACATGGCCAACCAAGTAGCTCGACAGACTGCCTTGCAGCAAACCCCCGAATCTGTGTTGGCCCTAAGGTCGGCATTCATACCCAAGTACGCTGATGAGGAAGCCCAGATGTTACTGACACAGGAGGGGGCCCAAAGGCATTCATCGGGGTGGATACTACATTATGGCAAGCCGGTACTCCCCGAACACCAGGCAAAGAACATCATATCCCAAATCCATAACACTCTGCACATTGGACCAAAGGCCCTCCTCTCTTTCCTTAGTCCTATCTTTGCCCCCTGGCATCTTAGGCGTGCCATATATGATGTCCATCGTTCTTGTTGACGTGTGCCTCCACCTCTCCTCAGGGAGGACTTAGACCCCCTCAGACCACGCATCAACTCAGAGGGCACTTGCCTGGGCAAGATTGGCAGATAGACTTCACTCATATGCCCAGACATCAAAGCCACCGCTATCTGCTGGTTTTTGTGGACACGTTCTCGGGTTGGGTCGAGGCTTTCCCCACCACCCGAGAGACCGTGGCAGTGGTGGCAGAGGTCTTGACAATCCATCTCATTCCCAGGTTTGGGTTACCTAATTCCCTTCAGTCTGCCAATGGGCCTGCATTCATCTCACAGATCTCCCAGCAGGTGGCTGCAGCCTTGGGCATCACCTGGCATCTCCACATCCCTCATCGGCCCCAATCGTCGGGCAAGGTAGAGCGGGTAAATGGGATCATCAAGACGCACTTGACCAAGCTTGCCTCGGAGTTGCAACTGTCCTGGGTTGACCTCCTCCCTCTGGCACTTACCCGCATCTGCACTACTCCACACTCCAAGACAGGTTTGACTCCCTTTGAGCTGCTCTACAGCAGGCCCTACCTTCTAACCTACCTCCCGGAGGGAGAGGCTCCCCCTCTCGTGGGGTACCTCCCTCTCTTTTCCCTCCTACGGTCTTTGTTGAGAGAACACTCTGACAGGGTCTTGCCGCAACTGACGGATGACGAAGGGCCAGCCCGACCTCTGGCCCCGGGAGATCAGGTGCTACTAAGAGTCCTCCATCCTCGCCCGCTGCAGCCCCACTGGACGGGACCCCATACGGTGATCCTCACCACTCCTACGGCAGCCAAACTCCTGGGACACGAGCCCTGGTACCACCTGACCCTACTTAAGCTCACACCCCCAGGTTTTCCTAACCCCGATCCTGAGGAGAGAGGACCCTACTGTTCTGTCCTTACTGGGCCGACTAAGCTTACTATCACCCGGACCCCTCTTTTCCCAATCCCGGAATAACCAGGCACATTGCCTCCTATCATTTACCAAAATTGCTGTTCCTTATTTCTAAAGTGCTATTCCCTTGAGGAGCCCAGATTGGGCGGTGCTCTTTCTCCATGGATTCTGTCCAGGATCCACCAGTCCCTACAGGACCCCGACTGAGGGAGCAGTGCAGATCGGATTCACGGAAACTTACCGGCCAGCCCAGGACGAGGTCGCCGCCCAAATGAGAGCTCCAACGTGTTTCTTACCCCTCACCGGGTTTGTCATCATGGCAAGACCCCAAGTTATGGGCATTCTGCCTGACAGGTGCTATACTCAGCCTAAGCCCTGATCCTTCTCAGGCTCAGGCTAATGTTTTTATCTCTTGGACACACTACTATGCTAATTACTATAATACCTCCACATGCTGGGTATACACTGCCATGCCACTGTCAGTCCAAAATGGTCTGCCATGGTGGGCAGTGCCAAGAGATGATGGTGCTATGACAGCAGTACCAAGGACCCCCACCAAGCGCCCCGAGACAAATTTAACAACGGACGCCCCCAATCATCCCAGTCACCCCCTGCCCCACGTCGCCCCCATTCAGCAGGAAGTAGCCAGAGAAAATCGGCGCCCCTTGTCCTATATCAAAAAGGCCGGGATGAAAGGGCGAGCCATCCAATACATGACCAAAAAGGACATTCAGTCAGCACCGATAGTTGGCTGATGCCCAAACAGGAACCAAAAAGCAGACTAGACTTCTGGGGCCAGCTCTGGAGCCCCGATCCAACCAGGGGACAACAGGGAGACCATAGACACTAACCACTGCTGTAGCCTGCGCTTGTTGCCTTATGTGGGAAAAACTTGGCCTGTTCCCCAGCCCTTGCTATAAAACCCTCCCGCGCCCCTCCCTGCCTTGCAGACTCCCTTTGTTCCCTCGCTTGCTTGCCTCTGGGAGTTCTGCCTGGGAGCAACTGCTCAATAAAGGCCTTTGTACTAATGGTCCCTAGAGGTGGCTTTTTCTTCCCGTGGCGTTTTCTTACAGTGAGTATGTTACCTGAGGTGCAGGTTCTAGGAGGGGTTTACCCTGGAGACTGTGGTCATGAGAACCCAGAGGCAGGGTCTGTAAGGTTAGATCATCTCAATACTGTGGTCCTGACAACCTAGACCAGGGTCAGTGAAGTTGGGTCACCCTGAAAAATGTGAACGTGTGACCCCAAGTATATAATCTGGGGAAGAATATTACCCTGGAGACTGTGAACATGTGGACACCAGGTGCAGGGTTTAGCAGGGGGTGTCTCAATGGAGACTGGACATATGACCCCAGGTGCAGGGTCTGGGAGGGGTGTCAAGCTGGATACTGTGGACCTGTGAACCAAGGTGCAGGGTCTGGATAGAGTCACATATGAGACTTTGGATATGTGAACCAAGGTACAGGGTCTGGATAGGGTCACATAAAAGACTTTGGATATGTGACCCCAGGTACAGTGTCTGGGAAGAGTGTCACCCTGGAGACTATCCACGTGTGACTCCAGGTTCAGGATGTGTGAGAGGGGTCACCTTTGAGACTGGACGTGTGACCACAGGTACTTCGTAGGAGGGGTGGTGGAATCACACTGGTGAGTGTGGACAAGTGACACCAGGGACAGGTCCTGAGAGGAGGGATCACCCTGGGGCTCTGGACCTGTGAACCCAAGTGCTGAGTCATGGAGGGGGCTCACCCTGGGAGATATGGAGGTGTGTTCCCAGGTACAAGGTCAGGGAGGGTGTCAGCCTGGAAACTGCAGATATTTGACCCCAGGTACAGGGTCTAGGAGGGCGGTCACACTGGAGATTGTGCATGGATGACATCAGGTTCAGGATCTGGGTGAGGATGTCATCCTGGATATTTTGTAACTGTGACCTCAGGCACAGTTGTATGTACAGGGTATGAAGGGTGTCCTCTGGAGATGGCAGATATTTGAACCAATGTACAGGGTCTGGGAGGGGGTGCACATGTGAGACTGTGGACATGTGATCTAGGTACAAGGTCTGGGGAATGACAGCACCCTGGAGACTATGGACATGTGTCACCAGGTACTGGGTCTGGGAGAATGCACATGGTAGAGACTAGATATATAACCCCAAATACAGTGTCTGGGAGAGGTCACCCAGGAGACTGAAGAACCACTTGCACCATGAGAGTCGGGAGGAGCATCAGGGGTAGGGCCACCATTTCTCAAGATCCCCAAATGTTTCCTCCACTCCAGATGAACCTGACTGCCCTACACTGACTCGACTGTCACACCAATGCTCGACACCTGACACATTGGCATGTGTGACAGCCCTGGGTAGTGCCTTGAGGTCAAGTCACAGATCCCTGTGTCTGTGCGACGGTGAGCCTTACACTGCAGCTGAAGCTGGGGAGGCAAGCAGCCGTGCACATCTCAAGGCTAAAGGAGACCTGACTCCCCTGTGGCGGCTAAACGGGAACCCCAAGACCTTTGTCAGCACGTGTGAGGAAAGCTCAGGCTTCGACCTCAGCAACAGATGAGAACAAAGTACCCGTCGACATCTGAGGAGGAATTCCCATGGGCGCCTGGCAACTGGCACAGATACTGGCCTCTCCTGAGGCCACAGGGCAGGTCCCTGGGGTTCCCGTCGTAACTTGAGAGGACCTCACCGTAACTCGAGAAAAACCAGAAGCTTAAACCCTGCAGGCAGGCTGAGGCCTTTATCCGCAGAGGTGTCTCGGAGGAAATCACCCCTTCCCTCTAGGACCTCGAAAGGCTCCTTCACACCCTTGATGTGATCCAAGAAGTTCCCCGCCCTGCCCTTCCCCACTCGAGAGGAACCCCGTNAAAACCAGAAGCTTAAACCCTGCAGGCAGGCTGAGGCCTTTATCCGCAGAGGTGTCTCGGAGGAAATCACCCCTTCCCTCTAGGACCTCGAAAGGCTCCTTCACACCCTTGATGTGATCCAAGAAGTTCCCCGCCCTGCCCTTCCCCACTCGAGAGGAACCCCGTGGGAACCGTCACAATTCAAGAGGAGCCCCGTTTGCGCCTGCTCAGTTCCAGAAGAGGGTCCATTTCCCTTCTCCTTTGGGAAAGATTTTCGACACCACTCGCATCCCAAGAGTAGACGCTTGCACCAAGAGAGTCGGGAGGAGCATCAGGGGTCGGGCCAGCATCCTCCAAGAACCCAAATGCCTCGTCCACTCCAGATGAACCTGACTGCCCTGCACTGTCTCGACTGTCAACGAGAGGCTTGATGCCCGGCACACTGGCATATGTGACAGCCCTGGGGTACTTGAGTGTAAGCTAGAGATCCCTGTGTCTGCACAATGGGGAGCCTGACACTGCTGCTGCACCTGGGGAGGCAAGCAGCCATATACCTCTCCAGGCTAAATGAGGCCTGACTCCACTGTAGGGGCTCCAGGGGAACCCCAAGACCTAAGTCAGCACGGGTGAGGAATGCTCAGGCTCCGGCTTCAGCACCAGACGAGGATTGAGGAACCAACGACCACTGAGGAGGAACCCCCAAAGGCTCCTGGCACTGGCAGGAAACTGGCCTCTCCTGAGGCCACAGGAGTGTTCCATGGGGTTCCCGTTGTAACTCGAGAGGACCCCACCGTAACTCGAAAAAACCAGAAGATTCTCTGCTGCAGGTGGGCTGAGTCTCTTATCAGCTGTATTGTCTTGGGAGAACTCACCGTTTCCCTCCTGGGCCTCGAAAGTCTCCTTTAGACCCTTGCTGTGACCCAAGAAGTTCCCCGCCCAAACCTTCCTCACTCGAGAGGAACCCCAAGGGTACCATCACAACTCAAGAGGAGCTCCGTTTGCCCCTGCTCAGCTCCAGATGAGGGTTGCTTTCCCTGCTCCATCGGAAATGGGTTCCCGGTGCTACCCTCACATCCCAGAAAAGGTGTTCACACCAGGAGAGTCGGAAGGAGCATCAGGCGTCCGGTCACCATTCCCCAAGACCCCCAAATAACTCGTTCACTCCAGATGAACATGAGTGCCCTGCACTGCATCGACTGTCAACCCGAGGCTCGATGCCTGACACACTAGCACGTGTGTCAACCCTGGGTAGTACCTCGAGGTCAAGTCAAAGGTATCTGTGTCCACTCGATGGGGAAACTTACAATGCTGCTGCAGCTCAGGAGGCCAGCGGGAGTGCACGTCTCCAGGCGAGACGAGGCCTGACTCCCCTGTGGGGGCACCATGGGATCCTCAAGATTTATGTCAGCGTGGGCGAGGAAAGCTCAGCTACCGGCTTCAGCACCAGATGAGAACTGAGGCCCCGGCAATGACTGGGGAGGAATCCCCAAAGGTTCATGGCACCTGGCACGGAGTCTGGCCTCTCCTGAGGCCACAGGGTCTGGTACATGGGCTCCCCGTAGTAACACGAGAAACCCTGCCACAACTCGAGAAAAACCACAACCTTCTCCAATGCCGGTGTGTGAGGACCTTGTTCGTGGTGGCTTCTCGAGGGAAATGACCCCTTCACTCTTGGACCTGGAACGGTTCTTTCACACCCTTGCTGTGACCCAAGAAGTCCCTGCCCCACCCGTACCCACTCGAGAAGTACCCCAAGGTTCCTGCCGCGAATCAAAGGGAGCCCCTTTTATCCCTGCTCAGCTCCAGATGAGGATCCCTTTCCCTGTTCCGTCGGGAAAGGGTTCACGGTGTTCCCCTCGCATCCCAAGAGTAGGTGCTCACACCTTGAGAGTCGGGGTTAACATCAGGGATCGGGCCACCATTCCCCAAGACTCCCAAATGCCTGGTCCACTCCAGATGACACTGAGTGCCCTGCACGGTGTTGACTGTCAGGCCGATGCTTGATGCCTGACACACTAGCACGTGTGTCAACCCTGGGTAGTACCTCGAGGTCAAGTCACAGATCCCTGTGTCCACTTGACGGGGAGACTTACACTGCAGCTGCTGCTATGGAGGCCAGCGGCAGTGCACGTCTCCAGGCGAGACGAGGCCTGACTTCCCTGTGGGGACTCCATGGGAACCCCAAGATT
Organism: Litocranius walleri; assembly: GCA_006410535.1. Lineage (NCBI taxonomy): Eukaryota > Metazoa > Chordata > Mammalia > Artiodactyla > Bovidae > Litocranius > Litocranius walleri. The sequence continues at coordinate 144,955 of SJYG01000415.1, read as the reverse complement.
TATGTCAGCATGGGCAAGGAAAGCTCAGGTACCGGCTTCAGCACCAGACGAGGACTGAGGACCCGGCGATGACTGGGGAGGACTCCCCAAAGGCGAATGGCAACTAGCACAGAGACTGGCCTCTCCTGAGGCCACAGGGACAGGTCCATGTGCTCCTCATAACTCGAGAAACCGTGCCCCAACTTGAGAGAAAACAGAAGCTTCTCCCTTGCAAGCGAGGTGAGGCCCTTATCCGCTGTGGCATCTCGAGGGAAATCACCCCTTCTCTCTTAGACCTCGAAGGGCTCCTTCACCCACTTGCTGTGACCCAAGAAGTTCTCCGCCCCAAACTTCTCAACTGGAGAGGAACCCCAAGGGAGCAATTGTGACTCAAGAGGAGCCCCTTTTGCCCCTGCTAAGCTCCAGATGATGATCCCTTTATTTTCTCTTTAGGTAAAGTTTTCCTGGGGCTTCCCTCCCATCGCAAGAGGAGGTGCTTCCACCAGGAAAGACGGCAGGAGCATCAGGGGTTGGACCACCATTCCCCAAGACCCCCAAATGCGTTTTCCACTGTAGATAAACCAGACTGCCCTACACTGCCTTGACTGTCACCCCGAGGCACGATGCTCTACACACTGGCACGTGTGACAGACCTGGGTAGTACCTCAAGGGCAATCCACAGATCCCTGTGTCCGCTAGACATGGAGCCTGACACTGCTGCTGCATCTGGTCAGGCAAGGAGCCATGCACGTGTCCAGGCGAGAAGAGGTCTGTCTCCTCTGTGGGGGCCTCAGGGGTACCCCAAGACCTAGGTAAGTACGGTGGAGGAAAGCTCAGGCTCCGGCCTCCGCACAAGTCGAGGACTGAGCACCCTGAGACGATTGGGGATGAATCCGCAGATGCTCCTGGCAACTGGCACGGAGTCTGTCCTCTCCTGAAGTCACAGGTTCGAGTCCCTGGGTCCCCATCATAACTCGAGAGGACCCAGCCACAACTTGAGAAAAACCAAAAGATTCTCCCCTGCAAGCGGGCTGAGGACCTTGTCCACTGTGGCGGCTCCGGGGAAATCACCCCTTCTCTCTTGGACCTCAAAAGGGTCGTTCACCTTCTTGCTGTGACCCAAGAAGTTACCTGCCCCATATTTCCCCCTCAAGTTGATCAACGAGGGTCCCACCAAGAATGAAAAGTAGCCCCAATCTCCCCTACTGAGTTCCAGATGTGGGTCCCTTTCCTGCTCTGTTGGGAAAGGGTTTCCAGTTCTCCCCTCAAATCCCAACAGGAGACACTCGCACCAGAATGGTCGGGAGGAGCATCAGTGGTCTTGCCACAGTTTCCCAAGACCCCCAAATACCTCGTTCACTCCAGATGAACCTGAATGCCCTGCACTGTGTCGACTGTCACCCCAAGGCTCGACTCCCGACACACTGGCACGTGTGTCAGCCCTGGGTAGTAACTCGAGGTCAAGTCACAGGTCCCTGTGTCCACTCGATGGGGAGCCTTACATTGCTGCTGCAGCTCCGGAGGACAGGGGCAGTGCACGTCTCCAGGCGAGACGATGCCTGACTCCTCTGTGGGGGCTCCGTGGGAAACCCAAGATTTATGTCAGCATGGGCGAGGAAAGCTCAGGTACCGGCTTCAGCACCAGACGTGGACTGAGGGCCCGACGATGACTGGGGAGGAATCCCAAAAGGTGCATGGCAACTCACACAGAGACTGGCCTCTCCTGAGTCCACAGGGACGGGTCTATGGGCTCCCCGTGGTAACTCGAGAAACTGTGCCCCAACTCGAGAAAAACCAGAAACTTTTCCCTTGCAAACGGGGTGAGGCCCTTATCCGCTATGGCATTACGGGGGGAATCACCCCTTCTCTCTTAGACCTTGAAGGGCTCCTTCACCAACTTGCTGTGACCCAAGAAGTTCTCCCCCCAGTTCTCAACTCAAGAGGAACCCCAAGGGACCGGTTGTGACTCAAGAGGAGCCCCGTTTGCCCCTGCTAAGCTCCAGATGATGGTCCCTTTTCCTGCTCCATAGGGAAATGTTTCCTGGGACTTAGAAAAACCACGGTTGTAATAGAGACCGACTAAAAAAAAACCACGGTTGCCGTGGAGATCGAATGATTAAAAAACCAAGGTTGCCATGGTGAGCATTTAAAACACACCTATGGTCACCATGTAGACCGACCAAAACAAACCCACAGACGCCATGGCATCGGACTAAAAAAAAAAACCGTTTTCATGGAGACCTATTAATAAAACACCATGGTGGCCATGGAGACCGAGTTATAAAAAGCCAGGGTTGCCATGGGGACCGACATAAACAAACCCACGGTCGCCATGGCGACAAAATAAAAAAACGATGGTTGCCATGGAGACCGAGGGTAAAAAAACCATGGTTGCCAAGGAGACCGACTAAAAAAACCATGGATTGCATGGAGACGGACAAAAGAAAAACAATGGTTGCCATGGAGACCGAGGAAAAAGAAACACGGTTTTCCTGGTGACAGACTAATAAACACGGTGGCCATGGAGACTGACTAAAAAAAACCACCATCGCCATGGCGTCAGAATAAAAAAAATCCACGTTTGCCATGGTGACCAACCAAAACAAACCCACGGTCGCCATGGCGTTGGATTAAAAAAAACCACGGTTGTCATGGAGACTGACTGAAAAAAAATCCACGGTGAGCATGGAGACCGAGTAAAAAAAAAAGCATGGTTGCCATGGAGTCGGACTAAAGAAAAACCATGGCTGCCATGGAGACCCACTATAAACCATCGCAGTCACCATAACAGACAAAAAAAACCACGATTTCCATGGAGACCGACTAGAAAAAAACCACGGTTACTATGGCAACTGACCAAAAATAAAGCCCATGGTTTCCATGACGACTGACCAAAACAAACCCACGATTTCCATGAAGACAGACTAAAAAAACCACGGTTGCTGTGGAGACCGTCTAAAAGAAAACATCTTTTGCCATGGTGACCGACTGAAAAACACCACGGTCGCAATGCCCACAGTTTGAAAAAAAAACATGGTTGGCATGGAGACCGAGTTAAACAAACCAGGGTTGCCATGGCGACCGAACAAAACACACCCATAGTCGCCATGGAGACCGTCCATAACAAACCCATGGTCGCCTTGTCGTCTGACTAAAAAAAACCCACAGTTGCCATGGAGACTGACTAAAAAAACCCACAGTTGCCATGGCGACTGACCAAAACACACCCACGGTCGCCATGGAGACCGAGTTAAGAAAAAACGGTTGCCATGGAGACCGTGGAAAAAAAAACACGTTTGCCCTTGAGACCGACGAAAAGATAACCAGGTTTGCCATGGAGACCGACCAAAACAAACCCACGGTTGCCATTGCGTCAGACTAGTAAAAATCCACGGTGGCCATGGAGACCAATTAAAAAAAAAAACACACATTTGCCATGGAGACCGAGGAAAAGATAAACAGGATTGCCATGGAGACCGACCAAAACAAACCCATGGTCGCCATGGAGACTGACCAAAAGAAACCCACGATTGTCTTGGAGACCAAAAAACACGGTTGCCATGGCGACTGACCTAAACACACCTATGGTCACCATGGATACTGACCATACGAAACCCAGGGTTGGGATGGCATCAGACTAAAAAAACCACAGTTGCCATGGAGACCGACTAATAAAAAATCGATGGTGGCTATGGAGATCGAGTGAAAAAAACCACGTTTGCTATGGAGACAGACTAAAAGATAACCACGGTTGCAATGGAGAACGTCTAAAAAAACAACGATTGCCATGGCAACGGTTGCCATGGCAATGGTCGCCATGGTGTCGGAGTAAAAAAATCACAGTCGCCATGGCGATGGGCTAAAAAAAACCACGGTTGCCAAGGAGACCGACTAAAAAAAATCACATTTGCCATGGACACGGACTAAAAAATAACCATGGTTTACATGGAGACCAACATAAACAAACCCACAGTTGCTATGGTGACAGAAGAAAAATAACCACGGATGCCATGGAGATCGACTATTAAAAAACCACTGTGGCCATGGAGACCGACTGAAAAAACCATGGTTGCAATGGAGATCGAGTAAAAAAAACCACGGTCACCATGGCGACGGACTAAAAGAAAACCACAGTTGCCATGGAGATCGACTAAAAAAAAACCACGATTGCTATGAGACCAAATTTAAAAAACCACTGTTGCCATGTTGACTATCCAAAACACACCTACAGTCGCCATGGAGACCGACCAAAACAAGCCCAGGGACGCCATGACATCCGGCTTAAGAAAAGTAACCATGGTTGTCATGGAGTCGGACTAAAAGAAACCACCATCGCCATGGCGACAGACTTAAAAAAAACCGACGGTTGCCAAGGAGACCGACTAGAAAAAAACACGTTTGCCATGGATACGGACTAAAAAAAAAATCCACGGTTGACATGGATACAGACATAAACAAACCCACGGTCGATGTGGGGTCTGACTAAAAATAAACCATGGCTGTCATGGCGAACGACTAAAAAACAGCACAATCGGCTTGTCATCGAACTAAAAAAAGAACCACGGTTGCCATGGAGACCGAGGAAAAAAATACACGGTTGCCCTGGATACTGACCAAAACACATTCACAGTCACCAAGGAGACCAACCAAAACAAACCCATGGTCGCTATGGGGTGGGAGTAATAATAAACCACGGTTGTCATGGCGACCGTTTAAAAACACAAACATCGCCATGACGTAGGACTAAATAAAAACCACAGTTGCCATGGCGACAGACTAAAAAAAAGCACGGTTGCCATGGATACTGACTAAATAAACCACGGTTGCCATGGAGACCGAGGGGAAAAAAACACGGTTGCCCTGGAGACCAACCAAAACACACCCAAGGTCGCCATGGAGACCAACCAAAACAAACCCACGTTCACCTTGGTGTCGGACAAATAAAAATACCACGGTTTTCATTGAGACAGACTAATAAAAAACCACAGTGGCTATGGAGACCAACTAAAAAAAACCATGGTTGACATGCTGACCAACCAAAACAAACAATCGGTCGCCATGTCGTCGGACTAAAAAAAAAAAACACACCACGGTTGCCAAGGAGACCGAACAAAACACACCCACTGTCGCCAAGGAGATTGACCAAAACAAACCCATCATGGCTATTGGGTTGGATTAAAAATAAACCACGGTTGTCACAGCGACCGACTAAAAGACACCACAATCGCCATGGCTTTGGACTACAAAACAACCACGGTTTCCATGGAGACCGACTCAAAAAACCACAGTTGCAGTGGAGACGGACAAAAAAAAAAAAAAAAAACCCAGCGGTTGCCATGGAGACCGAGGGAAAAAAAACACAGTTGCTCTGGAGACCAACAAAACACACCCAAGGTTGCCATGGAGACCGACCATAATAAAAACACGGTGGCCATGGCGTCAAACAAACAAAAAAAAAACACGGTTGTCATGGAGTTCGAGGAAGAAAACAACGGTTGCTCTGGAAACCAACAAAAAGATTATCACAGTTGCCATGGAGACCTACTAAAAAATACCCATGGTTGCCATGGCAACAGTTACCAAGGCAACGGGTGCCATAGAAACGGTTACTATGGCGTAACGGTCACCATGGCAACAGTCGCCATGGCAATGGACTAAAAATAAACACGGTTGCACTGGAGACCGACCAAAACACACCCAAGGTCGCCATGGTGTCAGACTATAAAAAAGACCACGGTTGTCATGGAGACAGACTAATAAAAAACCACGTTGGCCATGGAGACCGACTAAAAAAAAACCACTGTTGCCATGGCAACTGACCAAAACACAACCATGGTCGCCATGGAGACCAACCAAAACGAGGCCTGTCTCCTCTGTGGGGGCCTCAGGGGTACCCCAAGACCTAGGTCAGGACGGTCGAGGAACTCTCAGGCTCCAGCCTCCGCACAATTCGAGAGCTGAGCAAACTGAGATGATTGGCTAGGAATCCCCAGAGGCACCTGGCAACTGGCTTGGAGACTGTCCTCTCCTGAGGCCACAGGCGCGAGTCCCTGGGTCCCCGTTGTAACTTGAGAGGACCCCACCACAACTTGAAAAAAACCAAAAGATTCTCCCATGCAAGAGGGGTGAGGACCTTGTCTGCTGTGGCATCTCGGGGGAAATCACCCCTTCTCTCTTGGATCTCAAAAGTGTCGTTCACCTTCTTGCTGTGACCCAAGAAGTTCCCCGCCCCATCCATGAAGAAGGAAGTAAAATGTTTCCCCAGGAGTTGAATGCTAGGTCAGCTTTACTGGGACGGAAAGCCCCAAAATTTTAAAGGGAACAATGGATACCAGGTGTGTTACTGCAATGTTTGCTCTGCAAACGAAGAAACAGGATCTAGCTCTAGGAAACAGGAACTCGACACTAACTGCAAATTGTCACCAATAGTTACATAAACCTTACCTGCCTGCCCAGCAATCATGCTCTGCCGAGTAGCCTAGTCCCCCTCCTCCCCTGCACAATAGGATAAAAGGCTCCCAAAGCGGGTGTTCGGGTCTCCCCACCTTCGATTGGCTTGGCAGGGGCCCGGATCCGAAATTGCCAATAAACTGCTTTTTTCTGAACTCCGACTGGTGGTGTCTATTGGCAGCTAGTCTCCCACATTTGGAGGCTCGTCCGGGATAAGCTGCCTGGAGACTGCCAGCGGACTATTCATTTGGAACCCTGCATGGCGCGCCGGTAGGTCAGGCCTGTTTAATTTACTGATCTGGTATTAGTCTGCAGACTCTGTTCTGAGTTGCGTGTGGATGGTGGGATGCCGCCGGGAGGTCCCACGCAATTGCCAACGGAGTGACGACTCCGGGAGGCCTGGATCTGAGTTTCTGGTTTTAAGATTGCCTGTTTGGTTGTTTGGTGTCTGTTTTCCTGTCTGTTCCTTTTGTCTGATTGTCTAATTGTCAAAATCTGCCTCTCCCTCCCGGCCAGGATGGGACAAGACAGTTCGAATGGCCCATTGAGCCCATTCGAGTGCTTGATTGAAAATTTCGCTGATTTTAAGCGACGGGCTGAGGGCTATGGAGTGTCCATAAATGCCTTTGACCTAAGGAAATTCTGTGAGCTTGACTGGCCCACATTTGGAGTGGGTTGGCCGAGCGGGGGCTCTCTCAACTTGGCTGTGGCCAGGCGAGTTCAACGTGTGTGCTATGGGAACCCAGGACACCCAAATCAAATTCCTTATATTGATATATGGGCTGAGATTATTTGGGATAAGCCATCATACTTGAAAAAATGTGGGTGTTTCGAACCTGTTAAATTGGGAGCGAAGGGGGGTCGTCCGTCGCACATAATGTTGATGCGGCAACCTAGGCCTAAGAAACCCTTGGCCCCGGTGTTGCCCCAGGGGCCTGAATCGCCCCCTCGAAGGCGGCCCCCACCTTACCCTGGAAGAGACCCTGAGGGAGACCGGCCCTCTTCTCCTGACTCCACCGAGGCCAATCCACCCTTGGTGAGACCCCCTCATACCCGTGCGGGCACTGCCTTTGGGCCGCCTAAACCCACAGGACTCTACCCCCTGCGAGAAACAGGTGAGGTGGGGCCCGCCAGGAGGCCAATACGAACATATGTCCCATTCACTACCCCTCTTTTTCGGATGACCCCCAGGCGGTCATCACGCTCTTAGAATCTGTCTTTTATACTCATCAACCCACATGGGATGATTGTCAGCAGCTCCTCAGTACCCCATTTACTACCAAGGAGAGAGAAAGAATAAAAAATGAAAGTAAGAAACAGGTCCGGGATAACCAAGGAGAACTGACAACGGACCCCAACCTTATTGAGGAAGGTTTACCCTCCACTAGCCCCACTTGGGACCACAACAGTGCAGGGGGGCGGGGGCCCTTAACCAGTACCGCCAGACTCTATTGGCTGGCTTACGAGCTGCAGCCTGGAAGCCTACTAATATGACCAAGATCACTGAGACTAGGCAGGGACTGGAGGAGAGTCCCACTGCCTTTCTGGAAAGGCTCAACCAAGCCTATAGGACCTGGAGCCCGATTAACCCAGAAGCTCCAGAGAACCTGGCGGCTGTGGTGCTCTCCTTTGTAGCTCAGGCGGCCCCAGATATTAGAAGGAAGTTGCAGAAATTAGAAGGATTCGAAGGGAAGTCTCTGTCCGAACTCCTGGCAGTGGCCCAGAAGGTGTTCGAAAATTGAGAGGACCCCACCAGAGCTACACAGGAGCTCACTAAGAAAATGGCCAAGGTCCTCCTAGCCCACGAGGCGCCCTCAGGCTCCCAGGAGAAAGGCACCCAGAGGAAGGGTCAGTGAGGCGCTCTGGGAAGAAACCAGTGTGCATACTGCAAAGAGGAAGGACACTGGAAAAGGGAGTGTCCAAAATGGCCAAGAAAAGGACCATGACCCGCCCCAATCTTGGTGGAGGAGACTGATTAGAGGGGTCAGGGTTCCTTGGGCCCCTGGGAACCCAGGGTAACCCTTTCTGTGGGGGGCCAGAAGATCGACTTCTTGGTGGATACAGGGCCACTCACTCAGTGGTAAAACATGCTGTGGGGCCCGTATCCCGAGAGAAGATCCAGATAATCGGGGCTACAGGCCAGCCAAAGATCTGAAAGATGCCTTCTTTAGCCTCCCCCTGGCCACCATAAGTCAGCCCCTCTTTGCCTTTGAGTGGGCCGATCCCAACAAGGGACTGTTGGAGCAGCTTACCTGGACAAGGCTGCCTCAAGGGTTCAAAAATTCACCTACTCTTTTTGATGAGGCACTAAACCAAGACCTTCAGGACTACAGGGCCAATCACTCTGGAGTCACCCTCCTTCAGTATGTGGATGACCTCCTTATCGCCGCCGCAGACTATTTGAGTTGTAAAAAGGCCACCAAAGACCTACTCCAGACTCTGGCCCAGCTTGGGTACCGAGTGTCATCTAAAAAGGCCCAACTCTGCAAGCAGCAGGTAACTTACCTTGGATACCAGATCAGCCAGGGACGCAGAGCCCTGTCTTCCAGCCGCATCCAAGCCATCCTTCAGATTCCCCGACCGGAGACTAAAAGGCAAGTACGGGAATTTCTGGGAGCTGTGGGGTATTGCAGGCTTTGGATTCCGAACTTTGCAGAGACAGCTAAGCCTCTATATGCGGCTACCAGCGGCAAGGACCCTGCCCTCGTGTGGACAGAAGCTGCTGAGAAGGCTTTCGAGGACCTGAAGACCGCCTTGGTGAGTGCCCCCGCTCTCAGTCTGCCGAACCTAGAAAAACCCTTCCGACTGTTCGTGGCCGAGGCTAATGGGGTGGCAAAGGGAGTATTGACCCAAGACTTGGGTCCCTGGAAGAGACCTGTGGCCTATTTGTCCAAACGGCTGGACCCTGTGGCGGCGGGGTGGCCAGGGTGTCTGAGAACAATTGCGGCTGCAGCCCTGCTAGTTAAGGAGGCGACCAAGCTGACCTTTGGCCAGAGTCTCGAGGTCGCCTCTTCTCATAACCTCGAGGGCCTACTCCGGGCGCCGCCTGAGAAATGGCTATCTAACGCCAGAATTACACACTACCAGGTGCAACTCCTCGACCCGCCCCGGCTTACCTTCCACCGCTCCACAACCTTAAACCCTGCTACCCTGCTGCCGGCTCCGGACCCCCAGTTGCCCCCACACGAGTGCACGGAATTCCTGGATTCCCTCTCTTGTGGGCGACCGGACTTGTCTGACACGCCGCTATCACAAGCAGAGGCTACTCTTTACACCGATGGGAGCAGTTTTGTCAAGGACGGCATCAGGTATGCCGGGGCCGCCGTGGTAACTGAGGACTCTGTCATCTGGGCCTCGGCACTACAAAAAGGGACTTCAGCCCAGCGGGCCGAACTAGTCGCCCTGACCAAGGCCTTGAGGTGGGGAAGAGGAAAACGTTTAAACATCTATACTGATAGCAGGTATGCTTTTGCTACCGTTCACGTCCACGGAGCCTTATACCAGGAGAGGGGACTCCTGACGGCAGGAGGAAAGACTATTAAAAACGCCTCTGAAATTATAGACCTTTTATCAGCTGTCTGGGAACCCAGAGAGGTGGCGGTTATACATTGTCGGGGGCACCAAACTGGGGACACCCCTGAAGCGCGGGGAAATAGGTTCGCAGATGAAACCGCCCGGGAGGCCGCCTTAAGACTAGTGGGGGAAGGAGCCCCTACTCTAGTCTTAACCACCACCGAACCTACAGAGGAACCCCCTGTGTATAACCAAAAGGAGACCGATCTGGGCAAGAAACTAGGGGGGCAGATCACGGAACAAGGATGGCTAGTCCTACCAGATAACCGGGTGCTAGTTCCAGAGGCTATTGGTAGAGCCCTCCTTTCTGAGGCCCACCAGGCAACCCATTTGAGTGGAAACAAACTGGCAGAATTGCTGAGGGAAAAGTACTTAATCTGTGGGATCTACAGGATTGCTCGAGACATAGCCGCCCGATGTCTGACTTGCGCCCGAGTAAACGCTAACCCGACTAGGATGGCTGAGAAGGGCATACGTCAGAGAGGAACTGAGCCAGGGGAGGCCTGGGAAGTGGACTTCACCGAGATGCCCCCTGCACGAGGAGGCTACCGCTACCTCCTCGTTTTTGTTGATACCTTCTCCGGATGGGCAGAAGCCTTCCCTACCAAGAAAGAGACTTCCCTGGTAGTAGTGAAACAATTGGTTTCTGAAATTGTCCCCAGGTTCGGATTACCTAGTAGTCTGGGGTCCGGCAATGGCCTGGCATTTACCGCCCAGATATCTCGTCAATTGGCTGAGGCTTTAGGAATCAAATGGAAACTGTATTGTGCTTACAGGCCACAGAGCTCAGGGCAAGTAGAAAGGATGAATAGGAGCTTAAAAGAAATATTGACAAAATATAAAATAGAGACTGGCGGAGACTGGGTTACTCTCTTACCCTTTGCGCTTCTCAGATCTAGGTGTACCCCCTCTGTGACCGGATTCACGCCCTTCGAGATTGTCTATGGGCGGCCCCCTCCACTCATCCCCAAGCTGGGGGAGGAAACCCTTGCGGAAATAACTAATGACTATCTCCTTATGTCTTTACAGGGCCTGCAGTTAGCTCGGACCCGAGCCCAAGCAGTGATCCGAGAGAGCAGACCCGGAGCTCCCAGCACTCCAGCCCGGCTGCCTCACTGTGATCCTGGTGATCTGGTCCTGATTAAGAAACTGAGCCCAGAAATGCTCGCCACTCGCTCGGACGGGCCTTATACCGTCATTTTGAGCACGCCGACTGCGGTCAAGGTGTCAGGAAGGAGTGCTTGGATTCACCACTCCCGGATCAAGAAGCACCCCCCACTGGAGGAAAAGAACTAAAAATGGAGAGTGGAACGCTCCAATGACCCACTACGACTCAGACTGGTGGCATCTTCTTAGTTGTGCTGTTTTTGTTCCCCCTGCTTCAGACTGCCTCCTTTAGCCCCTATATGCTTGCACCCTACCGCTGGGAGTTAACTAGCACGTTGGACGGGAAGCTGGTTCCAAATGTGTCTACCTTGGGTGGGCCTACCTTTCGATTTGATTTATGCAACCTCATGGGAGCTAATTGGAATAACGAAAGACCCCCTGCAGGGTATATGAGAGGAGGAAGAGCTGGGGTGAAGTCCTATGGATGTGGGACTAAATATTTGGAAGAGGCATTGAAGTACACAGAGATCTATATCTGCCCCCAGGAGGGACCCTCGGAGTGTGGTGGTATTGAGGACTTCCACTGTAGTGAGTGGGGCTGCGAGACTATCGCCAGTTGGAAAGATGTGGACTCCCATATTCAATTCAAGCGGGTTCCGGGAGCATCTCCTTGCCATGTGGAATGGAGTAACCCCATAGGGTTGAGGGTCAAAACCTGGGAGCAAGGCTATTGGGAAACAGGGAAGACTTGGGGTCTGAGGTTTTATGTTAGGGGGTATGACCCAGGAGTATTGTTTAGCATCCAGAAAAGACAGCTCCCACATCACCTAAAACCTATAGGACCCCAAATGCCAGTCCCCACTAGAGTGTTACCCCGCAGAAACGTCACCTCCAGCACTCCTGCACCCCACACTTTGCCCCCACTGGAGCCTCAAGCCCATTCTCTCTTATGAACTGTGGACCTTACCTTTTCATACCTAAATCGCACCGACCCGACCCTCACGCAGGACTGCTGGCTTTGCCTTAACCCAGAGCCCCCATACTATGTGGGAATCGCTGTGACAGTACCCATGGGAGAGGACTCTTCCTGTGTCAGAAATATCACTCCCAGAGAAGGCCAACTAGAAATCCCTGAGTGCAAATGGGGAATGGAACCTAAGCTAACCTTAGGAGATTTGCAAGGTAGGGGGACTTGTGTGACAGGAAATACTTCCCCCTTAGATCTCCAAGCTGTGTATGGAGAAAACTGTAACCTAACTTATACCGTTCCCTGGGGAACCCTCTCCTTATCTCTGCTTGTGGCCACTGAAGGCACCTGGTGGGCCTGCACAGCAGGCATAACACCCTGCATCTACCCGGCAGTGGTGGAAGGAGGGGTCTGTGTCCTGGCCCACATATTACCCCAGGTTTATTACTACTCGGGCGAGGGGGGTCGTGAACATTTTGGTCTCACCCGACAGAAGAGGGCCCCAGTTCTAGTCCCACTACTTATAGGGTTAGGGATAGCCGGGTCAACAGCAGTGGGTGCTTCAGCCATTATAACGGGTGACCTGGATCTTCGAGGCCTAGAGTCCCAAATTGATGACGACCTAAAAACGCTGGAGTCCACAGTTGCTAAATTAGAGGACTCCCTCTCGTCCCTAGGCCGAGGTAGTGCTGCAAAATCGGAGAGGACTGGACTTGCTATTCCTTAAGCAGGGCGGGCTTTGTTTGGCCCTGGGAGAGACCTGCTGCTTCTACACCAACCACTCAGTGGTTATTAAGGAAAACTTGAGCCAGCTCCAAAAGAGACTTAAAGATAGAGAGGAAGCCAGAGGCAATCAGGAAAATTGGTATGAGTCTCTCTTCCAGTGGTCACCTTGGCTGACCACCCTTGTGAGTGCAGCGGCTGGACCACTCCTCTTGCTGATCATAGGTCTAGCCATCTTACCTTGTGCCGTTTCTACCATATGACAAGTGGTGTCAAAACGGACACAAGACCTCCAGATCCTCCTCCTACGATCCCACTATCAGGAGGAGGTACCGAGTGAGGAAGAGTCCGGGGATGAATCAAAGATTTGATTCCGAGTTAAGACTAGTGGGGAATGAAGAAGGAAGTAAAATGTTTCCCAGGGAGTTGAATACTAGGTCAGCTTTACTGGGACGGAAAGCCCCAAAATTTTAAAGGGAACAATGGATACCAGGTGTGTCACTGCAATGTTTGCTCTGCAAACGAAGAAACAGGATCTAGCTCTAGGAAACAGGAACTCGACGCTAACTGTAAATTGTCACCAATAGTTACATAAACCTTACCTGCCTGACACCAATCATACTCTGCCGAGTAGCCTAGTCCCCCTTCTCCCCTGCACAATAGGATAAAAGGCTTCCAGAACGGGTGTTCGGGGCTCCCAAACTTCGATTGGCTTGGCAGGGGCCCGGATCCGAAATTGCCAAAAAACTGCTTTTCTCTGAACTCCGACTGGTGGTCTCTATTGGCAGCTAGTCTACCACAGTCTCGCCTGGAGACGTGCACTGCCGCTGGCCACTGGAGCTGCAGCAGCAGTGTAAGGCTCCCTGTCGAGTGGACATGGGGACCTGTGACTTGACCTCGAGGTACTGCCCAGGGCTGGCACACGTGCTAGTGTGTCAGGCATCGAACCTCGGGCAGACAGTCGACCCAGTATAGAGCACTAAGGTTCATCTGGAGTGAACGACGTATTTGGAGGTCTTAGGGAATGGTGGCAAGACCCGTGGTGAACCTCCTGACTGTCCTGGTGCGAGTGTTTCCTTTTGGGATGTGAGGGGAGCGCTGGAAACACTTTCTCGACAGAGCAGGAAAGGTACCCTCATCTGGAGCTCAGCAGGGGAGATTGGAGCTCCTTTTCATTCTGGAGGGACCATCGGTGTTGATCTCGAGTGGGAACGGATGGGGCGGGGAACTTCTTGGGTCACAGCAAGAAGGTGAAGGACACTTTTGAGGTCCAAGAGAGAAGGGGTGATTTCCCCCGAGATGCCACAGAGGACAAGGTCCTCATCCCGCTTGCAGGAAAGAATCTTTTGATTTTTGTCAAGTTGTGGTGGGGGCCTCTCGAGCTGTGACGGGGACACAGGGAATCGCATCTATGGTCTCAGGAGAGGACAGTCTCCGTGCCAGTTGCCAGGCGCCTCTGGGGATTCGTCCCCAATTGTCTCAGGGTGCTCAGTCTTCGATTGTGTGGAGGCTGGAGCCTGAGTTTTCCTCGACAGTACTGACCTAGGTCTTGGGGTACCCCTGAGGCCCCCACAGAGGAGACAGACCTCGTCTCGCATGGACACGTGCACGTCTACTTGCCTGACCAGCTGCAGCAACAGTGTCAGGCTCCATGTCGAGTGAACACAGGGATCTGTGGATTGCCCACGAGATCCTACCAAGGGCTGTCACACGTGCCTCAGGGTGACAGTCAAGACAGTGCAGGGCAGTCAGGTTCATCTGCAGTGGAAAAAGCATTTGGGGGTCTTGGGGAATGGTGGCCCAACCCCTGATGCTCCTGCTGACTTTCCTGGTGTGAGCACCTCCTCTTGCAATGCGAGGGAAGCCCCAGGAAACATTTCCCTAAGGAGCAGGAAAAGGGACCAACATCTAAAGCTAAGCAGGGGCCAACGGGGCTCCTCTTGAGTCGCAACCGGTCACTTGGGGATCCTCTCGAGGTGAGATTTTGGGGTGGAGAACTTCTTGGGTCACAGGAAGGGGGTATATGAGCCCTTTGAGGTCTAAGAGAGAAAAGGTGATTTCCCTCGAGATGCCACAGTGGATAAGGGCCTCACCCCACTTGAAAGGGAGAAGATTCTGGTTTTTCTCCAGTTGGGGAGCGGTTTCTCGAGTTACAAAGGGGAGCCCATGGACCTGTCCCTGTGGCCTCAGGAGAGGCAAGTCTCCGTGCTAGTTGCCATGCACCTTTGCGGATTCCTCCCCAGTCATCGACGGGTCCTCAGTCCTCGTCTGGTGCTGAAGCCAGTACCTGAGCTTTCCTCGCCCATGCTGACATAACTCTTGGGGTTCCCATGAAGCCCCCAGAGGGGAGTCAGGTCTCGTCTCGCATAGAGACATGCACGGACTTGACCTCTGCAGCTACACAGGCAGTGTAAATTTCCCATCGAGTGGACACAGGAATCTGTGACCTGACCTCAAGGTACTACCAAGGGCTGTCACACGTGCCAGTGTGTCGGGAGTCGAGCCTCGGTGATACAGTTGAGTAAGTGCAGGGCAGTCAGGTTCATCTGGAGTGGACGAGGCATTTGGGGGTCTTGGGGAATGGTGGCCCGATCCCTGATGTTACCCCCGACTCTCAAGGTACGAGCACCTACTCTTGGGATACGAGGGGACACCGGGATCCCTTTCCCGATGGAACAGGGAAAGGGACTCTCATCTGGGGCTAAGCAGGGAAAAAAAGAGTCTCCCCTTGAGTCGTGGCAGGAACCTTGGGGTTCTTCTCGAGTGGGGACGGCTGGGGCAAAGACTTCTTGTGTTACAGCAAAAGTGTGAAAGAGCCGGTCCTGGTCCAAGATGGAAGGAGTGATTTCTCTCGAGACGGCACCGAGGACAAGGTCCTCACACACCTGCATGGGATAAAGGTTGTGGTTGTTCTCGAGTTGCGGCAGGGTTTCTCGAGTTACAACGGGGAGCCCATGGGCCAGCCCCTGCGGCCTCAGGAAAGGCCAGACTCCGTGCCATTTGTTATGCACCTTTGTGTATTCCTCCACAGTCATCGCCGAGTCCTCAGTCCTCGTCTGGTGCTGAAGCCGATAACTGAGCTTTCCTCGACGACGCTGACATAAATCTTGGGTCTCCCATGGTGCCCCCACAGAGGAGTCAGGCCTCGTCTCCCCTGGAGACGTGCACTGCCGCTGGCCTCCGCAGCTGCAGCAGCAGTGTAAGGCTCCCCATCGAGTGGACACAGGGACCTGGGACTTGACCTCGAGGTACTACCCAGGGCTGACACACTTTCTAATGTGTCAGCCATCGAGCCTCGGGGTGACAGTCGACTCAGTGTAGGGCACTCAGGTTCATCTGGAGGGAACGAGGTATTTGGGTGTCTTGGGGAATGGTGGCAAGACCCCTGATGCTCCTCCCGACTGTCCTGGTGCGAGTGTCTCCTTTTGGGATGTGAGGGGAGCGCTGAAAACCCTTTCCCGAAGGAGCAGAAAAGGGACCCTAATCTGGAGCTCAGCAGGGGAGATCGGGGCTCCTTTTCATTCTTTGTGGGACTCTCGGTGTTCATCTCGAGTGGGGACATATGGGACGGGGAAATTCTTGGGTCACAGCAAGAAGGTGAACGACCCTTTTGAGGTCCAAGAGAGAAGGGGTGATTTCTCCCGAGACGCCACAGCAAACAAGGTCCTCACCGCGCTTGCAGGGGAGAATCTTTTTGTTTTTCTCAAGTTGTGGCAGGGTCCTCTCGAGTTACGACGGGGATGAAGGGCCTCACCCCTATGGCCTCAGGAGAGGTCACTCTCTGTGCCAGTTGCCAGGCGCCTTTAGTGATTCCTCCCCAATCGTCTCAGGGTGCTCAGTCCTCGACTTGTGGGGGGGGCGGAACCTGAGCTTTCCTCGACCAACCTGACCTAGGTCTTGGAGTATCTCTGAAGCCCCCACAGAGTAGACAGGCCTCGTCTGGCCTGGACACGTGTACGGCTACTTGCCTGACTAGCTGCAGCAGCAGTGTCAGGCTCCACGTCCAGCGAACACAGGGATCTGTGGATTGCCCTCGAAGTCCTAACCAGGGCTGTCACACGTGCCAGTGTGTCGAGTGTCGAGCCTTGGGGTGACAGTCAAGGAAGTGCAGGGCAGTCATGCTCATCTGCAGTGGCAAAGTCATTTGGGGGTCTTGGGGAATGGTGGCCCAACCCCTATTCTCCTGCCGACTTTCCTGGTGCGATCACCTCCTCTTTGATGCGAGGGAAGCCCCAGGAAACCTTTCCCTAAGGAGTAGGAAAAGGGACAATCATCTGGAGTTTAGAAGGGGCAAACGGGGCTCCTCTTGAGTCACAACCTGTACCTTGGGGTTCCTCTCGAGTTAAAAAGGGTAGGGCAGAGAACTTCTTTGGTCACAGCAAGCGGAAGAAGGAGCCCTTCGAGGTCCAAGAGAGAAGGGGTGATTTCCCCCGAGACGCCACAACGGACAAGGTCCTCACCTCACTTACAGGAGAGAATCTTTTGATTTTTCTCAAGTTGTATCGGGGTCCTCTCGAGTTACGACGGGGACACAGGGAATCACTTCTGTTGCTTCAGGAGAGGACAGTCTCTGTGCCAGTTGCCAGGGGCCTCTGGGGATTCCTCCCCAATAGTCTCAGGGTGCTCAATCTTCGACTTGTGCGGAGGCTGTAGCCTGAGTTTGCCTCGACCGTCCTGACCTAGGTCTTGGGATACCCCTGAGGCCCCCACAGAGGAGACATGCCTCGTCTCGCTTGCACACTTGAACGGCTACTTGCCTGACCCGCTGCAGCAGCAGTGTCAGGCTCCATGTCGAGCGGACACAGGGATCTGTGGATTGCCCTCGAGATCCTACTCAGGGCTGTCAAACGTGCCTCCCAGTGACAGTCAAGGCAGTGCAGGGCAGTCAGGTTCATCTGCAGTGGAAAAGGCATTTGGGGGTCTTGGGGAATGGTGGCCCAACCCCTGATGCTCCTGCCGACTTTCCTGGTGCGAGCACCTCCTCTTGCGATGCGAGGGAAGCCCCAGGAAACATTTCCCTAAGGAGCACAAAAAGGGACCATCATCTAAAGCTAAACAGGGGCCAACGGAGCTCCTCTTGATTCTCTTCCTGGCCCTTAAGGGTTCCTGTCGGGTTCAGATGTTTGGGGCGGAGAACTTCTTGGGTCACAGGAAGGGGGTATATGAGCCCTTTGAGGTCTACGAGAGAAAAGGTAATTTCCCCCGAGATGCCACAGCGGATAAGGGCTTCACCGCGCTTGAAAGGGAGAAGATTCTGGTTTTTCTCGAGTTGGGCTGCGGTTCCTTGTGTTATGACGGGGACCCCATGGACCAGTCCTTGTGGCATCAGGAGAATCAAGTCTCCGTGCTAGTTGCCATGCGCCTTTGTGTATTCCTCCCCAGTCATCACCAGGTCCTCAGTCCTCATCTGGTGCTGAAGCCGGTACCTGAGCTTTCTTCGCCCATGCTTACATAAAGCAAGGGGTTCCATGGAGCCCCCACAGGAGAGTCAGTCCTCGTCTCACCTGGAGACATGCACTGCCCTGACTCTGCAGCTACATCAGCAGTGTAAAGTTCCCATCGAGAGGACACAGTGATCTGTGACTTGACCTCAAGGTAATACCCTGGGCTGACACACGTGCCAGTGTGTCGAGAGTCGAGCCTCGGGGATACAGTTGAGTCAGTGCAGGGCAGTCAGGTTCATCTGGAGTGGACGAGGCATTTGGGGGTCTTGGGGAATGGTGGTCCGAACCCTGATGTTACCCCCATCTATCTAGGTGCGAGCACCTACACTTGGGATGCGAGGGGAACACCGGGAAACCTTTCCTGATGGAACAGGGAAATGGACTCATCTGGAGCTGAGCAGGGAAAAAACAGGCTCCCCTTGAGTCATAGCAGAAACCTCGGGTATCTTCTCGAGTGGGGACAGCTGGGGCAAAACTTCCTGGGTCACAGCAAGGGTGTGAAAGGACCATTCCTGGTTCAAGATGGAAGGAGTGATTTCTCTCGAGACGCCACCGCGGACAAGGTACTTACACACCTGGATGGGAGAAGGTTGAGGTTTTTCTCAAGTTGCGGTGGGGTTTCTCGAGTTACGACGTGGAGCCCAAGGGCCAGCCCCTAAGGCCTCAGGAGAGGCCAGACTCCGTGCCAGTTGTCATGCACCTTTGTGTATTCCTCCATAGTCATCGCCAGGTCCTCAGTTCTCGTCTGGTGCTGAAGCTGGTAACTGAGCTTTCCTCGCCCACACTGACATAAATCTTGGGGATCCCATGGTGCCCCCACAGGGGAGTTAGGCCTCGTCTCGCCTGGAGATGTTCAGAGCCGCTGTCCTCCGCAGCTGCAGGAGCAGTGTAACGTTACCCGTGGAGTGGACACAGGGACCTCTGACTAGACCTCGAGGTACTACCCAGGGCTGACACATTTTCTAGTGTGTCAGGCATCGAGCATCGGGGTGAAAGTAGATGCAGTGCAGGGCACTCAGGTTCATCTGGAGGGAACGAGGTATTTGGGTGTCTTGGGGAATGGTGGCAAGCCCCTGATGCTCCCTCCCCACACTCCTGGTACGAGTGTCTCCTGTTAGGATGTGAGGGGAGTGCTGGAAACCCTTTCCCAACGGAGCAGGAAAGGGACCCTCATCTGGAGCTCAGCAGGGAATATCGGGGCTCCTTTTCATACTTGGTGGGACTCTCGGTGTTGATCTCGAGTGGAATGTATGAGGCAGGTAAATTCTTGGGTCACAGCAAGAAGGTGAACGAAACTTTTGAGGTTCATTAGAGAAAAGGTGATTTCCCCCAAGACACCACAACGGACAAGGTCCTCATCCCGCTTGCAGGAGGGAATCTTTTAATTTTTCTCAAGTTGTGGTGGGGTCCTCTAGAGTTACGACGGGGACACAGGGAATCGCTTCTCTTCCCTCAGGAGAGGACATTCTCCGTGCCAGTTGCCAGGCGCCCCTGGGGATTCCTCCCCAATCGCCTCAGGGTGCTCAGTCCTCGACTTGTGCGGAGGCTGTAGCCTGAGTTTGCCTCGACTGACCTGACCTAGGTCTTGGGATACCCCTGAGGCCCCCAAACAGGAGACAGGCCTCGTCTCGCTTGGACACTTGCACAGCTACTTGCATGACCAGCTGCAGCAGCAGTGTCAGGCTCCATGTCGAGCGGACACAGGGATCTGTGGATTGCCCTCGAGATCCTACCCAGGGCTGTCACACGTGCCTCGCGGTGAGAGTCAAGGCAGTGCAGGGCAGTCAGGTTCATCTGCAGTGGAAAAGGCATTTGGGGGTCTTGGGGAATGGTGGCCCAACCCCTGATGCTCCTGCCGACTTTCCTGGTGCGAGCACCTTTTCTTGCGATGTGAGAGAAGCCCCAGGAAACCTTTCATTAAGAAGCACGAAAAGGGACCATCATCTAAAGCTAAACAGGGGCCAAAGGAGCTCCTTTTGATTCGCATCCTGGCCCTTGGGGTTCCTGTTGAGTTGAGATGTTTGAGGTGGAGAACTTCTTGGGTCACAGGAAGGGGGTATATGAGCCCTTTGAGGTCTACGAGAGAAAAGGTAATTTCCCTCGAGATGCTACAGTGGATAAGGGCCTCACCCCGCTTGAAAGGGAGAAGATTCTGGTTTTTCTCGAGTTGGAGCACGGTTTCTTGTGTTACGACGGGGACCCCATGGACCAGTCCCTGTGGCCTCAGGAGAGGCAAGTCTCCGTGCTAGTTGCCATGCGCCTTTGCAGATTCCTCCCCAGTCATCTCCGGGTCCTCAGTCCTCGTCTGGTGCGGAAGACGGTACCTGAGCTTTCTTCGCCCATGCTTACATAAATCTTTGGGTTCCATGGAGCCCCCACAGGGGAGTGAATCCTCGTCTCACCTGGAGACATGCACTGCCCTGACCTCTGCAGCTACACCAGCAGTGTAAAGTTCCCATCGAGTGGACACAGTGATCTACGACTTGACCTCAAGGTACTACCCAGGCCTGACACACGTGCCAGTGTGTCGGGAGTCGAGCCTCGGGGATACAGTTGAGTCAGTGCAGGGCAGTCAGGTTCATCTGGAGTGGACGAGGCATTTGGGGGTCTTGGGGAACGGTGGTCCGAACCCTGATGTTACCCCCATCTATCTAGGTGCGAGCACCTACACTTGGGATGCGAGGGGAACACCGGGAAACCTATTCTGATGGAACAGGGAAATGGACTCTCATCTGGAGCTGAGCAGGGAAAAAACAGGCTCCCCTTGAGTCGTAGCAGGCACCTCGGGTATTTTCTCGAGTGGGGACAGCTGGGGCAAGGACTTCTTGGGTCACAGCAAGGGTGTGAAAGGGCCATTCCTGGTTCAAGATGGAAGGAGTGATTTCTCTCGAGACGCCACCGCGGACAAGGTACTCACACACCTGGATGGGAGAAGGTTGAGGTTTTTCTCAAGTTGCGGTGGGGTTTCTCGAGTTACGACGTGGAGCCCAAGGGCCAGCCCCTAAGGCCTCAGGAGAGGCCAGACTCCGTGCCAGTTGTCATGCACCTTTGTGTATTTCTCCATAGTCATCGCCAGGTCCTCAGTCCTCGTCTGGTGCTGAAGCCGGTAACTGAGCTTTCCTCGCCCACACTGACATAAATCTTGGGGATCCCATGGTGCCCCCACAGGGGAGTCAGGTCTTGTCTCGCCTGGAGATGTTCACAGCCGCTGTCCTCCGCAGCTGCAGGAGCAGTGTAAGGCTAACCGTGGAGTGGACACAGGGACCTCTGACTAGACCTCGAGGTACTACCCAGGGCTGACACATTTTCTAGTGTGTCAGGCATCGAGCATCGGGGTGAAAGTAGATGCAGTGCAGGGCACTCAGGTTCATCTGGAGGGAACGAGGTATTTGGGTGTCTTGGGGAATGGTGGCAAGCCCCTGATGCTCCCTCCCCACACTCCTGGTACGAGTGTCTCCTGTTGGGATGTGAGGGGAGCGCTGGAAACCCTTTCCCAACGGAGCAAAAAAGGTACCCTCATCTGGAGCTCAGCAGGGAATATCGAGGCTCCTTTTCATACTTGGTGGGACTCTCGGTGTTGATCTCGAGTGGAATGTATGAGGCAGGTAAATTCTTGGGTCACAGCAAGAAGGTGAACGACCCTTTTGAGGTCCAAGAGAGAAGGGGTGATTTCCCCCAAGACATCACAACGGACAAGGTCCTCGTCCCGCTTGCAGGAGAGAATCTTTTGATTTTTCTCAAGTTGTGGTGGGGTCCTCTAGAGTTACAACGGGGACACAGGGAATCACTTCTCTTCCCTCAGGAGAGGACATTCTCTGTGCCAGTTGACAGGGGCCTCTGGGGATTCCTCCCCAATCGCCTCAGGGTGCTCAGTCCTCGACTTGTGCGGAGGCTGTAGCCTGAGTTTTCCTCGACCGTCCTGACCTAGGTCTTGGGATACACCTGAGGCCCCCACAGAGGAGACAGGCCTCCTCTCGCTTGGACACTTGCACAGCTACTTGCATGACCAGCTGCAGCAGCAGTGTCAGGCTCCATGTCGAGCGGATACAGGGATCTGTGAATTGCCCTTGAGATCCTACCCAGGGCTGTCACACGTGCCTTGGGGTGACAGTCAAGGCAGTGCAGGGCAGTCAGGTTCATCTGCAGTGGAAAAAGCATTTGGGGATCGTGGGGTATGGTGGCCCAAACCCTGATGCTTTTGCCGACTTTCCTGGTGCCAACACCTCCTCTTTAGATGCAAGGGAAGCCCCAGGAAATCTTTCCTTAAGGAGCAGGAAAAGGGACCATCATCTAAAGCTAACCAGGGGCCAACGGGTCTCCTCTGGAGTCGCAACATTTCCCTTGCGGTTCCTCTCGAGTTGAGATGTTTGGGGCGGAGAACTTCTTGGGTCACAGGAAGGGGGTATATGAGCCCTTTGAGGTCTACGAGAGAAAATGTGATTTCCCCCGAGATGCCACTGCGGATAAGGGCTTCACCCCGCTAGAAAGGGAGAATATTCTGGTTTTCCTCGAGTTGGAAAGCGGTTTCTCGAGTTACGATGGGGAGCCATGGACCTGTCCCTGTGGCCTCAGGAGAGGCAAGTCTCGGTGCTAGTTGCTAAGCGCCTTTGGGGATTCCTCCCCAGTCATGGCCGGGTCCTCAGTCCTCGTCTGGTGCTGAAGCCGGTACCTGAGCTTTCCTCGCCCACGCTGACATAACTCTTGGGGTTCCCATGGAGCCCCCACAGGGGAGTCAGGCCTCGTCTCCCCTGGAGACGTGCACTGCTGCTGGCCTCCGCAGCTGCAGCAGCAGTGTAAGGCTCCCCGTCGAGTGGACACAGGGACCTGTGACTTGACCTCGAGGTACTAAGCAGGGCTGACACACTTTCTAGTGTGTCAGGCATCGAGCCTCGGGGTGACAGTCAACGCATTGCAGGGCACTCTAGTTCATCTGGAGGGAACGAGGTATTTGGGTGTCTTGGGGAATGATGTCAAGACCCCTGATGCTCCTCCCGACTGTCCTGGTGCGAGTGTCTCCTTTTGGGATGTGAGGGGAGCGCTGGAAACCCTTTCCCGAAGGAGCAGAAAAGGGACCCTAATCTGGAGCTCAGCAGGGTAAATCGGGGCTCCTTTTCATTCTTGGTGGGACTCTCGGTGTTCATCTCGAGTGGGGACATATGGGACGGGGAAATTCTTGGGTCACAGCAAGAAGGTGAACGACCCCTTTAGGTCCAAGAGAGACGGGGTGATTTCCCCCGAGACTCCACAGCGAACAAGGTCCTCACCGCGCTTGCAGGGGAGAATCTTTTTGTTTTTCTCAAGTTGTGGCGGAGTCCTCTCGAGTTACGACGGGGATGAAGGGCCTCGCCCCTATGGCCTCAGGAGAGGTCACTTTCTGTGCCAGTTGTCAGGCGCCTTTGGTGATTCCTCCCCAATCGTCTCAGGGTGCTCAGTCCTCGCCTTGTGGGGGGGCCGGAACCTGAGCTTTCCTCGACCAACCTGACCTAGGTCTTGGAGTACCTCTGAAGCCCCCACAGAGTAGACAGGCCTCGTCTGGCCTGGACACGTGTATGGCTACTTGCCTGACTAGCTGCAGCAGCAGTGTCAGGCTCCACGTCCAGCGAACACAGGGATCTGTGGATTGCCCTCGAAGTTCTACCCAGGGCTGTCACACGTGCCAGTGTGTTTGGCGTCGAGCTTCGGGGTGACAGTCAACGCATTGCAGGGCACTCCAGTTCATCTGGAGGGAACGAGGTATTTGGGTGTCTTGGGGAATGATGTCAAGACCCCTGATGCTCCTCCCGACTGTCCTGGTGCGAGTGTCTCCTTTTGGGATGTGAGGGGAGCGCTGGAAACCCTTTCCCGAAGGAGCAGAAAAGGGACCCTAATCTGGAGCTCAGCAGGGTAAATCGGGGCTCCTTTTCATTCTTGGTGGGACTCTCGGTGTTCATCTCGAGTGGGGACATATGGGACGGGGAAATTCTTGGGTCACAGCAAGAAGGTGAACGACCCTTTTGAGGTCCAAGAGAGAAGGGGTGATTTCTCCCGAGACGCCACAGCGAACAAGGTCCTCACCGCGCTTGCAGGGGAGAATCTTTTTGTTTTTCTCAAGTTGTGGCAGGGTCCTCTCGAGTTACGACGGGGATGAAGGGCCTCACCCCTATGGCCTCAGGAGAGGTCACTCTCTGTGCCAGTTGCCAGGCGCCTTTAGTGATTCCTCCCCAATCGTCTCAGGGTGCTCAGTCCTCGACTTGTGGGGGGGGCGGAACCTGAGCTTTCCTCGACCAACCTGACCTAGGTCTTGGAGTATCTCTGAAGCCCCCACAGAGTAGACAGGCCTCGTCTGGCCTGGACACGTGTACGGCTACTTGCCTGACTAGCTGCAGCAGCAGTGTCAGGCTCCACGTCCAGCGAACACAGGGATCTGTGGATTGCCCTCGAAGTCCTAACCAGGGCTGTCACACGTGCCAGTGTGTCGAGTGTCGAGCCTTGGGGTGACAGTCAAGGAAGTGCAGGGCAGTCATGCTCATCTGCAGTGGCAAAGTCATTTGGGGGTCTTGGGGAATGGTGGCCCAACCCCTATTCTCCTGCCGACTTTCCTGGTGCGATCACCTCCTCTTTGATGCGAGGGAAGCCCCAGGAAACCTTTCCCTAAGGAGTAGGAAAAGGGACAATCATCTGGAGTTTAGAAGGGGCAAACGGGGCTCCTCTTGAGTCACAACCTGTACCTTGGGGTTCCTCTCGAGTTAAAAAGGGTAGGGCAGAGAACTTCTTTGGTCACAGCAAGCGGAAGAAGGAGCCCTTCGAGGTCCAAGAGAGAAGGGGTGATTTCCCCCGAGACGCCACAACGGACAAGGTCCTCACCTCACTTACAGGAGAGAATCTTTTGATTTTTCTCAAGTTGTATCGGGGTCCTCTCGAGTTACGACGGGGACACAGGGAATCACTTCTGTTGCTTCAGGAGAGGACAGTCTCTGTGCCAGTTGCCAGGGGCCTCTGGGGATTCCTCCCCAATAGTCTCAGGGTGCTCAATCTTCGACTTGTGCGGAGGCTGTAGCCTGAGTTTGCCTCGACCGTCCTGACCTAGGTCTTGGGATACCCCTGAGGCCCCCACAGAGGAGACATGCCTCGTCTCGCTTGCACACTTGAACGGCTACTTGCCTGACCCGCTGCAGCAGCAGTGTCAGGCTCCATGTCGAGCGGACACAGGGATCTGTGGATTGCCCTCGAGATCCTACTCAGGGCTGTCAAACGTGCCTCCCAGTGACAGTCAAGGCAGTGCAGGGCAGTCAGGTTCATCTGCAGTGGAAAAGGCATTTGGGGGTCTTGGGGAATGGTGGCCCAACCCCTGATGCTCCTGCCGACTTTCCTGGTGCGAGCACCTCCTCTTGCGATGCGAGGGAAGCCCCAGGAAACATTTCCCTAAGGAGCACAAAAAGGGACCATCATCTAAAGCTAAACAGGGGCCAACGGAGCTCCTCTTGATTCTCTTCCTGGCCCTTAAGGGTTCCTGTCGGGTTCAGATGTTTGGGGCGGAGAACTTCTTGGGTCACAGGAAGGGGGTATATGAGCCCTTTGAGGTCTACGAGAGAAAAGGTAATTTCCCCCGAGATGCCACAGCGGATAAGGGCTTCACCGCGCTTGAAAGGGAGAAGATTCTGGTTTTTCTCGAGTTGGGCTGCGGTTCCTTGTGTTATGACGGGGACCCCATGGACCAGTCCTTGTGGCATCAGGAGAATCAAGTCTCCGTGCTAGTTGCCATGCGCCTTTGTGTATTCCTCCCCAGTCATCACCAGGTCCTCAGTCCTCATCTGGTGCTGAAGCCGGTACCTGAGCTTTCTTCGCCCATGCTTACATAAAGCAAGGGGTTCCATGGAGCCCCCACAGGAGAGTCAGTCCTCGTCTCACCTGGAGACATGCACTGCCCTGACTCTGCAGCTACATCAGCAGTGTAAAGTTCCCATCGAGAGGACACAGTGATCTGTGACTTGACCTCAAGGTAATACCCTGGGCTGACACACGTGCCAGTGTGTCGAGAGTCGAGCCTCGGGGATACAGTTGAGTCAGTGCAGGGCAGTCAGGTTCATCTGGAGTGGACGAGGCATTTGGGGGTCTTGGGGAATGGTGGTCCGAACCCTGATGTTACCCCCATCTATCTAGGTGCGAGCACCTACACTTGGGATGCGAGGGGAACACCGGGAAACCTTTCCTGATGGAACAGGGAAATGGACTCATCTGGAGCTGAGCAGGGAAAAAACAGGCTCCCCTTGAGTCATAGCAGAAACCTCGGGTATCTTCTCGAGTGGGGACAGCTGGGGCAAAACTTCCTGGGTCACAGCAAGGGTGTGAAAGGACCATTCCTGGTTCAAGATGGAAGGAGTGATTTCTCTCGAGACGCCACCGCGGACAAGGTACTTACACACCTGGATGGGAGAAGGTTGAGGTTTTTCTCAAGTTGCGGTGGGGTTTCTCGAGTTACGACGTGGAGCCCAAGGGCCAGCCCCTAAGGCCTCAGGAGAGGCCAGACTCCGTGCCAGTTGTCATGCACCTTTGTGTATTCCTCCATAGTCATCGCCAGGTCCTCAGTTCTCGTCTGGTGCTGAAGCTGGTAACTGAGCTTTCCTCGCCCACACTGACATAAATCTTGGGGATCCCATGGTGCCCCCACAGGGGAGTTAGGCCTCGTCTCGCCTGGAGATGTTCAGAGCCGCTGTCCTCCGCAGCTGCAGGAGCAGTGTAACGTTACCCGTGGAGTGGACACAGGGACCTCTGACTAGACCTCGAGGTACTACCCAGGGCTGACACATTTTCTAGTGTGTCAGGCATCGAGCATCGGGGTGAAAGTAGATGCAGTGCAGGGCACTCAGGTTCATCTGGAGGGAACGAGGTATTTGGGTGTCTTGGGGAATGGTGGCAAGCCCCTGATGCTCCCTCCCCACACTCCTGGTACGAGTGTCTCCTGTTAGGATGTGAGGGGAGTGCTGGAAACCCTTTCCCAACGGAGCAGGAAAGGGACCCTCATCTGGAGCTCAGCAGGGAATATCGGGGCTCCTTTTCATACTTGGTGGGACTCTCGGTGTTGATCTCGAGTGGAATGTATGAGGCAGGTAAATTCTTGGGTCACAGCAAGAAGGTGAACGAAACTTTTGAGGTTCATTAGAGAAAAGGTGATTTCCCCCAAGACACCACAACGGACAAGGTCCTCATCCCGCTTGCAGGAGGGAATCTTTTAATTTTTCTCAAGTTGTGGTGGGGTCCTCTAGAGTTACGACGGGGACACAGGGAATCGCTTCTCTTCCCTCAGGAGAGGACATTCTCCGTGCCAGTTGCCAGGCGCCCCTGGGGATTCCTCCCCAATCGCCTCAGGGTGCTCAGTCCTCGACTTGTGCGGAGGCTGTAGCCTGAGTTTGCCTCGACTGACCTGACCTAGGTCTTGGGATACCCCTGAGGCCCCCAAACAGGAGACAGGCCTCGTCTCGCTTGGACACTTGCACAGCTACTTGCATGACCAGCTGCAGCAGCAGTGTCAGGCTCCATGTCGAGCGGACACAGGGATCTGTGGATTGCCCTCGAGATCCTACCCAGGGCTGTCACACGTGCCTCGCGGTGAGAGTCAAGGCAGTGCAGGGCAGTCAGGTTCATCTGCAGTGGAAAAGGCATTTGGGGGTCTTGGGGAATGGTGGCCCAACCCCTGATGCTCCTGCCGACTTTCCTGGTGCGAGCACCTTTTCTTGCGATGTGAGAGAAGCCCCAGGAAACCTTTCATTAAGAAGCACGAAAAGGGACCATCATCTAAAGCTAAACAGGGGCCAAAGGAGCTCCTTTTGATTCGCATCCTGGCCCTTGGGGTTCCTGTTGAGTTGAGATGTTTGAGGTGGAGAACTTCTTGGGTCACAGGAAGGGGGTATATGAGCCCTTTGAGGTCTACGAGAGAAAAGGTAATTTCCCTCGAGATGCTACAGTGGATAAGGGCCTCACCCCGCTTGAAAGGGAGAAGATTCTGGTTTTTCTCGAGTTGGAGCACGGTTTCTTGTGTTACGACGGGGACCCCATGGACCAGTCCCTGTGGCCTCAGGAGAGGCAAGTCTCCGTGCTAGTTGCCATGCGCCTTTGCAGATTCCTCCCCAGTCATCTCCGGGTCCTCAGTCCTCGTCTGGTGCGGAAGACGGTACCTGAGCTTTCTTCGCCCATGCTTACATAAATCTTTGGGTTCCATGGAGCCCCCACAGGGGAGTGAATCCTCGTCTCACCTGGAGACATGCACTGCCCTGACCTCTGCAGCTACACCAGCAGTGTAAAGTTCCCATCGAGTGGACACAGTGATCTACGACTTGACCTCAAGGTACTACCCAGGCCTGACACACGTGCCAGTGTGTCGGGAGTCGAGCCTCGGGGATACAGTTGAGTCAGTGCAGGGCAGTCAGGTTCATCTGGAGTGGACGAGGCATTTGGGGGTCTTGGGGAACGGTGGTCCGAACCCTGATGTTACCCCCATCTATCTAGGTGCGAGCACCTACACTTGGGATGCGAGGGGAACACCGGGAAACCTATTCTGATGGAACAGGGAAATGGACTCTCATCTGGAGCTGAGCAGGGAAAAAACAGGCTCCCCTTGAGTCGTAGCAGGCACCTCGGGTATTTTCTCGAGTGGGGACAGCTGGGGCAAGGACTTCTTGGGTCACAGCAAGGGTGTGAAAGGGCCATTCCTGGTTCAAGATGGAAGGAGTGATTTCTCTCGAGACGCCACCGCGGACAAGGTACTCACACACCTGGATGGGAGAAGGTTGAGGTTTTTCTCAAGTTGCGGTGGGGTTTCTCGAGTTACGACGTGGAGCCCAAGGGCCAGCCCCTAAGGCCTCAGGAGAGGCCAGACTCCGTGCCAGTTGTCATGCACCTTTGTGTATTTCTCCATAGTCATCGCCAGGTCCTCAGTCCTCGTCTGGTGCTGAAGCCGGTAACTGAGCTTTCCTCGCCCACACTGACATAAATCTTGGGGATCCCATGGTGCCCCCACAGGGGAGTCAGGTCTTGTCTCGCCTGGAGATGTTCACAGCCGCTGTCCTCCGCAGCTGCAGGAGCAGTGTAAGGCTAACCGTGGAGTGGACACAGGGACCTCTGACTAGACCTCGAGGTACTACCCAGGGCTGACACATTTTCTAGTGTGTCAGGCATCGAGCATCGGGGTGAAAGTAGATGCAGTGCAGGGCACTCAGGTTCATCTGGAGGGAACGAGGTATTTGGGTGTCTTGGGGAATGGTGGCAAGCCCCTGATGCTCCCTCCCCACACTCCTGGTACGAGTGTCTCCTGTTGGGATGTGAGGGGAGCGCTGGAAACCCTTTCCCAACGGAGCAAAAAAGGTACCCTCATCTGGAGCTCAGCAGGGAATATCGAGGCTCCTTTTCATACTTGGTGGGACTCTCGGTGTTGATCTCGAGTGGAATGTATGAGGCAGGTAAATTCTTGGGTCACAGCAAGAAGGTGAACGACCCTTTTGAGGTCCAAGAGAGAAGGGGTGATTTCCCCCAAGACATCACAACGGACAAGGTCCTCGTCCCGCTTGCAGGAGAGAATCTTTTGATTTTTCTCAAGTTGTGGTGGGGTCCTCTAGAGTTACAACGGGGACACAGGGAATCACTTCTCTTCCCTCAGGAGAGGACATTCTCTGTGCCAGTTGACAGGGGCCTCTGGGGATTCCTCCCCAATCGCCTCAGGGTGCTCAGTCCTCGACTTGTGCGGAGGCTGTAGCCTGAGTTTTCCTCGACCGTCCTGACCTAGGTCTTGGGATACACCTGAGGCCCCCACAGAGGAGACAGGCCTCCTCTCGCTTGGACACTTGCACAGCTACTTGCATGACCAGCTGCAGCAGCAGTGTCAGGCTCCATGTCGAGCGGATACAGGGATCTGTGAATTGCCCTTGAGATCCTACCCAGGGCTGTCACACGTGCCTTGGGGTGACAGTCAAGGCAGTGCAGGGCAGTCAGGTTCATCTGCAGTGGAAAAAGCATTTGGGGATCGTGGGGTATGGTGGCCCAAACCCTGATGCTTTTGCCGACTTTCCTGGTGCCAACACCTCCTCTTTAGATGCAAGGGAAGCCCCAGGAAATCTTTCCTTAAGGAGCAGGAAAAGGGACCATCATCTAAAGCTAACCAGGGGCCAACGGGTCTCCTCTGGAGTCGCAACATTTCCCTTGCGGTTCCTCTCGAGTTGAGATGTTTGGGGCGGAGAACTTCTTGGGTCACAGGAAGGGGGTATATGAGCCCTTTGAGGTCTACGAGAGAAAATGTGATTTCCCCCGAGATGCCACTGCGGATAAGGGCTTCACCCCGCTAGAAAGGGAGAATATTCTGGTTTTCCTCGAGTTGGAAAGCGGTTTCTCGAGTTACGATGGGGAGCCATGGACCTGTCCCTGTGGCCTCAGGAGAGGCAAGTCTCGGTGCTAGTTGCTAAGCGCCTTTGGGGATTCCTCCCCAGTCATGGCCGGGTCCTCAGTCCTCGTCTGGTGCTGAAGCCGGTACCTGAGCTTTCCTCGCCCACGCTGACATAACTCTTGGGGTTCCCATGGAGCCCCCACAGGGGAGTCAGGCCTCGTCTCCCCTGGAGACGTGCACTGCTGCTGGCCTCCGCAGCTGCAGCAGCAGTGTAAGGCTCCCCGTCGAGTGGACACAGGGACCTGTGACTTGACCTCGAGGTACTAAGCAGGGCTGACACACTTTCTAGTGTGTCAGGCATCGAGCCTCGGGGTGACAGTCAACGCATTGCAGGGCACTCTAGTTCATCTGGAGGGAACGAGGTATTTGGGTGTCTTGGGGAATGATGTCAAGACCCCTGATGCTCCTCCCGACTGTCCTGGTGCGAGTGTCTCCTTTTGGGATGTGAGGGGAGCGCTGGAAACCCTTTCCCGAAGGAGCAGAAAAGGGACCCTAATCTGGAGCTCAGCAGGGTAAATCGGGGCTCCTTTTCATTCTTGGTGGGACTCTCGGTGTTCATCTCGAGTGGGGACATATGGGACGGGGAAATTCTTGGGTCACAGCAAGAAGGTGAACGACCCCTTTAGGTCCAAGAGAGACGGGGTGATTTCCCCCGAGACTCCACAGCGAACAAGGTCCTCACCGCGCTTGCAGGGGAGAATCTTTTTGTTTTTCTCAAGTTGTGGCGGAGTCCTCTCGAGTTACGACGGGGATGAAGGGCCTCGCCCCTATGGCCTCAGGAGAGGTCACTTTCTGTGCCAGTTGTCAGGCGCCTTTGGTGATTCCTCCCCAATCGTCTCAGGGTGCTCAGTCCTCGCCTTGTGGGGGGGCCGGAACCTGAGCTTTCCTCGACCAACCTGACCTAGGTCTTGGAGTACCTCTGAAGCCCCCACAGAGTAGACAGGCCTCGTCTGGCCTGGACACGTGTATGGCTACTTGCCTGACTAGCTGCAGCAGCAGTGTCAGGCTCCACGTCCAGCGAACACAGGGATCTGTGGATTGCCCTCGAAGTTCTACCCAGGGCTGTCACACGTGCCAGTGTGTTTGGCGTCGAGCTTCGGGGTGACAGTCAACGCATTGCAGGGCACTCCAGTTCATCTGGAGGGAACGAGGTATTTGGGTGTCTTGGGGAATGATGTCAAGACCCCTGATGCTCCTCCCGACTGTCCTGGTGCGAGTGTCTCCTTTTGGGATGTGAGGGGAGCGCTGGAAACCCTTTCCCGAAGGAGCAGAAAAGGGACCCTAATCTGGAGCTCAGCAGGGTAAATCGGGGCTCCTTTTCATTCTTGGTGGGACTCTCGGTGTTCATCTCGAGTGGGGACATATGGGACGGGGAAATTCTTGGGTCACAGCAAGAAGGTGAACGACCCTTTTGAGGTCCAAGAGAGAAGGGGTGATTTCCCCCAAGACATCACAACGGACAAGGTCCTCGTCCCGCTTGCAGGAGAGAATCTTTTGATTTTTCTCAAGTTGTGGTGGGGTCCTCTAGAGTTACAACGGGGACACAGGGAATCACTTCTCTTCCCTCAGGAGAGGACATTCTCTGTGCCAGTTGACAGGGGCCTCTGGGGATTCCTCCCCAATCGCCTCAGGGTGCTCAGTCCTCGACTTGTGCGGAGGCTGTAGCCTGAGTTTTCCTCGACCGTCCTGACCTAGGTCTTGGGATACACCTGAGGCCCCCACAGAGGAGACAGGCCTCCTCTCGCTTGGACACTTGCACAGCTACTTGCATGACCAGCTGCAGCAGCAGTGTCAGGCTCCATGTCGAGCGGATACAGGGATCTGTGAATTGCCCTTGAGATCCTACCCAGGGCTGTCACACGTGCCTTGGGGTGACAGTCAAGGCAGTGCAGGGCAGTCAGGTTCATCTGCAGTGGAAAAAGCATTTGGGGATCGTGGGGTATGGTGGCCCAAACCCTGATGCTTTTGCCGACTTTCCTGGTGCCAACACCTCCTCTTTAGATGCAAGGGAAGCCCCAGGAAATCTTTCCTTAAGGAGCAGGAAAAGGGACCATCATCTAAAGCTAACCAGGGGCCAACGGGTCTCCTCTGGAGTCGCAACATTTCCCTTGCGGTTCCTCTCGAGTTGAGATGTTTGGGGCGGAGAACTTCTTGGGTCACAGGAAGGGGGTATATGAGCCCTTTGAGGTCTACGAGAGAAAATGTGATTTCCCCCGAGATGCCACTACGGATAAGGGCTTCACCCCGCTAGAAAGGGAGAATATTCTGGTTTTCCTCGAGTTGGAAAGCGGTTTCTCGAGTTACGATGGGGAGCCATGGACCTGCCCCTGTGGCCTCAGGAGAGGCAAGTCTCGGTGCTAGTTGCTAAGCGCCTTTGGGGATTCCTCCCCAGTCATGGCCGGGTCCTCAGTCCTCGTCTGGTGCTGAAGCCGGTACCTGAGCTTTCCTCGCCCACGCTGACATAACTCTTGGGGTTCCCATGGAGCCCCCACAGGGGAGTCAGGCCTCGTCTCCCCTGGAGACGTGCACTGCTGCTGGCCTCCGCAGCTGCAGCAGCAGTGTAAGGCTCCCCGTCGAGTGGACACAGGGACCTGTGACTTGACCTCGAGGTACTAAGCAGGGCTGACACACTTTCTAGTGTGTCAGG
This sequence comes from Litocranius walleri, assembly GCA_006410535.1. Taxonomy (NCBI): domain Eukaryota; kingdom Metazoa; phylum Chordata; class Mammalia; order Artiodactyla; family Bovidae; genus Litocranius; species Litocranius walleri. The sequence goes on along the minus strand of SJYG01000415.1, from coordinate 111,656 downwards.
CATCGAGCCTCGGGGTGACAGTCAACGCATTGCAGGGCACTCTAGTTCATCTGGAGGGAACGAGGTATTTGGGTGTCTTGGGGAATGATGTCAAGACCCCTGATGCTCCTCCCGACTGTCCTGGTGCGAGTGTCTCCTTTTGGGATGTGAGGGGAGCGCTGGAAACCCTTTCCCGAAGGAGCAGAAAAGGGACCCTAATCTGGAGCTCAGCAGGGTAAATCGGGGCTCCTTTTCATTCTTGGTGGGACTCTCGGTGTTCATCTCGAGTGGGGACATATGGGACGGGGAAATTCTTGGGTCACAGCAAGAAGGTGAACGACCCCTTTAGGTCCAAGAGAGACGGGGTGATTTCCCCCGAGACTCCACAGCGAACAAGGTCCTCACCGCGCTTGCAGGGGAGAATCTTTTTGTTTTTCTCAAGTTGTGGCGGAGTCCTCTCGAGTTACGACGGGGATGAAGGGCCTCGCCCCTATGGCCTCAGGAGAGGTCACTTTCTGTGCCAGTTGTCAGGCGCCTTTGGTGATTCCTCCCCAATCGTCTCAGGGTGCTCAGTCCTCGCCTTGTGGGGGGGCCGGAACCTGAGCTTTCCTCGACCAACCTGACCTAGGTCTTGGAGTACCTCTGAAGCCCCCACAGAGTAGACAGGCCTCGTCTGGCCTGGACACGTGTATGGCTACTTGCCTGACTAGCTGCAGCAGCAGTGTCAGGCTCCACGTCCAGCGAACACAGGGATCTGTGGATTGCCCTCGAAGTTCTACCCAGGGCTGTCACACGTGCCAGTGTGTTTGGCGTCGAGCTTCGGGGTGACAGTCAACGCATTGCAGGGCACTCTAGTTCATCTGGAGGGAACGAGGTATTTGGGTGTCTTGGGGAATGATGTCAAGACCCCTGATGCTCCTCCCGACTGTCCTGGTGCGAGTGTCTCCTTTTGGGATGTGAGGGGAGCGCTGGAAACCCTTTCCCGAAGGAGCAGAAAAGGGACCCTAATCTGGAGCTCAGCAGGGTAAATCGGGGCTCCTTTTCATTCTTGGTGGGACTCTCGGTGTTCATCTCGAGTGGGGACATATGGGACGGGGAAATTCTTGGGTCACAGCAAGAAGGTGAACGACCCCTTTAGGTCCAAGAGAGACGGGGTGATTTCCCCCGAGACTCCACAGCGAACAAGGTCCTCACCGCGCTTGCAGGGGAGAATCTTTTTGTTTTTCTCAAGTTGTGGCGGAGTCCTCTCGAGTTACGACGGGGATGAAGGGCCTCGCCCCTATGGCCTCAGGAGAGGTCACTTTCTGTGCCAGTTGTCAGGCGCCTTTGGTGATTCCTCCCCAATCGTCTCAGGGTGCTCAGTCCTCGCCTTGTGGGGGGGCCGGAACCTGAGCTTTCCTCGACCAACCTGACCTAGGTCTTGGAGTACCTCTGAAGCCCCCACAGAGTAGACAGGCCTCGTCTGGCCTGGACACGTGTATGGCTACTTGCCTGACTAGCTGCAGCAGCAGTGTCAGGCTCCACGTCCAGCGAACACAGGGATCTGTGGATTGCCCTCGAAGTTCTACCCAGGGCTGTCACACGTGCCAGTGTGTTTGGCGTTGAGCTTCGGGGTGACAGTCAACGCATTGCAGGGCACTCCAGTTCATCTGGAGGGAACGAGGTATTTGGGTGTCTTGGGGAATGATGTCAAGACCCCTGATGCTCCTCCCGACTGTCCTGGTGTGAGTGTCTCCTTTTGGGATGTGTGGGGAGCGCTGGAAACCCTTTCCCGAAGGAGCAGAAAAGGGACCCTAATCTGGAGCTCAGCAGGGAAAATCGGGGCTCCTTTTCATTCTTGGTGGGACTCTCGGTGTTCATCTCCAGTGGGACGTATGGGGCGGGGAAATTCTTGGGTCACTGCAAGAAAGTGAACGACCCTTTTGAGGTCCGAGAGAGACGGGGTGATTTCCCCCGTGACGCCACAGCGGACAAGGTCCTCACCACGCTTGCAGGGGAGAATCTTCTGGTTTTTTTCAAGTTGTGGCCGGGTACTCTCGAGTTACGATGGAGACACAGGGACTTGCCCCTATGGCCTCATGAGAAGTCAGTCTCCCTGCCAGTTGCCAGGCGCCTCTGGGTATTCCTCCCCAATCGTCTCAGGGTGCTCAGGCCTCGACTTGTGCGGAGGCCGGAACCTGAACTTTCCTCGACCAACCTGACCGAGGTCTTGGAGTACGTGTGAAGCCCCCACAGAGGAGACAGGCCTCGTCTCGCCTGGACACGTGCACGGCTACTTGCCTGACTCACTGCAGCACCAGTGTCAGGCTCCATGTTGAGCAAACACAGGGGTCTGTGGATAGCCCTCGAGGTCCTACCCAGGGCTATCACACCTGCTGGTGTGTCGGGCATCGAGCCTCGTGGTGACAGTCAAGGCAATGCAAAGCAGTCATGCTCATCTGCAGTGGAAAAGGCATTTGGGGGTCTTGGGGAATGGTGGCCCAACCCCTGATACTCCTGCCGATGTTCCTGGTGCAAGCACCTCCTCTTTGGTGCGAGGGAAGCCCCAGGAAACCTTTCCCTAAGGAGTAGGAAAAGGGACCATCATCTAAAGATAAGCAGGGGCCAACGGGGCTCCTCTTGAGTCGCAACCTGTTCCTTGGGGTTCCTTTCGAGTTGAGATGTTTGGGGCGGAGAACTTCTTGTGTCACAGGAAGGGGGCATATGAGCCCTTTGAGGTCTATGAGAGAAAAGGTAATTTCCCCCGAGATGCCACAGCGGGTAAGGGCCTCACCCCGCTTGAAAGGGTGAAGATTCTGGTTCTTCTCGAGTTGGGGCGCGGTTTCTCGAATTACGACGGGGAGCCCATGGACCTATCCCTGTGGCCTCAGGAGAGGCACGTCTCCGTGCTAGTTGCCATGCGCCTTTGAGGATTCCTCCCCAGTCATTGCCGGGTCCTCAGTCCTCGTCTAGTGCTTAAGCCGGTACCTGAGCTTTCCTCGCCCATGCTTACATAATGCTTGGGATTCCCATGGAGCTCCCACATGGGAGTCAGGCCTCGTCTCGCCTGGAGACACGCACTGCCCTGACCTTTGCAGCTACACAAGCAGTTTAAAGTTCCCATCGAGTGGACACAGGGATCAGTGACTTGACCTCAAGGTACTCTCCAGGGATGTAACAGGTGCCAGAGTGTCGGGAGTCGAGCATCGGGGATACAGTTGAGTCAGTGCAGGGAAGTCAGGTTCATCTGGAGTGGACGAGGCATTTTGGGGTCTTGGGGAACGGTAGCCCGATCCTTGATGTTTTGCCCGACTCTCAAGGTGCGAGTACCTACACTTGGGATGCGAGGGGAACACCGGGAACCCTTTCCCGATGGAACAGGGAAAGGGACTCTCATCTGGAGCTAAGCAGGGAAAAAAGAGGCTCCCCTTGAGTCGCAGCAGAAATTGCGGGGTTCTTGTCGAGTGGGGTCGGCTGGGGCAAGGACTTCTTGGGTCACAGCAAGAAGGTGAAAGAGATGGTCCTGGTCCACGATGGAAGGATTGATTTCTCTCGAGACGCCACCGTGGACAAGGTCCTCACACACCTGCATGGGATGAAGGTTGTGGTTTTTCTCGAGTTGCTGTGGGGTTTCTCGAGTTAAAACGGGGAGCCCAGGGGCCAGCCCCTGAGGCCTTAGGAAAGGCCAGACTCCGAGCCAGTTGTCATGCGCTTTTGTGTATTCCTCCACAGTCATCGCCGGGTCACCAGTTTTCGTCTGGTGCTGAAGCCGGTACCTAAGCTTTTCTCGCCCACGCTGACATAAATCTTTGGGATCCCATGGTGCCCCCACAGGGGAGTCAGGCCTCATCTCGCCTGGAGACTTGCACTGCTGCTGGCCTCCACAGCTGCAGCAGCAGTGTAAGGCTCCCCTTCAAGTGGACACAGGGACCTGTGACTTGACCTAGAGGTACTACCCAGGGCTGACACACTTTCTAGTGTGTTATGCATCGAGCCTCGGGGTGACAGTCGACGCAGTGCAGGGCACTTAAATTCATCTGGAGGGAAAGAGGTATTGGGTGTCTTGGGGAATGGTGGCAAGACCCCTGATGCTCCTCCCGACTGTCCTGTGGCAAGTGTCTCCTTTTGGGATGTGAGGGGTGCGCTGGAAACCCTTTCCCGACGGAGCAGGAAAGTGACCCTAATCTGGAGCTCAGCAGGGGAGATTGGATCTCCTTTTCATTCTTGGTGGGACTCTCGGTGTTCATCTCGAGTGGGGACGTATGGGGCGGGGAAATTCTTGGGTCACAGCAAGAAGGTGAACGACCCTTTTGAGGTCCAAGAGAGAAGGGGTGATTTCCCCGGAATCACCACAATGGACAAGGTCCTCACCCCGCATGCAGGAGAGAATCTTTTTGTTTTTCTCAAGTTGTGGCGGGGTCCTTTCGAGTTACGATGGGGACACAGGGAATCGCTTCTGTTGTTTCAGGAGAGGACAGTCTCCGTGCCAGTTGCCAGGCACCTCTGGGGATTCGTCCCCAATCGTCTCAGGGTGCTCAATCTTCGACTTGTGCGGAGGCTGTAGCCTGAGTTTGCCTCGATCGTCCTGACCTAGGCCGTGGGATACCCGTGAGGCCCCCACAGAGGAGACAGGCCTCATCTCGCTTGGACACTTGCACGGCTACTTGCCTGACCAGCTGCAACAGCAGTGTCAGGCTCCATGTCGAGCGGACACAGGGATCTGTGGATTGCCCTCGAGATCCTACCCAGGGCTGTCACACGTGCCTCGCAGTGACAGTCAAGGCAGTGCAGGGCAATCAGGTTCATCTGCAGTGGAAAAGGCATTTGGGGGTATTGGGGAATTGTGGGCCAACCCTGATGCTTCTGCTGACTTTCCTAGTGTGAGCACCTTTTCTTGCGATGCGAGGGAAGCCCCCGGAAACCTTTCCCTAAGGAGCAGGAAAAGGGACCATCATCTAGAGCTAAACAGGGGCCAACGGGGCTCCTCTTCATTCTCAACATGTCCCTTGGGGTTCCTGTCGAGTTGAGATGTTTGGGGCGGAAAAATTCTTGGGTTACAGGAAGGGGGTATATGACCCCTTTGAGGTCTACGAGAGAAAAGGTAATTTCCCCCGAGATGCCACAGCGGATAAGGGCCTCACCCCTCTTGAAAGGGAGAAGATACTGGTTTTTGTCCAGTTTGGGAGCGGTTTCTCGAATTATGACGGGGAGCCCATGGACCTGTCCGTGTGGCCTCAGGAGAGGCAAGTCTCCGTGCTAGTTGCCATGCGCCTTTGGGGATTCCTCCCCAGTCATCGCCGGGTCCTCAGTCCTCATCTGGTGCTGAAGTCGGTACCTGAGCTTTCCTCTCCCCTGCTTAGATAAACCTTGGGGTTCCCATGGAGCCCCCACAGGGGAGTCAGGCCTTGTCTCGCCTGGAGACATGCACTGCCCTGACCTCCGCAGCTACACCACCAGTGTAAAGTTCCCATCAAGTGGACACATGGATCTACGACTTGACCTCAAGGTACTACCCAGGGCTGTCACACGTGCCAGTGTGTCGGGAGTCGAGCCTCAGTGATACAGTTGAGTCAGTGCAGGGCAGTCAGGTTCATCTGGAGTGGACGAGACATTTGGGGGTCTTGGGGAATGGTGGCCCGATCCCTGATGTTACCCCCGACTCTCAAGGTGCGAGCACCTACACTTGGGATGCGAGGGGAACACTGGGAACACTTTCCCGATGGAACAGGGAAAGGGACTCTCATCTGGAGCTAAGCAGGGAAAAAAGAGGCTCCCCTTGAGTCTTGGCAGGAACCTCGGGGTTCTTTTTGAGTGGGGACACCTGGGGCAAGGACTTCTTGGGTCACAGAAAAAAGGTGAAAGAGATGGTCCTGGTCCAAGATGGAAGGAGTGATTTTTCTCGAGACGCCCACCTGGACAAGGTCCTCACACACCTGCATGGGATGAAGGTTGTGGTTTTTCTCGAGTTGCGTAGGGGTGACTCGAGTTACAACGGGGAGCCCATGGGCCGGCCCCTGCGGCCTCAGGAAAGGCCAGACTCCGTGCCAGTTGGCATGCGCCTTTGTGTATTCCTCCACAGTCATCGCCGGGTCCTCAGTCTTCGTCTGGTGCTGAAGCTGGTACCTGAGCTTTCCTCACCCACGCTGACATACATCTTGGGGAACCCATGGTGCCCCCACAGGGGAGTCAGGCCTCGTCCCGCCTGGAGACTTGCACTGCTGCTGGCCTCTGCAGCTGCAGCAGCAGTGTAAGGTTCCCCTTTGAGTGGACACAGGGACCTGTGACTTGACTTCGAGGTACTACCCAGGGCTGTCACACATTCCAGTGTGTCGGGAGTCGAGTCTCGGGGATACAGTTGAGTCAGTGCAGGGCAGTCAGGTTCATCTGGAGTGGATGAGGCATTTGGGGGTCTCTGGAAACGGTGGTCCGATCCCTGATGTTACCCCCAACTCTCAAGATGCGAGCACCTACACTTGGGATGTGAGGGGAACACCGGGAACCCTTTCCCGTTGGAACAGGGAAAGGGACTCTCATCTGGAGCTAAGCAGGGAAAAAAGAGGCTCCCCTTGAGTCGCGGCAGGAACCTCGGGGTTCTTCTCAAGTGGGGATGGATGGCTGGGGCAAGGACTTCTTGGGTCAGAGTAAGAGGGTGAAAGAGCCGGTCCTGGTCCATGATGGAAGGAGTGATTTCTGTCGAGACGCCACCATGGACAAGGTACTCACACACCTGCATGGGATAAAGGTTGTGGTTTTTCTCGAGTTGCGGAGGGGTTTCTCGAGTTACGACGGGGAGCCCATGGGCCAGCCCCTGCGGCTTCAGGAAAGGCCTGACTCCGTGCCAGTTGTCCTGTGCCTTTGTGTATTCCTCCACAGTCATCGCCGGGTCCTCAGTCCTCGTCTGGTGCTGAAGCCGGTACCTGAGCTTTCCTCGCCCACGCTGACATAAATCTTAGGGATCCCATGGTGCCCCCACAGGGGAATCAGGCCTCGTCTCCCCTGGAGACGTGCACTGCTGCTGGCCTCCGCAGCTGCAGCAGCAGTGTAAGGCTCCCCATCGAGTGGACACAGAGACTTGTGACTTGACCTCGAGATACTACGCAGGGCTGACACACCTTCTAATGTGTCAGCCATCGAGCCTCGGAGTGACAGTCGACTCAGTGCAGGGCACTCCAGTTCATCTGGAGGGAACCAGGTATTTGGGTGTCTTGGGTAATGGTGTTAAGACACCTAATGCTCCTCCTGACTGTCCTGGTGCGAGTGTCTCCTTTTGGGATGTGAGGGGAACGCTGGAAACCCTTTCCCGAAGGAGCAGAAAAGGGACCCTAATGTGGAGCTCAGCAGGGGAGATCGGGGCTCATTTTCATTCTTGGTGGGACTCTCGGTGTTCATCTCGAGTGGGGACATATGGGGCGGGGAAATTCTTGGGTCACAGCAAGAAGGTGAACGACCCTTTTGAGGTCCAAGAGAGACGGGGTGATTTCCCCCGAGACTCCACAGCGAACAAGGTCCTCACCGCGCTTGCAGAGGAGAATCTTTTTGTTTTTCTCAAGTTGTGGCGGAGTCCTCTCAAGTTACGACGGGGACGAAGGGCCTCGCCCCTATGGCCTCAGGAGAGGTCACTTTCTGTGCCAGTTGTCAGGCGCCTTTGGTGATTCCTCCCCAATCGTCTCAGGGTGCTCAGTCCTCGCCTTGTGGGGGGGCCGGAACCTGAGCTTTCCTCGACAAACCTGACCTAGGTCTTGGAGTACCTCTGAAGCCCCCACAGAGTAGACAGGCCTCGTCTGGCCTGGACACGTGTATGGCTACTTGCCTGACTAGCTGCAGCAGCGTCAGGCTCCACGTCCAGCGAACACAGGGATCTGTGGATTGCCCTCGAAGTCCTAACCAGGGCTGTCACACGTTCCAGTGTGTTGGGCATCGAGCCTCGGGGTGACAGTCAAGGAAGTGCAGGGCAGTCATGCTCATCTGCAGTGGCAAAGTCATTTGGGGGTCTTGGGGAATGGTGGCAAGACCCCTATTTTCCTGCTGACTTTCCTGGTGCGATTACCTCCTCTTTGATGCGAGGGAAGGCCCAGGAAACCTTTCCCTAAGGAGCAGGAAAAGGGACCGTCATCTGCAGCTTAGCAGGGGCAAACGGAGCTCCTCTTGAGTCACAACCTGTACCTTGGGGTTCCTCTCGAGTTGAGAAGGGTAGGGCGGAGAACTTCTTTGGTCACAGCAAGCGGAAGAAGGAGCCCTTCGAGGTCCAAGAGAGAAGGGGTGATTTCCCCNAGGAGAATCTTTTTGTTTTTCTCAAGTTGTGGCGGAGTCCTCTCAAGTTACGACGGGGATGAAGGGCCTCGCCCCTATGGCCTCAGGAGAGGTCACTTTCTGTGCCAGTTGTCAGGCGCCTTTGGTGATTCCTCCCCAATCGTCTCAGGGTGCTCAGTCCTCGCCTTGTGGGGGGGCCGGAACCTGAGCTTTCCTCGACAAACCTGACCTAGGTCTTGGAGTACCTCTGAAGCCCCCACAGAGTAGACAGGCCTCGTCTGGCCTGGACACGTGTACGGCTACTTGCCTGACTAGCTGCAGCAGCGTCAGGCTCCACGTCCAGCGAACACAGGGATCTGTGGATTGCCCTCGAAGTCCTAACCAGGGCTGTCACACGTTCCAGTGTGTTGGGCATCGAGCCTCGGGGTGACAGTCAAGGAAGTGCAGGGCAGTCATGCTCATCTGCAGTGGCAAAGTCATTTGGGGGTCTTGGGGAATGGTGGCAAGACCCCTATTTTCCTGCTGACTTTCCTGGTGCGATTACCTCCTCTTTGATGCGAGGGAAGGCCCAGGAAACCTTTCCCTAAGGAGCAGGAAAAGGGACCGTCATCTGCAGCTTAGCAGGGGCAAACGGAGCTCCTCTTGAGTCACAACCTGTACCTTGGGGTTCCTCTCGAGTTGAGAAGGGTAGGGCGGAGAACTTCTTTGGTCACAGCAAGCGGAAGAAGGAGCCCTTCGAGGTCCAAGAGAGAAGGGGTGATTTCCCCTGAGACGCCGCAACGGACAAGGTCCTCACCTCACTTACAGGAGAGAATCTTTCGATTTTTCTCAAGTTGTATCGGGGTCCTCTCAAGTTACGACAGGGACACAGGGAATCGCTTCTGTTGCTTCAGGAGAGGACAGTCTCTGTGCCAGTTGCCAGGGGCCTCTGGGGATTCCTCCCCAATAGTCTCAGGGTGCTCAATCTTCGACTTGTGCGGAGGCTGTAGCCTGAGTTTGCCTCGACCGTCCTGACCTAGGTCTTGGGATACCCCTGATGCCCCCACAGAGGAGACAGGCCTCGTCTCGCTTGCACACTTGAACGGCTACTTGCCTGACCAGCTGCAGCAGCAGTGTCAGGCTCCATGTCGAGCGGACACAGGGATCTGTGGATTGCCCTCGAGATCCTACCCAGGGCTGTCACACGTGCCTCGCGGTGACAGTCAAGGCAGTTTAGGGCAGTCAAGTTCATCTGCAGTGGAAAAGGCATTTGGGGGTCTTGGGGAATGGTGGCCCAACCCCTGATGCTCCTGCCGATTTTCCTCGTGCAAGCACCTCCTCTTGCGATGTGAGGGAAGCCCCAGGAAACCTTTCCCTGTGGAGCAGGAAAAGGGACCATCATCTAAAGCTAACCAGGGGCCAATGGAGCTTCTCTTGATTCGCAACCTGTCTTTTGGGGTTCCTGTCGAGTTGAGATGTTTGGGGCGGGGGATTTCCTGTGTCACAGAAAGGGGGTATATGAGCCCTTTGATGTCTAGGAGAGAAAAGGTAATTTCCCCCGAGATGCCACAGCGGATAAGGGCTTCACCGCGCTTGAAAGGGAGAAGATTCTAGTTTTTGTCCAGTTTGGGAGTGGTTTCTCGAATTATGATGGGGACCCCATGGACCAGTCCCTGTGGCATCAGGAGAGGCAAGTCTCCATGCTAGTTGCCATGCGCCTTTGCGGATTCCTCCCCAGTCATAACCGCGTCCTCAGTCCTCGTCTGGTGCTGAAGCAGGTACCTGAGCTTTCTTCGCCCATGCTTACATAAATCTTGGGGTTCCATGGAGCCCCGACATGGGAGTCAGTCCTCGTCTCGCCTGGAGACATGCACTGCCCTGACCTCTGCAGCTACACCAAAAGTGTAAAGTTCCCATCGAGTGTACACAGGGATCTGTGACTTGACCTCAAGGTAATACCCTGGGCTGACACACGTGTCAGTGTGTCGGGAGTCGAGCCTCGGGGATACAGTTGAGTCAGTGCAGGGCAGTCAGGTTCATCTGGAGTGGACGAGGCATTTGGGGGTCTTGGGGAACGGTGGTCCGAACCCTGATGTTACCCCCAACTATCTAGGTGCGAGCACCTACACTTGGAATGCGAGGGGAACACCGGGAAACCTTTCCCGACGGAACAGGGAAATGGACTCTCATCTGGAGCTGAGCAGGGAAAAAACAGGCTCCCCTTGAGTCGTAGCAGGCACCTCGGGTATTTTCTCGAGTGGGGACAGCTGGGGCAAGGACTTCTTGGGTCACAGCAAGGGTGTGAAAGGGCCATTCCTGGTCCAAGATGGAAGGAGTGATTTCTCTCGAGACGCCACCGCGGACAAGGTACTCACACACCTGGATGGGAGAAGGTTGAGGTTTTTCTCGAGTTGAGGTGGGGTTTCTCGAGTTACAACGTGGAGCCCAAGGGCCAGCCCCTAAAGCCTCAGGAGAGGCCAGACTCCGTGCCAGTTGTCATGCACCTTTGTGTATTCCTCCATAGTCATCGCCAGGTCCTCAGTCCTCGTCTGGTGCTGAAGCTGGTAACTGAGCTTTTCTCGCCCACACTGACATAAATATTGGGGATCCCATGGTGCCCCCACAGGGGAGTCAGGCCTCGTCTCGCCTGGAGATTTTATGAGTTGAGGTGGGGTTTCTCGAGTTACAACGTGGAGCCCAAGGGCCAGCCCCTAAAGCCTCAGGAGAGGCCAGACTCCGTGCCAGTTGTCATGCACCTTTGTGTATTCCTCCATAGTCATCGCCAGGTCCTCAGTCCTCGTCTGGTGCTGAAGCTGGTAACTGAGCTTTTCTCGCCCACACTGACATAAATATTGGGGATCCCATGGTGCCCCCACAGGGGAGTCAGGCCTCGTCTCGCCTGGAGATTTTAACAGCCGCTGTCCTCCGCAGCTGAAGGAGCAGGGTAAGGCTACCCATGGAGTGGACACAGGGACCTCTGACTAGACCTCGAGGTACTACCCAGGGCTGACACATTTTCTAGTGTGTCAGGCATCGAGCCTCTGGGTGAAAGTAGATGCAGTGCAGGGCACTCAGGTTCATCTGGAGGGAACGAGGTATTTGGGTGTCTTGGGGAATGGTGGCAAGCCCCTGATGCTCCCTCCCCACACTCCTGGTACGAGTGTCTCCTGTTGGGATGTGAGGGGAGCGCTGGAAACCCTTTCCC
>SJYG01000415.1:8726-98897 GCA_006410535.1 Litocranius walleri | reverse complement strand
CCAGGGCTGTCACACGTTCCAGTGTGTTGGGCGTCGAGCCTCGGGGTGACAGTCAAGGAAGTGCAGGGCAGTCATGCTCATCTGCAGTGGCAAAGTCATTTGGGGGTCTTGGGGAATGGTGGCAAGACCCCTATTTTCCTGCTGACTTTCCTGGTGCGATTACCTCCTCTTTGATGCGAGGGAAGGCCCAGGAAACCTTTCCCTAAGGAGCAGGAAAAGGGACCGTCATCTGCAGCTTAGCAGGGGCAAACGGAGCTCCTCTTGAGTCACAACCTGTACCTTGGGGTTCCTCTCGAGTTGAGAAGGGTAGGGCGGAGAACTTCTTTGGTCACAGCCAGCGGGAGAAGGAGCCCTTCGAGGTCCAAGAGAGAAGGGGTGATTTCCCCCAAGACACCACAACGGACAAGGTCCTCATCCCGCTTGCAGGAGAGAATCTTTTGATTTTTCTCAAATTGTGGTGGGGTTCTCTAGAGTTACGACGGGGACACAGGGAATCGCTTCTCTTCCCTCAGGAGAGGACATTCTCCGTGCCTGTTGCCAGGCGTCTCTAGGGATTCCTCCCCAATCGCCTCAGGGTGCTCAGTCCTCGACTTGTGCAGAGGCTGTAGCTTGAGTTTTCCTCGACCGACCTGACCTAGGTCTTGGGATACCCCTGAGGCCCCCACACAGGAGACAGGCCTCCTCTCGCTTGGACACTTGCACGGCTACTTGCCTGACCAGCTGCAGCAGCAGTGTCAGGCTCCATGTCAAGCGGACACAGGGATCTGTGGATTGACCTGGATGTCCTACCCAGGGCTGTCACACGTGCCAGTGTGTCGGGCGTCGAGCCTGGGAGTGACAATCAAGGCAGTGCAGGGCAGTCAGGCTCATCTGCAGTGGAAAAGGCCTTTGGGGGTCTGTGGGAATGCTGGATCAAACCCTGATGCTCCTGCAGAATTTCCTGGTGCGAGTATCTCTTCTTTGATGCGAGGGATACACCAGGAAACCTTTACCTTAGGAGCAGGAAAAGGGACCATCATCTGCAGTTTAGCAGGGGCAAACGGGGCTTCTCTTGAGTCACAACCTGTACCTTGGGGTTCCTCTCGAGTTGAGAAGGGTAGGGTGCATAACTTCTTTGGTCACAGCCAGCGGGAGAAGGAGCCCTTCGAGGTCCAAGAAGAAAGTGGTGAATGCCCCCGAGACGCCGCAGCGGATAAGTGCCTAACCACGCTTGCAAAGGAGAAGCTTCTGGTTTTTCTCGAGTTGCGGCGTGGGTTCTCGAGTTATGACGGGGAGCTCATAGACCTTTCTCTGTGGCCTCAGGAGAGGACAGTCTCGGTGCTAGTTGCCATGCGCCTTTGGGGATACCTCTCCTGTCATCTCTGGGTCCTCAGTCCTCGTCTGTCGCTAAAGCCGGTACCTGAGCTTTCCTCGCCAATGCTAACATAAATCTTGGGGTTCCCATAGAGCCCCCACAGAAGTGTCAGACCTCGTCTCGCCTGGAGACGTGCACTGCCGCTGGCACCCGCAGCTGCAGCAGCAGTGTAAGGCTCCCCATCGAGTGGACACAGGGATCTGTGACTTGACCTCAAGGTACTACCCAGGGCTGTCACACGTGCCAGTGTGTCGGGAGTCGAGCCTCTGGGATACAGTTGAGTCAGTGCAGGGCAGTCAGGTTCACCTGGAGTGGACGAGGCATTTGGAGGTCTTGCCTGATGCCTGATGTTACCTCCGTCTCTCAAGGTGCGAGCACCTACTCTTGGGATGCGAGGGAAACTCCGGGAACCCTTTCCGGACGGAACAGTGAAAGGGACCCTCATCTGGAGCTGAGCAGGGAAAAAAATGGCTCCCCTTGAGTCGCGGCAGGATCCTCGGGGTTCTTCTCGGTTGGGCACGGCTGGGGCAGGGACTTCTTGGGTCACAGCAAGGGTGTGAAAGAGCCCTTCCAGGTCCAAGTGAGAAGCGGGGAATTCCCTCTAGACGCCACCGAGGACAAAGTCCTCACACACCTGCATGGGAGAAGGTTGTGGTTGTTCTCGAGTTGCGGCCGGGTTTCGCAAGTTACGATGGGGACCATATGGACCAGCCCCTGTGGCCTCAGGAGAGTCCAGACTCCGTGTTAGTTGCCATGCGCCTTTGGGTATCCCTCCACAGTCATCGCCGGGTCCTCAGTCCTCATCTGGTGCTCAAGCAGGTACCTGAGCTTTCCTCGCCCATGCTGACATAAATCTTTGGGATCCCATGGTGCCCCCACAGGGGAGTCAGGCCTCGTCTTGCCTGTAGATGTTCACAGCCGCTGTCCTCCGCAGCTGCAGCAGCAGTGTAAGGCTACCCGAGGAGTGGACACAGGGACCTGTGACTTGACCTCGAGGTACTACCCAGGGCTGACACACTTTCTAGTGTGTCAGACATCGAGCATCGGGGTGACAGTCGACGCAGTGCAGGGCACTCAAGTTCATCTGGTGGGACTGAGGTATTTGGGAGTCTTGGGGAATGGTGGCAAGACCCCTGATGCTCCCCCCCACACTCCTGGTACGAGTTTGTCCTTTTAGGATGAGAAGGGAGCGCTGGAAACCCTTTTCCGAAATATCAGAAAAGAGACCCTCATCTGGAGCTCAGCAGGGGAGATCAGGGCTCCTTTTCATTCTTGGTGAGACTTTCGGTATTCATCTCGAGTGGGGACGTATGAGGCGGGTAAATACTTGGGACACAGCAAGAAGGTGAAAGACCCTTTTGAGGTCCACGAGAGAAGGGGTGATTTCCCCCTAGACGCCAAAATGGACAAGGTCCTCACCCCACTTGCAGGAGAGAATCTTTTGATTTTTCTCAAGTTGTGGCGGGGTTCTCTCGAGTTACGAAGGGGATACAGGGAATCGCTTCTGTTGCTTCAGGAGAGGACAGGCTCCGTGCCAGTTGCCAGGCGCCTCTGGGGATTCCTCCCCAATCTTCTCAGGATGCTGAGTCTTCGACTTGTGCGGAGGCTGTAGCCTGAGTTTGCCTCTACCGTCCTGACATAGGTCTTGGGATACTTTTGAGGCCCCCTCAAAGGAGACAGGCCTCGTCTCGCTTGGACACTTGCACGGCTACTTGCCTGACCAGCTGCAGCAGCAGTGTCAGGCTCCATTTCGAGCGGACACAGGGATGTGTGGATTGCCCTCGAGATCCTACCCAGGGCTGTCACACGTGCCTCGCAGTGACAGTCAAGGCAGTGCAGGGCAGTCAGGTTCATCTGCAGTGGAAAAGGCATTTGGGGGACTTGGGGAATGGTGGCCCAACCCCTGATGCAGCTGCCGACTTTCCTGGTGTGAGCACCTCGTCTTGCGATGCTAGCGAAGCCCCAGGAAACATTTCCCTAAAGAGCAGTAAAAGGGACCATCATCTAAAGCTAACCAGGAGCTAACAGAGCTCCTCTTAATTCGCAACCTTACCCTTGGGGTTCTTGTCGAGTTGAGATTCCTGGGACGGAGAACTTCTTGGGTCAAAGGAAGGGGGTATATCAGGACTTTGAGGTCTATGAGAGAAAAGGTAATTTCCTCGGAGATGCCACAGCAGATAAGGGCCTCAACCCGCTTGAAAGGGAGAAGATTCTTGGTTTTCTCGAGTTGGGGTGCGGTTTTTCGAGTTACCACGAGGAGCCCATGGACCAGTCCCTGTGGCCTCAGGAGAGACAAGTCTCCGTGCTAGTTGCCATGCGCCTTAGGGGATTCCTCCCCAGTCATTGTCGGGTCCTCAGTCCTCGTCTGGTGCTGAAGCCGGGATCTGAGCTTTCCTCGTCCATGCTGACATAAATTTTGGGGTTCCCATGGAGCCCCGACAGAGGAGTCAGGCCTCGTCTCGCCTGGAGACATGCACGGCCCTGACTTCCGCAGCTACACCAGCAGTGTAAAGTTCCCATCGAGTGGAGACAGAGATCTGTCAATTGACCTCAAGGTACTACCCAGGGCTCTCACACGTGCCAGTGTGTCGGCAGTCGAGCCTCGGGGATACAGTTGGGTCAGTGCAGGGCAGTCAGGTTCATCTGGAGTGGACGAGGCATTTGGGGGTCCTGGGGAAACGTGGCCCGATCCCTGATGTTACCCCCAACTCTCAAGGTGTGAGCACCTACACTTGGGATGCGAGGGGAACACCGGGAACCCTTTCCCGATGGAACAGGGAAAGGGACTCTCATCTGGAGCTAAGCAGGGAAAAAAGAGGCTCCCCTTGAGTCGTGGCAGGCACCTCGGGATTTTTCTCTAGTGGGGACGGCTGGGGCAAGGACTTCTTGGGTCACAGCAAGGGGGTGAAAGAGCCGGTCCTGGTCCAAGATGGAAGGAGTGATTTCTCTGGAGACGCCACCATGGACAAGGTCCTCACACACCTGCATGGGATGAAGGTTGTGGTTTTTCTCGAGTTGCGGTGCGGTTTCTCGAGTTACGACGGGGAGCCCATGGGCCAGCCCCTGCAGCCTCAGGAAAGGCCAGACTCCGTGCCAGTTGGCATGCGCCTTTGTGTATTCCTCCTCAGTCATCGCCGGGTCCTCAGTCCTCGTCTGGTGCTGAAGCCAGTACCTGAGCTTTCCTCGCCCACGCTGACATAAATCTTGGGGATCCCATGGTGCCCCCACAGGGGAGTCAGGCCTCGTCTCCCCTGGAGACGTGCAGAGCTGCTGGCATCCGCATCTGCAGCGGCAGTGTAAGTCTCTCCGTCGAGTGGACACAGGGACCTGTGACTTGACCTCGAGGTACTACCCGGGGCTGACACACTTTCTAGTATCTCAGGCATCGAGCCTCAAAGTGACAGTCGACGCAGTTCATCTGGAGGGAACTAGGTATTTGGGTGTCTTGGGGAATGGTGGCAAGACCCCTGATGCTCCTCCCGAATGTCCTTGCGCCAGTGTCTCCTTTTGGGATGTGAGGGGAGCGCTGGAATCTCTTTCCCGATGGAGCAGAAAAGGGACCCTAATCTGGAGCTCAGCAGGGGAGATCGGGGCTCATTTTCATTCTTGGTGGGACTCTCGGTATTCATCTCGAGTGGGACGTATGGGGCGGGGAAATTCTTGGATCACAGCAAGAAGGTGAAAGACCCTTTTGAGGTCCAAGACAGACGGGGTGATTTCTCTCGAGACGCCACAGCGGACAAGGTCCTCACCCAGCTTGCAGGGGACAATCTTTTGGTTTTTCTCAAGTTGTGGCAGGGTCCCCTCGAGTTCCAACGGGGACCCAGGGACTCGCCCCTATGGCGTCAAGAGAGGTGAGGTTCCGTGCCAGTTGCCAGGCGCTTCTGGGGATTCCTCCCCAATCGTATCAGGGTGCTCAGTGTTCGACTTTTTCGGCGGCAGGAACCTGAGCTTTCCTCGACCAACCTGACCTAGGTCTTGGAGTACCTCTGAAGCCCCCACAGAGCAGACAGGCCTTGTCTCGCCTGGACACATGAACGGCTACTTTCCTGAACAGCTGCAGGAGCATTGTCAGGCTCCATGTCGAGTGAGCACAGGATTCTGTGGATTGCCCTCGAGGTACTACCCAAGGCTGTCACATGTGCCAGTGTGTCGGTTGTCGAGCCTCGGGGTGACAGTCAAAGCAGTGCAGGGCAGTCAGGCTCATCTGCAGTGGAAAAGGCCTTTGGGGGTCTGGGGAAATGGTGGTCCAACCCCTGATGTTCCTGCCCACTATCCTGGTGCGAGTACCTCCTCTTTGACGTGAGGGAAGCCCCAGGAAACCTTTCCATAAAGAGCAGGAAAAGGGACCATCATCTGCAGCTTAGCAGGTGCAAACGGGGCTCCTCTTGAGTCACAACCTGTACCTTGGGGTTCCTCTCGAGTTGAGAAAGGTATGGCGAGGAACTTCTTTGGTCACAGCAAGCGGGAGAAGGAGCCCTTCGAGGTCCAAGAGGGAAGTGGTGATTGCCCCCGAGACGCCGCAGCGGATAAGTGCCTAACCACGCTTGCAAAGGAGATGCTTCTGGTTTTTCTCGAGCTGTGGCGTGGGTTCTCTAGTTACAACGGAGAGCCCATAAACCTTTCTCTGTGGCCTCAAGAGAGGGCAGTCTCCGTGCTAGTTGCCGTACGCCTTTGGGGACTCCTCTCCTGTCATCTCCAGGTCCTCAGTCCTCGTCTGGCTCTAAAGCCGGTACTGAGCTTTCCTCGCCCATGCTGACATAAATCTTGGGGTTCCCATGGAGCCCCCACAGTGTTTTCAGACCTCGTCTCGCCTGGAGACGTGCACTGCCGCTGGCCCCTGCAGCTGCAGCAGCATTGTAAGGCTCCCCATCGAGTGGACACAGGGATCTGAAACTTGACCTCAAGGTACTACCCAGGGATGTCAAATATGCCAGTGTGTCGGGAGTCGAGCCTCGGGGATACAGGTGAGTCAGTGCAGGGCAGTCAGGTTCATCTGGAGTGGACGAGGCATTTGGGGGTCTTGGGGAATGGTGGCCTGATCCTTATGTTACCCCCGTCTCTCAAGGTGCGAGCACCTACTCTTGGGATGTGAGGGGAACACCGGGGAACCTTTCCCGATGGAACAGGGAAAGACACCCTCATCTGGAGCTGAGCAGGGAAAAAAGGGTCTCCCCTTGAGTCGTGGCAGGATCCTCGGGGTTCTTCCCTGGTGGGCGCGCCTGGGGCAGGGACTTCTTGGGTCACAGCAAGGGTGTGAAAGAGCCGTTCCAGTTCCAAGTGGGAAGCGGGGATTTCCCTCTAGACGCCACCTTGGACAAGATCCTCACACACCTGCATGGGAGAAGGTTGTGGTTGTTCTCTAGTTGCGGCCGGTTTTCTCAAGTTACGACGGGGACCACATGGACCAGACCCTGTGGCCTCAGGAGAGTCCAGACTACGTGTTAGTTGGCATGCGTCTTTGGGAATTCCTCCCCAGTCATCGTCGGGTCCTCAGTCCTCGTCTGGTGCTCAAGCAGGTACCTGAGTTTTCCTCGCCCACGCTGATATAAATCTTGGGGATACCATAGTGCCCCCACAGGAGAGAGAGTCCTCGTCTCGCCTGGAGATGTTCACAGCCGCTGGCCTCCGCAGCTGCAGCAGCAGTGTTAAGCTCCCCGTCGAGTGGACACAGGAACCAGTGACTTGACCTCGAGGTACTACCCTAGGCTGACACACTTTCTAGTGTCTCAGGCATCGAGCCTCGGGGTGACAGGCGACCCAGGGAGGGCACTCCAGTTCATCTGGAGGGAACCAGGTTTTTGGGTGTCTTGGGGAATGGTGGCAAGACCCTTGATGCTCCTCCCGACTCTTCTGGTGCGAGTGTCTCCTTTTGGGATGTGAGGGGAGCGCTGGAATCCATTTCCCGACGGAGCAGAAAAGGGACCCTAATCTGGAGCTCAGCAGGGGAGATCGGGGCTCATTTTCAATCTTGGTGGGACTCTCGGTGTTCATCTCGAGTGGGGACATATGGGGCGGGGAAATTCTTGAATCACAGCAAGAAGGTGAACGACCCTTTTGAGGTTCAAGAGTGAAGGGGTGATTTCCCCCGAGACACCACATCGGAGAAAGTCCTCACCCCGCTTGCAGGAGAGAATCTTTTGATTTTTCTCAAGTTTGGCGAGGTCCTCTCGAGTTCAGACGGGGACACAGGGAATCGCTTCTGTTGCTTCAGGAGAGGACAGTCTCCATGCCAGTTGCCAGGCGCCTCTGGGGATTCCTCCCCGATCATCTCAGGGTGCTCAGTCTTCGACTTGTGTGGAGGCTGTAGCCTGAGTTTGCCTCGACCGTCCTGACCTAGTTCTTGGTATACCCCTGAGGCCCCCACTGAGGAGACAGGCCTCGTCTCGCTTGGACACTTGTACGGCTACTTGACTGACCAGCTGTAGAAGTAGTGTTAGGCTCCATGTTGAGCGGACACAGGGATATGTGGATTGCCCTCGAGATCCTAACCAGGGCTGTCACACGTGCCTCGTGGTGACAGTCAACACAGTGCAGGGCAGTAAAGTTGATCTACAGTGGAAAAGGCATTTGGGCGTCTTGGGGAATGGTGGCCCAATCCCTGATGCTCCTGCCGACTTTCCTGGCACGAGTGTTTCCTTTTGGGATGTGAGGGGAGCGCTGGAAACCCTTTCACGACGGAGCAGAAAAGGGACCCTAATCTGGAGCTCAGCAGGGGAGATCGGGGCTCCTTTTCATTCTTGGTGGGATTCTCGGTGTTCATCTCGAGTGGAGACGTATGGGGCGGGGAAATTCTTGGGTCACAGCAAGAAGGTGAACAACCCTTTTGAGGTCCAAGAGAGACGGGGTGATTTCCCCCGGGATGCCACAGCGGACAAGGTCCTCACCCCGCTTGCAGGGGAGAATCTTTTGGTTTTTCTCAAGTTGTAACGGGGTCCTCTCGAGTTATGACGGGGACCCAGGGACTCGCCCCTATGGCCTCAGGAGAGGTCAGTCTCCGTGCCAGTTGCCTGCCTCCTCTCGCTTGGACACTTGCACAGCTACTTGCATGACCAGCTGCAGCAGCAGTGTCAGGCTCCATGTCGAGCGGATACAGGGATCTGTGAATTGCCCTTGAGATCCTACCCAGGGCTGTCACACGTGCCTTGGGGTGACAGTCAAGGCAGTGCAGGGCAGTCAGGTTCATCTGCAGTGGAAAAAGCATTTGGGGATCGTGGGGTATGGTGGCCCAAACCCTGATGCTTTTGCCGACTTTCCTGGTGCCAACACCTCCTCTTTAGATGCAAGGGAAGCCCCAGGAAATCTTTCCTTAAGGAGCAGGAAAAGGGACCATCATCTAAAGCTAACCAGGGGCCAACGGGTCTCCTCTGGAGTCGCAACATTTCCCTTGCGGTTCCTCTCGAGTTGAGATGTTTGGGGCGGAGAACTTCTTGGGTCACAGGAAGGGGGTATATGAGCCCTTTGAGGTCTACGAGAGAAAATGTGATTTCCCCCGAGATGCCACTGCGGATAAGGGCTTCACCCCGCTAGAAAGGGAGAATATTCTGGTTTTCCTCGAGTTGGAAAGCGGTTTCTCGAGTTACGATGGGGAGCCATGGACCTGTCCCTGTGGCCTCAGGAGAGGCAAGTCTCGGTGCTAGTTGCTAAGCGCCTTTGGGGATTCCTCCCCAGTCATGGCCGGGTCCTCAGTCCTCGTCTGGTGCTGAAGCCGGTACCTGAGCTTTCCTCGCCCACGCTGACATAACTCTTGGGGTTCCCATGGAGCCCCCACAGGGGAGTCAGGCCTCGTCTCCCCTGGAGACGTGCACTGCTGCTGGCCTCCGCAGCTGCAGCAGCAGTGTAAGGCTCCCCGTCGAGTGGACACAGGGACCTGTGACTTGACCTCGAGGTACTAAGCAGGGCTGACACACTTTCTAGTGTGTCAGGCATCGAGCCTCGGGGTGACAGTCAACGCATTGCAGGGCACTCTAGTTCATCTGGAGGGAACGAGGTATTTGGGTGTCTTGGGGAATGATGTCAAGACCCCTGATGCTCCTCCCGACTGTCCTTCAAGTGAGAAGCGGGGAATTCCCTCTAGACGCCACCGAGGACAAAGTCCTCACACACCTGCATGGGAGAAGGTTGTGGTTGTTCTCGAGTTGCGGCCGGGTTTCGCAAGTTACGATGGGGACCATATGGACCAGCCCCTGTGGCCTCAGGAGAGTCCAGACTCCGTGTTAGTTGCCATGCGCCTTTGGGTATCCCTCCACAGTCATCGCCGGGTCCTCAGTCCTCATCTGGTGCTCAAGCAGGTACCTGAGCTTTCCTCGCCCATGCTGACATAAATCTTTGGGATCCCATGGTGCCCCCACAGGGGAGTCAGGCCTCGTCTTGCCTGTAGATGTTCACAGCCGCTGTCCTCCGCAGCTGCAGCAGCAGTGTAAGGCTACCCGAGGAGTGGACACAGGGACCTGTGACTTGACCTCGAGGTACTACCCAGGGCTGACACACTTTCTAGTGTGTCAGACATCGAGCATCGGGGTGACAGTCGACGCAGTGCAGGGCACTCAAGTTCATCTGGTGGGACTGAGGTATTTGGGAGTCTTGGGGAATGGTGGCAAGACCCCTGATGCTCCCCCCCACACTCCTGGTACGAGTTTGTCCTTTTAGGATGAGAAGGGAGCGCTGGAAACCCTTTTCCGAAATATCAGAAAAGAGACCCTCATCTGGAGCTCAGCAGGGGAGATCAGGGCTCCTTTTCATTCTTGGTGAGACTTTCGGTATTCATCTCGAGTGGGGACGTATGAGGCGGGTAAATACTTGGGACACAGCAAGAAGGTGAAAGACCCTTTTGAGGTCCACGAGAGAAGGGGTAATTTCCCCCTAGACGCCAAAATGGACAAGGTCCTCACCCCACTTGCAGGAGAGAATCTTTTGATTTTTCTCAAGTTGTGGCGGGGTTCTCTCGAGTTACGAAGGGGATACAGGGAATCGCTTCTGTTGCTTCAGGAGAGGACAGGCTCCGTGCCAGTTGCCAGGCGCCTCTGGGGATTCCTCCCCAATCTTCTCAGGATGCTGAGTCTTCGACTTGTGCGGAGGCTGTAGCCTGAGTTTGCCTCTACCGTCCTGACATAGGTCTTGGGATACTTTTGAGGCCCCCTCAAAGGAGACAGGCCTCGTCTCGCTTGGACACTTGCACGGCTACTTGCCTGACCAGCTGCAGCAGCAGTGTCAGGCTCCATTTCGAGCGGACACAGGGATGTGTGGATTGCCCTCGAGATCCTACCCAGGGCTGTCACACGTGCCTCGCAGTGACAGTCAAGGCAGTGCAGGGCAGTCAGGTTCATCTGCAGTGGAAAAGGCATTTGGGGGACTTGGGGAATGGTGGCCCAACCCCTGATGCAGCTGCCGACTTTCCTGGTGTGAGCACCTCGTCTTGCGATGCTAGCGAAGCCCCAGGAAACATTTCCCTAAAGAGCAGTAAAAGGGACCATCATCTAAAGCTAACCAGGAGCTAACAGAGCTCCTCTTAATTCGCAACCTTACCCTTGGGGTTCTTGTCGAGTTGAGATTCCTGGGACGGAGAACTTCTTGGGTCAAAGGAAGGGGGTATATCAGGACTTTGAGGTCTATGAGAGAAAAGGTAATTTCCTCGGAGATGCCACAGCAGATAAGGGCCTCAACCCGCTTGAAAGGGAGAAGATTCTTGGTTTTCTCGAGTTGGGGTGCGGTTTTTCGAGTTACCACGAGGAGCCCATGGACCAGTCCCTGTGGCCTCAGGAGAGACAAGTCTCCGTGCTAGTTGCCATGCGCCTTAGGGGATTCCTCCCCAGTCATTGTCGGGTCCTCAGTCCTCGTCTGGTGCTGAAGCCGGGATCTGAGCTTTCCTCGTCCATGCTGACATAAATTTTGGGGTTCCCATGGAGCCCCGACAGAGGAGTCAGGCCTCGTCTCGCCTGGAGACATGCACGGCCCTGACTTCCGCAGCTACACCAGCAGTGTAAAGTTCCCATCGAGTGGAGACAGAGATCTGTCAATTGACCTCAAGGTACTACCCAGGGCTCTCACACGTGCCAGTGTGTCGGCAGTCGAGCCTCGGGGATACAGTTGGGTCAGTGCAGGGCAGTCAGGTTCATCTGGAGTGGACGAGGCATTTGGGGGTCCTGGGGAAACGTGGCCCGATCCCTGATGTTACCCCCAACTCTCAAGGTGTGAGCACCTACACTTGGGATGCGAGGGGAACACCGGGAACCCTTTCCCGATGGAACAGGGAAAGGGACTCTCATCTGGAGCTAAGCAGGGAAAAAAGAGGCTCCCCTTGAGTCGTGGCAGGCACCTCGGGATTTTTCTCTAGTGGGGACGGCTGGGGCAAGGACTTCTTGGGTCACAGCAAGGGGGTGAAAGAGCCGGTCCTGGTCCAAGATGGAAGGAGTGATTTCTCTGGAGACGCCACCATGGACAAGGTCCTCACACACCTGCATGGGATGAAGGTTGTGGTTTTTCTCGAGTTGCGGTGCGGTTTCTCGAGTTACGACGGGGAGCCCATGGGCCAGCCCCTGCAGCCTCAGGAAAGGCCAGACTCCGTGCCAGTTGGCATGCGCCTTTGTGTATTCCTCCTCAGTCATCGCCGGGTCCTCAGTCCTCGTCTGGTGCTGAAGCCAGTACCTGAGCTTTCCTCGCCCACGCTGACATAAATCTTGGGGATCCCATGGTGCCCCCACAGGGGAGTCAGGCCTCGTCTCCCCTGGAGACGTGCAGAGCTGCTGGCATCCGCATCTGCAGCGGCAGTGTAAGTCTCTCCGTCGAGTGGACACAGGGACCTGTGACTTGACCTCGAGGTACTACCCGGGGCTGACACACTTTCTAGTATCTCAGGCATCGAGCCTCAAAGTGACAGTCGACGCAGTTCATCTGGAGGGAACTAGGTATTTGGGTGTCTTGGGGAATGGTGGCAAGACCCCTGATGCTCCTCCCGAATGTCCTTGCGCCAGTGTCTCCTTTTGGGATGTGAGGGGAGCGCTGGAATCTCTTTCCCGATGGAGCAGAAAAGGGACCCTAATCTGGAGCTCAGCAGGGGAGATCGGGGCTCATTTTCATTCTTGGTGGGACTCTCGGTATTCATCTCGAGTGGGACGTATGGGGCGGGGAAATTCTTGGATCACAGCAAGAAGGTGAAAGACCCTTTTGAGGTCCAAGACAGACGGGGTGATTTCTCTCGAGACGCCACAGCGGACAAGGTCCTCACCCAGCTTGCAGGGGACAATCTTTTGGTTTTTCTCAAGTTGTGGCAGGGTCCCCTCGAGTTCCAACGGGGACCCAGGGACTCGCCCCTATGGCGTCAAGAGAGGTGAGGTTCCGTGCCAGTTGCCAGGCGCTTCTGGGGATTCCTCCCCAATCGTATCAGGGTGCTCAGTGTTCGACTTTTTCGGCGGCAGGAACCTGAGCTTTCCTCGACCAACCTGACCTAGGTCTTGGAGTACCTCTGAAGCCCCCACAGAGCAGACAGGCCTTGTCTCGCCTGGACACATGAACGGCTACTTTCCTGAACAGCTGCAGGAGCATTGTCAGGCTCCATGTCGAGTGAGCACAGGATTCTGTGGATTGCCCTCGAGGTACTACCCAAGGCTGTCACATGTGCCAGTGTGTCGGTTGTCGAGCCTCGGGGTGACAGTCAAAGCAGTGCAGGGCAGTCAGGCTCATCTGCAGTGGAAAAGGCCTTTGGGGGTCTGGGGAAATGGTGGTCCAACCCCTGATGTTCCTGCCCACTATCCTGGTGCGAGTACCTCCTCTTTGACGTGAGGGAAGCCCCAGGAAACCTTTCCATAAAGAGCAGGAAAAGGGACCATCATCTGCAGCTTAGCAGGTGCAAACGGGGCTCCTCTTGAGTCACAACCTGTACCTTGGGGTTCCTCTCGAGTTGAGAAAGGTATGGCGAGGAACTTCTTTGGTCACAGCAAGCGGGAGAAGGAGCCCTTCGAGGTCCAAGAGGGAAGTGGTGATTGCCCCCGAGACGCCGCAGCGGATAAGTGCCTAACCACGCTTGCAAAGGAGATGCTTCTGGTTTTTCTCGAGCTGTGGCGTGGGTTCTCTAGTTACAACGGAGAGCCCATAAACCTTTCTCTGTGGCCTCAAGAGAGGGCAGTCTCCGTGCTAGTTGCCGTACGCCTTTGGGGACTCCTCTCCTGTCATCTCCAGGTCCTCAGTCCTCGTCTGGCTCTAAAGCCGGTACTGAGCTTTCCTCGCCCATGCTGACATAAATCTTGGGGTTCCCATGGAGCCCCCACAGTGTTTTCAGACCTCGTCTCGCCTGGAGACGTGCACTGCCGCTGGCCCCTGCAGCTGCAGCAGCATTGTAAGGCTCCCCATCGAGTGGACACAGGGATCTGAAACTTGACCTCAAGGTACTACCCAGGGATGTCAAATATGCCAGTGTGTCGGGAGTCGAGCCTCGGGGATACAGGTGAGTCAGTGCAGGGCAGTCAGGTTCATCTGGAGTGGACGAGGCATTTGGGGGTCTTGGGGAATGGTGGCCTGATCCTTATGTTACCCCCGTCTCTCAAGGTGCGAGCACCTACTCTTGGGATGTGAGGGGAACACCGGGGAACCTTTCCCGATGGAACAGGGAAAGACACCCTCATCTGGAGCTGAGCAGGGAAAAAAGGGTCTCCCCTTGAGTCGCGGCAGGATCCTCGGGGTTCTTCCCTGGTGGGCGCGCCTGGGGCAGGGACTTCTTGGGTCACAGCAAGGGTGTGAAAGAGCCGTTCCAGTTCCAAGTGGGAAGCGGGGATTTCCCTCTAGACGCCACCTTGGACAAGATCCTCACACACCTGCATGGGAGAAGGTTGTGGTTGTTCTCTAGTTGCGGCCGGTTTTCTCAAGTTACGACGGGGACCACATGGACCAGACCCTGTGGCCTCAGGAGAGTCCAGACTACGTGTTAGTTGGCATGCGTCTTTGGGAATTCCTCCCCAGTCATCGTCGGGTCCTCAGTCCTCGTCTGGTGCTCAAGCAGGTACCTGAGTTTTCCTCGCCCACGCTGATATAAATCTTGGGGATACCATAGTGCCCCCACAGGAGAGAGAGTCCTCGTCTCGCCTGGAGATGTTCACAGCCGCTGGCCTCCGCAGCTGCAGCAGCAGTGTTAAGCTCCCCGTCGAGTGGACACAGGAACCAGTGACTTGACCTCGAGGTACTACCCTAGGCTGACACACTTTCTAGTGTCTCAGGCATCGAGCCTCGGGGTGACAGGCGACCCAGGGAGGGCACTCCAGTTCATCTGGAGGGAACCAGGTTTTTGGGTGTCTTGGGGAATGGTGGCAAGACCCTTGATGCTCCTCCCGACTCTTCTGGTGCGAGTGTCTCCTTTTGGGATGTGAGGGGAGCGCTGGAATCCATTTCCCGATGGAGCAGAAAAGGGACCCTAATCTGGAGCTCAGCAGGGGAGATCGGGGCTCATTTTCAATCTTGGTGGGACTCTCGGTGTTCATCTCGAGTGGGGACATATGGGGCGGGGAAATTCTTGAATCACAGCAAGAAGGTGAACGACCCTTTTGAGGTTCAAGAGTGAAGGGGTGATTTCCCCCGAGACACCACATCGGAGAAAGTCCTCACCCCGCTTGCAGGAGAGAATCTTTTGATTTTTCTCAAGTTTGGCGAGGTCCTCTCGAGTTCAGACGGGGACACAGGGAATCGCTTCTGTTGCTTCAGGAGAGGACAGTCTCCATGCCAGTTGCCAGGCGCCTCTGGGGATTCCTCCCCGATCATCTCAGGGTGCTCAGTCTTCGACTTGTGTGGAGGCTGTAGCCTGAGTTTGCCTCGACCGTCCTGACCTAGTTCTTGGTATACCCCTGAGGCCCCCACTGAGGAGACAGGCCTCGTCTCGCTTGGACACTTGTACGGCTACTTGACTGACCAGCTGTAGAAGTAGTGTTAGGCTCCATGTTGAGCGGACACAGGGATATGTGGATTGCCCTCGAGATCCTAACCAGGGCTGTCACACGTGCCTCGTGGTGACAGTCAACACAGTGCAGGGCAGTAAAGTTGATCTACAGTGGAAAAGGCATTTGGGCGTCTTGGGGAATGGTGGCCCAATCCCTGATGCTCCTGCCGACTTTCCTGGCACGAGTGTTTCCTTTTGGGATGTGAGGGGAGCGCTGGAAACCCTTTCACGACGGAGCAGAAAAGGGACCCTAATCTGGAGCTCAGCAGGGGAGATCGGGGCTCCTTTTCATTCTTGGTGGGATTCTCGGTGTTCATCTCGAGTGGAGACGTATGGGGCGGGGAAATTCTTGGGTCACAGCAAGAAGGTGAACAACCCTTTTGAGGTCCAAGAGAGACGGGGTGATTTCCCCCGGGATGCCACAGCGGACAAGGTCCTCACCCCGCTTGCAGGGGAGAATCTTTTGGTTTTTCTCAAGTTGTAACGGGGTCCTCTCGAGTTATGACGGGGACCCAGGGACTCGCCCCTATGGCCTCAGGAGAGGTCAGTCTCCGTGCCAGTTGCCAGGCGCCTCTGGGGATTCCTCCCCAATCGTCTCAAGGTGCTCAGTCCTCGACTTGTGCGGCGGCAGGAACCTGAGCTTTCCTCGACCAACCTGACCTAGGTTTGAAGTACCTCTGAAGCCCCCACAGAGCAGACAGGCCTCGTCTCGCCTGGACACGTGCACAGCTACTTGCCTGAACAGCTGCATCAGCAGTGTCAGGCTCCATTTCGAGTGAACACCGGGATCTGTGGATTGCCCTCGAGGTCCTACCCAGGGCTGTCACACGTGCCAGTGTGTCGGTCGTCGAGCCTCGGAGTGACAGTCAAGGCAGTGCAGGGCAGTCAGGCTAATCTGCAGTGGAAAAGGCCTTTGGGAGTCTGGGGGAATGGTGGCCCAAACCCTGATATTCCTGCCCACTTTCCTGGTGCGAGCACCTCCTCTTTGATGCGAGGGAAGCCCCAGGAAACCTTTCCCTAAGGAGCAGGAAAAGGGAACGTCATCTGCAGCTTAGCAGGGACAAACAGGGCTCCTCTTGAGTTACAACGTGTACCTTGGGGTTCCTCTCGAGTTGAGAAGGGTAGGGCGGGCAACTTCTTTGGTCACAGCAAGCGGGAGAAGGAGCCCTTCGAGGTCCAAGAGGGAAGTGGTGATTGCCCCCGAGACGCCGCAGTGGATAAATGCCTAACCACGCTTGAAAAGGAGAAGCTTCTGGTTTTTCTCGAGTTGCGGTGTGGATTCTTGAGTTACAACGGGGAGCCCATATAACTGTCCCTGTGTCCTCAGGAGTGGCCAGTCTACGTGCTAGTTGCCATTCGCCTTTGGGGATTCCTCTCCTGTCATCTCCGGGCCCTCAGTCCTCGTCTGGTGCTAAAGCCAGTACCTGAGCTTTCCTCGTCCATGCTGACATAAATCTTGGGGTTCCCATGAAGCCCCCACAGGGGTGTCAGGCCTCGTCTCACTTGAGACGTGCACTGCCACTGTCCCCGGCACCTGCAGCAGCAGTGTAAGGCTCCTCATCGAGTGGACACAGGGATCTGTGACTTGACTTCAATGTACTACCCAAGGAAGTCAAACATGCCAGTGTGTCGGGAGTCGAGCCTCGGGGATACAGTTGAGTCAGTGCAGAGCAGTCAGGTTCATCTGGTGTGGACGAGGCATTTGAGGGTCTTGGAGAATGGTGGCCTGATCCCTGATGTTACCCCCGTCTCTCAAGGTGCGAGCACCTACTCTTGAGATGCCAGGGAAACACCGGGAACCCTTTCCCTATGGAACAGGGAAAGGGACCCTCAACTGGAGCTGAGCATGGAAAAAAGGGACTCCCCTTTAGTCGCCCCAGGATCCTCGGTGTTCTTCTCGGGTGGGGACGGCTGGGGCCGGGACTTCTTGGGTCACAGCAATGGTGTGAAAGAGCCATTCCAGGTCCAAGTGGGAAGCGGGGATTTCCCTCTAGACGCCACCGCGGACAAGGTCCTCACACAACTGCATGGGAGAAGGTTGTGGTTGTTTTCGAGTTGAGTCCAGGTTTCTCAAGTTACGACGGGGACCACATGGACCAGCCCCTGTGGCCTCAGGAGAGTCCAGACTCCGTGTTAGTTGCCACGCGCTTTTGGGTATTCCTCCCCAGTCATCGCCGGGTCCTCAGTCTTCGTCTGGTGCTCAAGCAGGCACCTGAGCTTTCCTCGCCCACGCTGATAAAAATCTTGGGGATCCCATGGTGCCCCCACAGGGGAATCAGGCCTCGTGTTGCCTGGAGATGTTCACAGCCGCTGTCCTCCGCAGCTGCAGCAGCAGTGTACGGCTCCCCATGGAGTAGACACAGGGACCTGTGACTTGACCTCGAGGTACTACCCAGGGCTGACACACTTTCTAGTGTGTCAGGCATCGAGCCTGGTGGTGACAGTCGACGCAGTGCAGGGCACTCAAGTTCATCTGGAGGGAACGAGGTATTTGAGTGTCTTGGGGAATGGTGGCAAGACCACTGATGCTCCCCCCAAAAATCCTCGTACGAGTGTTTCCTGTTGGGATGTGTGGGGAGCGCTGGAAACCCTTTCCCGAAAGAGCAGAAAAGAGACCCTCATGTGGAGCTGAGCAGGGGAGATCAGGGCTCCTTTTCATTCTTGGTGAAACTCTCGGCTTACATCTCGAGTGGGGACATATGAGGCGGGTAAATACTTGGGACACAGCAAGAAGGTGAACAACCTTTTTGAGGTCCACGAGAGAAGTGGTGATTTCCCCCGAGACGCCACAATGGACAAGGTCCTCACCCCGCTTGCAGGAGAGAATCTTTTGATTTTTTTCAAGTTGTGGCGGGGTCCTCTCCAGTTATGACGGCGACACAGGGAATCATTTCATTTGCTTCAGGAGAGGACAGTCTCCATGCCAGTTACCAGGCGCCTCTGGGGATTCCTCCCCAATCGTCTCAGAGTGCTCAATCTTCGACTTGTGCGGAAGCTGTAGCCTGAGTTTGCCTCGACCGTCCTGACCTAGAACTTGGGATATCCCTGAGGTCCCCACTGAGGAGACAGGCCTCGTCTCCCTTGGACCCTTGCACGGCTACTTGCCTGACCAGCTGCAGCAGCAGTGTCAGGCTCCATGTGGAGCAGACACAGGGATATGTCAATTGCCCTCGAGATCCTAACCAGGGCTGTCACACGTGCCTCGCAGTGACAGTCAAGGCAGTGCAGGGCAGTCAGGTTCATCTGCAGTGGAAAAGGCATTTGGGGGGCCTTGGGGAATGGTGGCCCAACCCCTGATGCTCCTGCCGACTTTCCTGGTGCGAGCACCTCCTCTTGCAATGCGAGGGAAGAGCCAGGAATCCTTTTCCTAAGGAGCAGGAAAAGACACCATCATCTAAAGCTGATCAGGGCCCAACGGAGCTCCTATTGATTCACAGCCTGTCCCTTGGGTTTCCTCTCGAGTTGAGATGTTTGAGGCGGAGAAATTCTTGGGTCAGAGGAAGGGAGTATATGAGCCCTTTGAGGTCTACGAGAGAAAAGGTAATTTCCCCTGAGATGCCACAGTGGATAAGGGCCTCACCCAGCTTTAAAGGTAGAAGATTCTGGTTTTTCTCGAGTTGGGGTGTGGTTTCTCGAGTTATGACGGGGAGCCCATGGACGTGTCCCTGTGGCCTCAGGAGAGGCAAGTCTCCATGCTAGTTTCCATGTGCCTCTGGGGATTCCTCCCCAGTCATCGCCGGGTCCTCAGTCCTCGCCTGGTGCTGAAGCCGGTACCTGAGCTTTCCTCGCCCATGATTACAAAAACCTTGGGGTTCCCATGGAGCCCCTACAGGGGAGTCAGGCCTCGTATCGCCTGGAGACATGCAATGCCCTGACCTCCGCAGCTACACCAGCAGTGTAAAATTCCCATCGAGTGGACACAGAGATCTGTGACTTGACCTCAAGGTACCACCCAGGGCTGTCACACGTGCCAGTGTGTCGGGAGTCGAGCCTCGGGGATACAGTTGAGTCAGTGCAGGGCAGTCAGGTTCATCTGGAGTGGACGAGGCATTTGGGGGTCTTGGGGAATGGTGGCCCGATCCCTGATGTTACCCCCGACTCTCAAGTTGCGAGCACCTACACTTGGGATGTGAGGGGAACACCGGGAAACCTTTCCTGATGGAACAGGGAAAGAGACTCTCATCTGGAGCTAAGCAG
The DNA here is from genome assembly GCA_006410535.1 of Litocranius walleri. Classification (NCBI taxonomy): domain Eukaryota; kingdom Metazoa; phylum Chordata; class Mammalia; order Artiodactyla; family Bovidae; genus Litocranius; species Litocranius walleri. Next base: position 79,428 of record SJYG01000415.1, on the reverse strand, counting down.
GGAAAAAAGAAGATCCCCTTGAGCCGCGGCAGGAACCTCGGGGTTCTTCTCGAGTGGGGACGGCTGGGGCAAAGACTTCTTGGGTCACAGCAAGGGGTGAAAGAGCCGGTCCTGGTCCAAGATGGAAGAAATGATTTCTCTGGAGACGCCAACGTGGACAAGGTCCTCACACACCTGCATGGGATGAAGGTTGTGGTTTTTCTCGAGTTGCGGCGGGGTTTCTCCAGTTACGACGGGGAGCCCATGGGCCAGCCCCTGCAGCCTCAGGAAAGGCCAGACTCCGTGCCAGTTGGCATGCGCCTTTGTGTATTCCTCCTCAGTCATCGCCGGGTCCTCAGTCCTCGTCTGGTGCTAAAGCTGGTACCTGAGCTTTCCTCGCCCATGCTGACATAAATCTTGGGTTTCCCATGGAGCCCTCACAGGGGTTTCAGGCCTCGTCTCGCCTGGAGACGTGCACTGCCGCTGGCCCCCGAAGCTGCAGCAGCAGTGTAAGGCTCTCCGTCGAGTGGACACAGGGACCTGTGACTTGACCTCGAGGTACTACCCAGGGCTGACACAGTCAGGCATCGAGCCTGGTGGTGACAGTCGACGCAGTGCAGTGCACTCAAGTTCATCTGGAGAGAACGAGGTATTTAGGTGTCTTGGGGAATGGTGGCAAGACACCTGATGCTCACCCCCACACTCCTGTTACGAGTGTTTCCTGTTGGGATGTGTGGCGAGCTCTGGAAACCCTTTCCCGAAAGAGCAGAAAAGAGACCCTCATCGGGAGCTGAGCAGGGGAGATCAGGGCTCCTTTTCATTCTTGGTGAGACTCTCGGCGTTCATCTCGAGTGGAGAAGTATGAGGTGGGTAAATACTTGGGTCACAGCAAGAAGGTGAACAACCCTTTTGAGGTCCAAGAGAGAAGGAGTGATTACCCCCGAGACGCCACAATGGACAAGGTCCTCACCCCGCTTGCAGGAGAGAATCTTTGATTTTTCTCAAGTTGTGGCGGGGTCCTCTCGAGTTACAACGGCGACACAGGGAATCGCTTCTGTTGCTTCAGGAGAGGACAGTCTCCGTGCCAGTTGCCAGGCGCCTCTGGGGATTCTTCCACAATCGTCTCAGGGTGCTCAGTCTTCGACTTGTGCGGAGGCTGTAGCCTGAGTTTGCCTCGACCGTCCTGACCTAGGTCTTGGGATACCCCTGATGCCCCCACAGAGGAGACAGGCCTCGTCTCCCTTGGACCCTTGCACGGCTACTTGCCTGACCAGCTGCAGCAGCAGTGTCAGGCTCCATGTAGAGCAGACACAGGGATATGTCGATTGCCCTCGAGATCCTAACCAGGGCTGTCACACGTGCCTCGCAGTGACAGTCAAGGCAGTGCAGGGCAGTCAGGCTTATCTGCAGTGGAAAAGGCCTTTGGGGGTCTGGGGAAATGGTGGTCCAACCCCTGATGTTCCTGCCCACTATCCTGGTGCGAGTACCTCCTCTTTGACGTGAGGGAAGCCCCAGGAAACCTTTCCATAAAGAGCAGGAAAAGGGACCATCATCTGCAGCTTAGCAGGTGCAAACGGGGCTCCTCTTGAGTCACAACCTGTACCTTAGGGTTCCTCATGAGTTGAGAAGGGTAGAGCGAGGAACTTGTTTCGTCACAGCAAGTGGAAGAAGGAGCCCGTCGAGGTCCAAGAGGGAAGTGGTGATTGCCCCCGAGACACTGCAGCGGATAAGTGCCTAACCACGCTTGCAAAGGAGAATCTTCTGGTTTTTCTCGAGTTGCGGCGTGGGTTCTCGAGTTACGACGGGGAGCCCATAGACCTGTCCCTGTGGCCCCAGGAGAGGCCAGTCTCCGTGCTAGTTGCCATGTGCCTTTTGGGATTCCTCTCCTGTCATCTCCGGGTCCGCAGTCCTCGTCTGGAGGTAAAGCTGGTACCTGAGCTTTCCTCGCCCACGCTGACATAAATCTTGGGGTTCCCATGGAGCCCCCACAGAGGTTTCAGGCCTCATCTCGCCTGGAGACGTGCACTGCCGCTGGCCCCCGCAGCTGCAGCAGCAGTGTAAAGCACTCCATCGAGTGGACACAGGGACCTGTGACTTGACCCCGAGGTACTACCCAGGGCTGACACACTTTCTAGTGTCTCAGGCATCGAGCCTCGGGGTGGCAGTCGACGCAGGGCAGGGCACTCCAGTTCATCTGGAGGGAACCAGGTATTTGGGTGTCTTGGGGAATGGTGGCAAGACCCCTGATGCTCCTCCCGACTGTCCTGGCGCAAGTGTCTCTTTTTGGGATGTGAGGGGAGCGCTGGAATCTCTTTCCCGACGGAGCAGAAAAGGGACCCTAATCTGGAGCTCAGCAGGGGAGATCGGGGCTCATTTTCATTCTTCATGGGACTCTCGGTGTTCATCTCGAGTGGGGACGTATGGGGCGGGGAAATTCTTGGGTCACAGCAAGAAGGTGAAAGACCCTTTTGAGGATCAAGAGAGAAGGGGTGATTTCCCTTGAGACGCCACAATGGCCAAGGTCCTCACCCCGCTTGCAGGAGAGAATCTTTGATGTTTCTTAAGTTGTGGCGGGGTCCTCTCGAGTTATGACGGCGACACAGGGAATCGCTTCTGTTGCTTCAGGAGAGGACAGTATCCGTGCCAGTTGCCAGGCGCCTCTGGCGATTCCTCCCCAATCATCTCAGGGTGCTCAATCTTCGACTTGTGCGGAGGCTGTAGCCTGAGTTTGCCTCGACCGTCCTGACCTAGGACTTGGGATACCCCTGATGCCCCCACAGAGGAGACAGGCCTCGTCTCGCTTGGACCCTTGCACGGCTACTTGCCTGAGCAGCTGCAGCAGTGTCAGGCTCCATGTTGAGCGGACACATGGATCTGTGGATTGCCCTCGAGATCCTAACCAGGGCTGTCACACATGCCTCGCGGTGACAGTCAAGGCAGTGCAGGGCAGTCAGGTTCATCTGCAGTGGAAAAGGCATTTGGGGGTCTTGGGGAATGGTGGCTCAACCCCTGATGTTCCTGCCGACTTTCTTGGTGGGAGCACTTCTTCTTGCAATGCGAGGAAAGCCCCAGGAAACCTTTTCCTAAGGAGCAGGAAAAGGGACCGTCATCTAAAGCTAAGCAGCGGCCTCCGGGGCTCGTCTTGATTCGCAACCTTTCCTTTGGCCTTCCTCTTGAGTTGAGATGTTTGGGGCGGAGAACTTCTTGGGTCACTGGAAGGGGGTATAAGAGCCCTTTGAGGTCTACGAGAGAAAAGGTAATTTCCCCCGAGATGCCACAGCGGATAAGGGCCTCACCCTGCTTGAAAGGGAGAAGATTCTGGTTTTTCTCGAGTTGAGGCGCGGTTTCTCGAGTTACGACGGGGAGCCCTTGGACCTGTACCTGTGGCCTCGGGAGAGACATGTCTCCGTGCTAGTTGCCATTCTCCGTTGAGGATTCCTCCCCAGTCATCGCCGGGTCCTCAGTCCTCGTTTGGTGCTGAAGCAGGTACCTGAGCTTTCCTCGCCCATGCTTACATAAACCTTGGGGTTCCCATGGTGCACCCACTGGGGAGTCAGGCCTCGTCTCGCCTGGAGACTTGCACTGCCCTGACCTCCGCAGCTACACCAGCAGTCTAAAGTTCCCATCGAGTGGACACAGGGATCTGTCACTTGACCTCAAATTACTACACAGTGCTGTCACACGTGCCAGTGTGTCGGGAGTCGAGCCTCGGGAATACAGGTGAGTCAGTGCAGGGCAGTCAGGTTCATCTGGAGTGGACGAGGCATTTGGCGGGATTGGGGAATGGTGGCCCGATCCCTGATGTTACCCCCGACTCTCAAGGTGCGAGCACCTACACTTGGGATGGGAGGGGAACACCGGGAAACCTTTCCTGATGGAACAGTGAAAGGGACTCTCATCTGGAGCTAAGCAGGGAAAAAACAGGCTCCCCTTGAGTCGCAGCAGGAACCTCGAGGTTCTTCTCGAGTGGGGACGGCTGGGACAAGGACTTCTTGGGTCAGAGCAAGGGGGTGAAAGAGCCGGTCGTGGTCCAAGATGAAAGGAGTGATTTCTCTCGAGACGCCACGGCGGACAAGGTCCTCACACACCTGCATGGGAGAAGGTTGTGATTTTTCACGAGTTGCCCCAGGGTTTCTCGAGTTACGACGGGGAGCCCTTGGGCCAGACCCTGCGGCTTCAGGAAAGGCCAGACTCCATGCCAGTTATCATGCGCCTTTGTGTATTCCTCCACAGTCATCGCTGGGTCCTCAGTCCTCGTCTGGTGCTAAAGCCGGTTTCTGAGCTTTCCTCGCCCATGCTGACATAAATCTTGGGGTTCCCATGGAGCCCCCACAGGGGTTTCAGACCTCGTCTCGCATGGAGACGTGCACTGCCGCTGGCCCCCGCAGCTGCAGCAGCAGTGTAACGCTCTCCGTCGAGTGGACACAGGGACCTGTGACTTGACCTCGAGGTACTACCCAGGGCTGACACACTTTGTAGTGTCTCAGGCATCGAGCCTCGGGGTGACAGTCGACGCAGGGCAGGGCACTCCAGTTCATCTGGAGGGAACCAGGTATTTGGGTGTCTTGGGGAATGGTGGCAAGACCCCTGATGCTCCTCCCGACTGTCCTGGCGCAAGTGTCTCTTTTTGGGATGTGACGGGAGCGCTGTAATCTCTTTCCCGACGGAGCAGAAAAGGGACCCTAATCTGGAGCTCAGCAGGGGAGATCGGGGCTCCTTTTCATTCTTGATGGGACTCTCGGTGTTCATCTCGAGTGGGGACGTATGGGGCGGGGAAATTCTTGGGTCACAGCAAGAAGGTGAAAGACCCTTTTGAGGTCCAAGAGAGACGTGGTGATTTCCCCCGAGACGCCAGAGCAGACAAGGTCCTCACCCCGCTTGCAGGGGAGAATCTTTTGGTTTTTCTCATGTTGTAATGGGGTCCTCTCGAGTTACGACGGGGACCCAGGGACTCGCCCCTATGGCCTCAGGAGAGTTCAGTCTCCGTGCCAGTTGCCAGGCGCCTCTGGGGATTCCTCCCCAATCGTCTCTCGGTGCTCAATCTTCGACTCGTGCGGAGGCTGTAGCCTGAGTTTGCCTCGACCGTCCTGACCTAGGTCTTGAGATACCCTTGATGCCCCCACAGAGCAGACAGGCCTCGTCTTGCCTGGACACGTGCACGGCTACCTGCCTGAATAGCTGCAGCAGCAGTGTCAGGATCCATGTGAAGTGAACACAGGGATCTGTGGATTCCCCTTGAGGTCCTACCCAGGGCTGTCACACGTGCCAGTGTGTCGGTCATCGAGCCTCGGGATGACAGTCAAGGCGGTGCAGGGCAGTCAGGCTTATCTGTAGTGGAAAAGGCCTTTGGGGGTCTGGGGGAATGGTGGCCCAAACCCTGATATTCCTGCCCACTTTCCTGGTGCGAGCATCTCCTCTTTGATGCGAGGGAAGCCCCAGGAAACCTTTCCCTAAGGAGCAGGAAAAGGGACCATCATCTGCAGCTGAGCAGGGGCAAAGGGGGCTCCTCTTGAGTCACAACGTGTACCTTGGGGTTCCTCTCGAGTTGAGAAAGTTAGGGCGGGGGACTTCTTTGGTCACAGCAAGCGGGAGAAGGAGCCCTTCGAGGTCCAAGAGGGAAGTGGTGATTGCCCCCGAGACGCCGCAGCGGATAAGTGCCTAACCACGCTTGCAAAGGAGATGCTTCTCGTTTTTCTCGAGTTGCGGCGTGGGTTCTCGAGTTACGATGGAGAGCCCATAGACCCGTCCTTGTGGCCTCAAGAGAGGCCAGTCTCCGTGCTAGTTGCCATACGCCTTTGGAGATTCCTCTCCTGTCATCTCCAGGTCCTCAGTCTTCGTCTGGCGCTAAAGCCGGTACTGAGCTTTCCTCGCCCATGCTGACATAAATCTTGGGGTTCCCATGGAGCCCCCACAGTGTTTTCAGGCCTCGTCTCGACTGGAGACGTCCACTGCCACTGGCCCCCACAGCTGCAGCAGCAGTGTAAGGCTCCCCATCGAGTGGACACAGGGATCTGTGACTTGACCTCAAGGTACTACCCAGGGATGTCAAATATGCCAGTGTGTCGGGAGTCGAGCCTCAGGGATACCGTTGAGTCAGTGCAGGGCCGTTAGGTTCATCTGAAGTGAACGAGGCTTTTGCGGGTTTTGGGGAATGGTGACCTGATCCTGATGTTACCCCTGTCTCTCAAGGTGCGAGCACCTACTCTTGGGATGCGAGGGGAACACCGGGAACCCTTCCCGATGGAACAGGGAAAGGGATCCTCATCTGGAACTGAGCAGGGAAAAAAGGGTCTCCCCTTGAGTCACAGCAGGATCCTCTGGGTTCTTCTCGGATGGGCACGGCTGGGGCGGGGACTTCTTGGGTCACAGCAAGGGTGTCAAAGAGCCTTTCCAGGTCCAAGTGGGAAGCGGGGATTTCCCTCTAGACGCCACGGCCGACAAGGTCTTCACACACCCACATGGGAGAAGGTTGTGGTTGATCTCGCGTTACGGCCGGGTTTCTCAAGTTACGACGGGGACTACGTGGACCAGCCCCTGTGGCCTCAGGAGAGTCCAGACTCCGTGTTAGTTGCCATGGACTTTTGGGTATTCCTCCCCCGTCATCTCCGGGTCCTCAGTCCTCGTCTGGTGCTCAAGCAGGTACCTGAGTTTTCCTCGCCCAGGATGACATAAATCTTGGGGATCCCATGGAGCCCCCACAGGAAAGTCAGGCCTCGTCTTGCCTGGAGATGTTCACAGCCTCTGTCCTCCACAGCTGCAGCAGCAGTGTAAGGCTACCCGTGGAGTGGACACAGGGACCTGTGACTTGACCTCGAGGTACTACCCAGGGCTGACACAGTCAGGCATTGAGCCTGGTGGTGACAGTCGACGCAGTGCAGGGCACTCAAGTTCATCTGGAGGGAACGAGGTATTTGGGTGTCTTGGGGAATGGTGGCAAGACACCTGATGCTTTCCTCCCCACACTCCTGTTACGAGTGTTTCCTGTTGGGATGTGTGGCGAGCTCTGGAAACCCTTTCCCGAAAGAGCAGAAAAGAGACCCTCATCGGGAGCTGAGCAGGGGAGATCAGGGCTCCTTTTCATTCTTGGTGAGACTCTCAGTGTTCATCTCGAGTGGGGACATATGAGGCGGGTAAATACTTGGGTCACAGCAAGAAGGTGAACAACCCTTTTGAGGTCCAAGAGAGAAGGGGTGATTACCCCCGAGACGCCACAACGGACAAGGTCCTCACCCTGCTTGCAGGAGAGAATCTTTGATTTTTCTCAAGTTGTGGCGGGGTCCTCTCGAGTTACGACGGCGACACAGGGAATCGCTTCTGTTGCTTCAGGAGAGGACAGTCTCCGTGCCAGTTGCCAGGCGCCTCTGGGGATTCTTCCACAATCGTCTCAGGGTGCTCAGTCTTCGACTTGTGCGGAGGCTATAGCCTGAGTTTGCCTCGACCGTCCTGACCTAGGTCTTGGGATACCCCTGATGCCCCCACAGAGGAGACAGGCCTCGTCTCCCTTGGACCCTTGCACGGCTACTTGCCTGAGCAGCTGCAGCAGTGTCAGGCTCCATGTTGAGCGGACACATGGATCTGTGGATTGCCCTCGAGATCCTAACCAGGGCTGTCACACGTGCCTCAGGGTGACAGTCAAGGCAGTGCAGGGCAGTCAGGTTCATCTGCAGTGGAAAAGGCATTTGGGGGTCTTGGGGAATGGTGGCTCAACCCCTGATGTTCCTGCAGACTTTCCTGGTGCGAGCACTTCCTCTTGCAATGCGAGGGAAGCCCCAGGAAACCTTTTCCTAAGGAGCAGGAAAAGGGACCGTCATCTAACGCTAAGCAGGGGCCAACGGGGCTCCTCTTGATTCGCAACTTTTCCTTTGGCATTCCTCTCGAGTTGAGATGTTTGGGTCGGAGAACTTCTTGGGTCACCGGAAGGGGGTATATGAGCCCTTTGAGGTCTACGAGAGAAAAGGTAATTTCCCCCGAGATGCCACAGCGGATAAGGGCCTCACCCTGCTTGAAAGGGAGAAGATTCTGGTTTTTCTCGAGTTGGGGCGCGGTTTCTCGAGTTACGACTGGGAGCCCTTGGTCCTGTACCTGTGACCTCAGGAGAGGCAAGTCTCCGTGCTATTTGCCATGCTCCGTTGGGGATTCCTCCCCAGTCATAGCCGGTTCCTCAGTCCTCGTGTTGTGCTGAAGCCGGTACCTGAGCTTTCCTCGACCATGCTTACATAAACCTTGGGGTTCCTATGGAGCCCCCACAGGGGAGTCAGGCCTCGTCTCGCCTGGAGACATGCACTGCCCTGACCTCCTCAGCTACACCAGCAGTGTAAAGTTCTCATCGACTGGACACAGGCATCTGTCACTTGACCTCAAGTTACTACCCAGGGCTGTCACACATGCCAGTGTGTGGGGAGTCGAGCCTCGGTGATACAGATGAGTCAGTGCAGGGCAGTCAGGTTGACCTGGAGTGGCCGAGGCATTTGGGGGTCTTAGGGAATGGTGGCCCGATTCTTGATGTTACCCCCGACTCTCAAGGTAAGAGCACCAACACTTGGGATGTGAGGGGAACACCGGGAAACCTTTCCCGATGGAACAGGAAAAGGGACTCTCATCTGGAGCTAAGCAGGGAAAAAAGAAGATCCCCTTGAGTCGCGGCAGGAACCTCGGGGTTCTTCTCGAGTGGGGACGGCTGGGGCAAGGATTTCTTGGGTCACAGCAAGGGGGTGAAAGAGCCGGACCTGGTCCAAGATGGAAGGAGTGATTTCTCTCGAGACGCCACCGTGGAAAAGGTCCTCTCTCACCTGCATGTGATGAAGGTTATGGTTTTTCTCGAGTTGCGTCGGGGTTTCTCGAGTTACGACGGGGAGCCCATGGGCCAGCCCCTGGGGCTTCAGGAAAGGCCAGACTCCGTGCCAGTTGTCATGCGCCTTTGTGTATTCCTCCACAGTCATCGCTGAGTCCTCAGTCCTCGTCTGGTGCTGAAGCCGGTACCTGAGCTTTCCTCTCCCATGCTGACATAAATCTTGGGGATCCCATGGTGCCCCCACAGGGGAGTCAGGCCTTGTCTCTCCTGGAGACGTGCACTGCTGCTGGCCTCCGCAGCTGCAGCAGCAGTGTAAGGCTCCCCTTCAAGCGGACACAGGGACCTGTGACTTGACCCCGAGGTACTACCCAGGGCTGACACACTTTCTAGTGTCTCAGGCATCGAGCCTCGGGGTGATAGTCCACGCAAGGCAGGGCACTCCAGTTCATCTGGAGGGAACCAGGTATTTGGGTGTCTTGGGGAATAGTGGCAAGACCCCTGATGCTCCTGCCGACTGTCCTGGCGCAAGTGTCTCCTTTTGGGATGTGAGGGGAGCGCTGGCATCCCTTTCCTGACGGAGCAGTAAAGGGACCCTAATCTGGATCTCAGCAGGGATGACCGGGGCTCATTTTCATTCTTGGTGGGACTCTCAGTGTTCATCTCGAGTTGGGACGTATGGGGCAGGGAAATTCTTGGGTCACAGCAAGAAGGTGAACGACCCTTTTGAGGTCCAAGAGAGACGGGGTGATTTTTCTCGAGACACCACATTGGACAAGGTCCTCACCCCGTTTGCAGGGGAGAATCTTTTGGTTTTTCTCAAGTTGTAACGGGGTCCTCTCGAGTTTCGACAGGGACCCAGAGACTCGCCCCTGTAGCCTCAGGAGAGGTCAGTCACCGTGCAAGTTGCCAGGTGCTTCTGCGGATTCCTCCCCAATCGTCTCAGGGTGCTCAGTCCTCGACTTGTGCGGTGGCCGAAACCATAGCTTTCCTCGACCAACCTGACCTAGGTCTTGGAGTACCTCTGAAGCGCCCACAGAGCAGACAGGCTTCGTCTCACCTGGACACGTGCACGACTACTTGCCTGACTAGCTGGAGCAGCAGAGTCAGGCTCCATGTCGAGCGAACACAGGGATCTGTAGATTACCTTCGAGGTCCTACCCAGGGTGTCACACGTGACAGTGTGTCGGGCGTCGAGCCTCGGGGTGACAGTCAAGGCAGTGCTGGGCAGTCAGGCTCATCTGCAGTGGAAAAGGCCTTTGGGGATCTGGGGGAATGGTGGCCCAATCCCTGATGCTCCTGCCCACTTTCCTGGTGCCTGCACCTCCTCTTTGATGCGAGGGAAGCCCCAGGTAACCTTTCCCTAAGGAGCAGGAAAAGGGACCGTCATCTGCAGCTTAGCAGGGGCAAACGGGGCTCCTCTTGAGTCACAACCTGTACCTTGGGGTTCCTCTCGAGTTGAGAAGGGTAGGGCGGGCAACTTCTTTGGTCACAGCAAGCGGGAGAAGGAGCCCTTCGAGGTCCAAGAGGGAAGTGATGATTTCCCCTGAGAAGCCGCAGCAGATAAGTGCTTAACCACGCTTGCAAAGGAGAAGCTTCTGGTTTTTCTGGAGTTGTGGCGTTGGTTCTCGATTTATGACGGGGAGCCCACAGACCTGTCCCTGTGGCCTCAGGAGAGGCCAGTCTCCGTGCTATTTGCCATGTGCCTTTGGGGATTACTCTCCTGTCATCTCCGGGTCCTCAGTTCTCGTCTGGTGCTAAAGCCGGTACCTGAGCTTTCCCTGCCCATGCTGACATAAGTCTTGGGGTTCCCATGGAGCCCCCACAGTGGTGTCAGGCCTGGTCTCGCCTTGAGATGTGAACTGCCACTGGTCCTCGCAGCTGCAGCTGCAGTGTAAGGCTCCCCATCGAGTGGACACAGGGATCTGTGACTTGATCTCAAGGTAGTACCCAGGGCTGTCACACGTTCTAGTGTGTCAGGAGTCGAGCCTCTGGGATACAGTTGAGTCAGTGCAGGGTAGTCAGGTTCATCTGGAGTGGATGAGGCATTTGGGGGCCTTGGGGAATGGTGGCCTGATCCTTATGTTACCCCCGTCTCTCAAGGTGCAAGCACCTACTCTTGGGATGCGAGGGGAACACCGGGAAACCTTTCCCGACGAAACAGGGAAAGAGACCCTCATCTGGAGCTGAGCAGGGAAAAAAGAGGCTCCCCTTGATTCGTGGCAGGATCCTCGGGGTTCTTCCCTGGTGGCCGTGGCTGGGGCAAGGACTTCTTGGGTTACAGCAAGGGTGTGACAGAGCCGTTCCAGTTCCAAGTGGGAAGCGGGGATTTCCCTCTAGACGCCACCAAGGACAAGGTCGTCACACACCTGCATGGGAGAAGGTTGTGGTTGTTCTCGAGTTGCGGCCGGGTTTCTCAAGTTACGACGGGTACCACATGGACCAGTCCTTGTGGCCTCAGGAGAGACCCGATGACGTGTTAGTTGCCATGCGCCTTTGGGAATTCCTCCCCAGTCATCGCCGGGTCCTCAGTCCTCGTCTGGTGCTCAAGCAGGTACCTGAGTTTTCCTCGCCCACGCTGATATAAATCTTGGGGATCTCATGGTGCCCCAACAGGGGAGTCAGGCCTCGTCTCGCCTGGAGATATTCACAGCCGCTGTCCTCCGCAGCTGCAGCAGCAGTGTAAGGCTCCCCATGGAGTGGACACAGGGACCTGTGACTTGACCTCGAGGTACTACCCAGGGCTGACACACTTTGTAGTGTCTCAGGCATCGAGCCTAGTGGTGAGAGTCGACACAGTTCATCTGGAGGGAACCAGGTATTTGGGTGTCTTGGGGAATGGTGGCAAGACACCTGATGCTCCCCTCCCCACACTCCTGGTACGAGTGTTTCCTGTTGGGATGTGTGGGGAGGGCTGGAAACGCTTTCCCGAAAGAGCAGAAAAGAGACCCTCATCTGGAGCTGAGCAGGGAATATCAGGCCTCCTTTTCATTCTTGGTGAGACTCCCGGTGTTCATCTCGAGTGGGGACGTATGAGGCGGGTAAATACTTGAGTCGCAGCTAGAAGGTGAACGACCCTTTTGAGATCCAAGAGAGAAGGGGTGATTTTACCCGAGACGCCACAATGGACAAGGTCCTCACCCCGCTTGCAGGAGAGGAGAGAATCTTTGATTTTTCTCAACTTGTGGTGGGATCCTCTCGAGTTACGACGGCGACACAGGGAATCGCTTCTGTTGCTTCAGGAGTGGACAGTCTCCGTGCCAGTTGCCAGGCGCCTCTGGGGATTCCTCCCCAATCGTCTCAGGGTGCTCAATCTTCGACTTGTGCGGAGGCTGTAGCCTGAGTTTGCCTCGACCATCCTGACCTAGGTCTTGGGATACCCCTGATGCCCCACAGAGGAGACAGGCCTCATCTCGCTTGGACCCTTGCACGGCTATTTGCCTGAGCAGCTGCAGCAGTGTCAGGCTCCATGTTGAGCGGACACATGGATCTGTGGATTGCCCTCGAGGTCCTAACCAGGGCTGTCACACATGCCTCGCGGTGACAGTCAAGGCAGTGCAGGGCACTCAGGTTCATCTGCAGTGGAAAAGGCATTTGGGGGCCTTGGGGAATGGTGGCTCAACCCCTGATGTTCCTGCAGACTTTCCTGGTGCGAGCACTTTCTCTTGCAATGCGAGGGAAGCCCCAGGAAACCTTTTCCTAAGGAGCAGGAAAAAGGACCATCATCTAAAGCTAAGCAGGGACCAACGGGGCTCCTCTTGATTCGCAACCTTTCCTTTGGCATTCCTCTCGAGTTGAGATGTTTGGGGCGGAGAAATTCTTGGGTCACAGGAATGGGGTATATGAGCCCTTTGAGGTCTACGAGAGAAAAGGTAATTTCCCCCGAGATGCCACAGCGGATAAGGGCCTCACCCTGCTTGAAAGGGAGAAGATTCTGGTTTTTCTCGAGTTGAGGCGCGGTTTCTCGAGTTACGACGGGGAGCCCTTGGACCTGTACCTGTGTCCTCGGGAGAGGCAAGTCTCCGTGCTAGTTGCCATTTTCCGTTGGGGATTCGACCCCAGTCACCGCCGGGTCCTCAGTCCTTGTCTGGTGCTGAAGCTGGTACCTGAGCTTTCCTCGCCCATGCTTACATAAACCTTGGTGTTCCCATGGAGCCCCCACAGGGGAGTCAGGCCTCTTCTCGCCTGGAGACATGCACTGCCCTGACCTCCGCAGCTACACCAGCAGTCTAAAGTTCCCATCGAGTGGACAGAGGGATCTGTCACTTGATCTCAAATTACTACACAGTGCTGTCACACGTGCCAGTGTGTCGGGAGTCGAGCCTCGGGAATACAGGTGAGTCAGTGCAGGGCAGTCAGGTTCATCTGGAGTGGACGAGGCATTTGGGGGTCTTGGGGAATGGTGGCCCGATCCCTGATGTTACCCCCGACTCTCAAGATGCGAGCACCAACACTTGGGATGGGAGGGGAACACCGGGAACCCTTTCCCGATGGAACAGTGAAAGGGACTCTCATCTGGAGCTAAGCAGGGAAAAAACAGGCTCCCCTTGAGTCGCAGCAGGAACCTCGGGGTTCTTCTCGAGTGGGGACGGCTGGGGCAAGGATTTCTTGGGTCACAGCAAGGGTGTGAAAGTGCCGGTCCTGGACCAAGATGGAAGGAGTGATTTCTCTCGAGACGCCATCATGGAAAAGGTTCTCTCACACCTGCATGTGATGAAGGTTGTGGTTTTCCTCGAGTTGCGTCGGGGTTTCTCGAGTTACGACGGGGAGCCCATGGGCCAGCCCCTGCGGCCTCAGAAAAGGCCAGACTCTGTGCCAGTTGTCATGCACAGTTGTGTATTCCTCCACAGTCATCGCCGGGTCCTCAGTCCTCGTTTGGTGCTAAAGCCGGTACCTGACCTTTCCTCGCCCATGCTGACATAAATCTTGGGGTTCCCATGGAGCCCCCACAGGGGTTTCAGGACTCGTCTCGCCTGGAGACGTGCACTACCGCTGGCCCCCGCAGCTGCAGCAGCAGTGTAAGGCTCTCCGTCGAGTGGAGACAGGGACCTGTGACTTGACCTCGAGGTACTACCCAGGGCTGACACACTTTCTAGTGTCTCAGGCATCAAGCCGCGGGGTTACAGTCGATGCAGGGCAGGGCACTCCAGTTCATCTGGAGGGAACCAGGTATTTGGGTGTCTTGGGGAATGGTGGCAAGACACCTGATGCTCCTCCCGACTGTCCTGGCGCGAGTGTCTCCTTTTGGGATGTGAGGGGAGCTCTGGAACCTCTTTCCCGACGGAGCAGTAAAGGGACCCTAATCTGGAGCTCAGCAGGGGAGATCGGGGCTCATTTTCATTCTTGATGGACTCTCGGTGTTCATCTCGAGTTGGGACGTATGGGGCGGGGAAATTCTTGGGTCACAGCAAGAAGGTGAATGAACCTTTTGAGGTCCAAGAGAGACGGGGTGATTTCCCCCGAGACGCCAGAGCGGACAAGGTCCTCACCCTGCTTGCAGGGGAGAATCTTTTGGTTTTTCTCAAGTTGTAACGGGGTCCTCTCGAGTTACGACAGGGACCCAGGGACTCGCCCCTATGGCCTCAGGAGAGGTCAGTCTCCGTGCCAGGTGCCAGGCGCCTCTGGGGATTCCTCCCCAATCGTCTTAAGGTGCTCAGTCCTCGACTTGTGCGGCGGCAGGAACCTGAGCTTTCCTCGACCAACCTGACCTAGGTTTGAAGTACCTCTGAAGCCCCCACAGAGCAGACAGGCCTCGTCTCGCCTGGACACGTGCATGGCTACTTGCCTGAATAGCTGCAGCAGCAGTGTCAGGCTCCATGTGGAGCGAACACAGGGATCTGTTGATTGCCCTCAAGGTCCTACCCAGGGCTGTCACACGTGCCAGTGTGTCGGTTGTCGAGCCTCGGGGTGACAATCAAGGCAGTGCAGGGCAGTCAGGCTCATCTGCAGTGGAAAAGGCCTTTGGGGGTCTGAGTGAATGGTGGCCCAACCCCTGATGTTCGTGCCCACTTTCCTGGTGTGAGCACCTCCTCTTTGATGCAAGGGAAGCCCCAGGAAACCTTTCCATAAAAAGCAGGAAAAGGGACCATCATCTGCAGCTTAGCAGGTGCAAACGGGGCTCCTCTTGAGTCACAACCTGTACCTTGGGGTTTTTCTTGAGTTGAGAAGAGTAGGGCGGGGAACTTCTTTGGTCACAGAAGCGGGAGAAGGAGCCCTTCGAGGTCCAAGATGGAATTGGTGATTTCCCCGTGACGCCGCAGCGGATAAGAGCCTAAACACGCTTGCAAAGGAGAAGCTCTGGTTTTTCTCGAGTTTGGGCGTGAGTTCTCGAGTTACGACCGGGAGCCCATAGACCTGTCCCTGTGGCCTCAGGAGAGTCCAGTCACCGAGCTAGTTGCCATGCACCCTTGCGGATTCCTCCCCAGTCATCTCCGGGTCTTCAGTTTTTGTCTGGCGCTAAAGCCAGTACCTGAGCTTTCCTCGCCCATGCTGACATAAATCTTGGGGTTCCCATGGAGCCCCCACATGGTAGTCAGGTCTCGTTTCGCCTGGAGACGTGCCACCGCAGGTGCAGCAGCAGTGTAATGATCCCCATCGAGTGGACACAGGGATCTGTGACTTGACCTCAAGGTACTACCAAGGGATGTCACACGTGCCAGTGTGTCGGGAGTCGATCCTCGGGGATACAGTTGAGTCAGTGCAGGGCAGTCAGGTTCATCTGAAGTGGACGAGTCATTTGGGGGTTTGGGGAATGGTGGCCTGATCCCTGATGTTTCCCCCGTCTCTCAAGGTGCGAGCACCTGCTCTTGGGATGCGAGGGGAACACCGGGAACCCTTTCCCGACGGAAGAGTGAAAGGGACCCTCATCTGGAGCTGAGCAGGGAAAAAAGGGGCTCCCCTTGATTCACGGCAGAATCCTCGGGGTTCCTCTCTGGTGGGGCCGGCTAGGGCGGGTACTTTTTGGGTCACAGCAAGGGTTTGAAAAAGCTGTTCCAGGTCCAAGTGGGAAGCGGGGATTTCCCTATAGACGCCACCACGGACAAGTCCTCAGGCACCTGAATGGGAGAAGGTTGTGGTTGTTGTCGAGTTGCGGCCGGGTTTCTCAAGTTACGACGGGGAACACATGGTCTAGCCCCTGCGGCCTCAGGAAAGGCTAGACTCCGTGCCAGTTTTCATGGGCCTTTGCGTATTCCTCCACAGTCATCGCCGGGTCCTCAGTCCTCGTTTGATGCTGAAGCCGGTACCTGAGCTTTCCTCGCCTAAGCTGACAAAAATCTTGGGGATCCCATGGTGCCCCCCAGGTGAGTCAGGACTCATCTGGCTGGAGACGTGCAATGCTGCTGGCCTCCGCAGCTGCAGCAGCAGTGTAAGGCTACCCATGGAGTGGACACAGGGAACTGTGACTTGACATAGAGGTACTACCCAGGGCTGACACACTTTCTAGTGTGTCAGGCATGGAGACTCGGGGTGACAGTCGACACACTGCAGGGCACTCAGGTTCATCTGGAGGGAATCAGATATTTGAGTGTCTTGGGGAATGGTGGCAAGAACCCTAATGCTCCCCCCCACACTCCTGGTAGGAGTGTTTCCTGTTGGGATGTGAGGGGAGCGCTGGAAACCCTTTCCCAAAAGAGCAGAAAAGGGACCCTCATCTGAAGCTCTGCAGGAGAATCAGGGCTCCTTTTCATTCTTGGTGGAACTCTCGGTGTTCATCTCGAGTGGGGACGTATGAGGCAGGTAAATTCTTGGGTCACAGCAAGAAGGTGAACGACACATTGGAGGTCCAAGAGAGAAGGGGTGATTTCCCCCGAGATGCCACAAAGGACTAGGTCCTCACCCCGCTTGCAGGAGAGAATCTTTTGATTTTTCTAAAGTTGTGGTGGGGTCCTCTCGAGTTACGACGGCGACACAGGGACTAGCCCCTATGGCCTCATGAGAGGACAGTCTCCGTGCCAGTTGCCAGGCGCCTCTGAAGATTCCTCCACAATCGTCTCAGGGTGCTCAGTCCTCGACTTGTGCGGAGGCTGCAGCCTGAGTTTTCCTCGACCGTCCTGACCTAGGTCTTGGGATACCCCTGAGGCCCGCACAGAGGAGACAGGCCTCGTCTCGCTTGGACACTTGCACGGCTACTTGCCTGACCAGCTGCAGCAGCAGTGTCGGGCTCCATGATGAGAGGACACAGGGATCTGTGGATTGCCCTCGAGATCCTACCCAGGGCTGTCACACGTGCCTCGGGGGACAGTCAAGGCAGTGCAGGGCAGTCAGGTTCATCTGCAGTGGAAAAGGCATTTGGGGGTCTTGGGAAATGGGACCCAACCCCTGAAGCTCCTGCCGACTTTCCTGGTGCGAGAACCTCCTCTTACGAATCGAGGGAAGCCGCATAAAACCTTTTCCTAAGGAGCAGGGAAAGGGACCATCATCTAAAGCAAAGCAGGGGCCAACGGGGCTCCTCTGGAGTCGCAACCTGTCCCTTGGGGTTCCTGTCGAGTTGAGATGTTTGGGGCGGAGAAATTCTTGGGTCACAGGAAGCGGGTATATGAGCCCTTTGAGGTCTAAGAGAGAAAAGGTGACTTCCCACGAGATGCCACAGCGGATAAGGGCCTCACCCTGCTTGAAAGGGAGAAGATTCTGGTTTTTCTCGAGTTGGGGCGCGGTTTCTCGAATTACGACGGGGAGCCCATGGACCTGTCCCTGTGGCCTCAGGAGAGGCAAGTCTCCGTGCTAGTTGCTATGCGCCTTTGGGGATTCCTCCCCAGTCATCGCTGGGTCCTCAGTCCTCGTCTGGTGCTGAAGCTGGTACCTGAGCTTTCCTCGCCCATGCTTACATAAACCTTGGGGTTCCCATGGAGACCCCACAGGGGATTCAGGCCTCGTCTCGCCTGGAGACATGCACTGCTTTGACCTCCGCAGCTACACCAGTAGTGTAAAGTTCCCATCGAGTGGACACAGGGATCTGTGACTTGACCTCAAGGTACTACCCAGGGCTGTCACACGTGCCAGTGTGTCGGGAGTCGATCATCGGGGATACAGTTGAGTCAGTGCAGGGCATTCATGTTCATCTGGAGTGGACGAGGCATTTGGGGGTCTTGGGGAATGGTGGCCCGATCCCTGATGTTACCCCCGAATCTCAAGGTGCGAGCACCTACTCTTGGGATGCGAGGGGAACACAGGCAACCCTTTCCCGATGCAACAGGGAAAGAGACTTTCATCTGGAGCTGAGCCGGGAAAAAAGAGGCTCCCCTTGAGTCGCGGCAGGAACCTCGGAGTTCTTCTCGTGTGGGGACGGCTGGGGGAAGGACTTCTTGGGTCACAGCAAGGTGGTGAAAGAGCCGGTCCTGGTCCAAGATGAAACGAGTGATTTCTCTCGAGACGCCGCCAGGGACAAAGTCCTCACACACCTGCATGGGAGAAGGTTGTGGTTTATCTCGTGTTGTGGCGGGGTTTCTCAAGTTACAACGGGGATCCCATGGGCCAGCCCCTGCGGCTTCAAGAAAGGCCAGACTCCGTGCCAGTTGTTATGCGCCTTTGTGTATTCCTCCACAGTCATCGCCGGGTCCTCAGTCCTCGTCTGGTGCTGAAGCCTGTACCTGAGCTTTCCTCGTGCACACGGACATAAATCTTGGGGATCCCAGGTTGCCCCCACAGGGGAGTCAGGACTCGTCTCGCCTGGAGACGTGCACTGCTGCTGGCCTCCGCAGCTGCAACAGCAGTGTAAGGCTCTCCGTCGAGTGGACACAGGGACCAGTGACTTGACCTCGAGGTACTACCCAGGGCTGACACACTTTCTAGTGTGTCAGGAAACTAGCCTCGAGGTGACAGTCAATGCAGTGCAGGGCACTCCAGTTCATTTGGAGGGAACCTGGTATTTGGGTGTCTTGGGGAATGGTGGCAAGACCCCTGATGCTCCCCCGCACACTCCTGGTATGAGTGTCTCCTTTTGGGATGTGAGGGGAGCGCTGGAAACCCTTTCCCGACAGATCAGAAAAGGGACCCTAATCTGGAGCTCAACAGGGGGATCGGGGCTCCTTTTCATTCTTGGTGGAGCTCTCGGTTTTCATCTCGAGTGGGGACATATGAGGCGGGTAAATACTTGGGTCACAGCAAGAAGGTGAACAACCCTTTTGAGGTCCAAGAGAGAAGGGGTGATTACCCCCGAGACGCCACAACGGACAAGGTCCTCACCCTGCTTGCAGGAGAGAATCTTTGATTTTTCTCAAGTTGTGGCGGGGTCCTCTCGAGTTACGACGGCGACACAGGGAATCGCTTCTGTTGCTTCAGGAGAGGACAGTCTCCGTGCCAGTTGCCAGGCGCCTCTGGGGATTCTTCCACAATCGTCTCAGGGTGCTCAGTCTTCGACTTGTGCGGAGGCTATAGCCTGAGTTTGCCTCGACCGTCCTGACCTAGGTCTTGGGATACCCCTGATGCCCCCACAGAGGAGACAGGCCTCGTCTCCCTTGGACCCTTGCACGGCTACTTGCCTGAGCAGCTGCAGCAGTGTCAGGCTCCATGTTGAGCGGACACATGGATCTGTGGATTGCCCTCGAGATCCTAACCAGGGCTGTCACACGTGCCTCAGGGTGACAGTCAAGGCAGTGCAGGGCAGTCAGGTTCATCTGCAGTGGAAAAGGCATTTGGGGGTCTTGGGGAATGGTGGCTCAACCCCTGATGTTCCTGCAGACTTTCCTGGTGCGAGCACTTCCTCTTGCAATGCGAGGGAAGCCCCAGGAAACCTTTTCCTAAGGAGCAGGAAAAGGGACCGTCATCTAACGCTAAGCAGGGGCCAACGGGGCTCCTCTTGATTCGCAACTTTTCCTTTGGCATTCCTCTCGAGTTGAGATGTTTGGGTCGGAGAACTTCTTGGGTCACCGGAAGGGGGTATATGAGCCCTTTGGGGTCTACGAGAGAAAAGGTAATTTCCCCCGAGATGCCACAGCGGATAAGGGCCTCACCCTGCTTGAAAGGGAGAAGATTCTGGTTTTTCTCGAGTTGGGGCGCGGTTTCTCGAGTTACGACTGGGAGCCCTTGGTCCTGTACCTGTGACCTCAGGAGAGGCAAGTCTCCGTGCTATTTGCCATGCTCCGTTGGGGATTCCTCCCCAGTCATAGCCGGTTCCTCAGTCCTCGTGTTGTGCTGAAGCCGGTACCTGAGCTTTCCTCGACCATGCTTACATAAACCTTGGGGTTCCTATGGAGCCCCCACAGGGGAGTCAGGCCTCGTCTCGCCTGGAGACATGCACTGCCCTGACCTCCTCAGCTACACCAGCAGTGTAAAGTTCTCATCGACTGGACACAGGCATCTGTCACTTGACCTCAAGTTACTACCCAGGGCTGTCACACATGCCAGTGTGTGGGGAGTCGAGCCTCGGTGATACAGATGAGTCAGTGCAGGGCAGTCAGGTTGACCTGGAGTGGCCGAGGCATTTGGGGGTCTTAGGGAATGGTGGCCCGATTCTTGATGTTACCCCCGACTCTCAAGGTAAGAGCACCAACACTTGGGATGTGAGGGGAACACCGGGAAACCTTTCCCGATGGAACAGGAAAAGGGACTCTCATCTGGAGCTAAGCAGGGAAAAAAGAAGATCCCCTTGAGTCGCGGCAGGAACCTCGGGGTTCTTCTCGAGTGGGGACGGCTGGGGCAAGGATTTCTTGGGTCACAGCAAGGGGGTGAAAGAGCCGGACCTGGTCCAAGATGGAAGGAGTGATTTCTCTCGAGACGCCACCGTGGAAAACGTCCTCTCTCACCTGCATGTGATGAAGGTTATGGTTTTTCTCGAGTTGCGTCGGGGTTTCTCGAGTTACGACGGGGAGCCCATGGGCCAGCCCCTGGGGCTTCAGGAAAGGCCAGACTCCGTGCCAGTTGTCATGCGCCTTTGTGTATTCCTCCACAGTCATCGCTGAGTCCTCAGTCCTCGTCTGGTGCTGAAGCCGGTACCTGAGCTTTCCTCTCCCATGCTGACATAAATCTTGGGGATCCCATGGTGCCCCCACAGGGGAGTCAGGCCTTGTCTCTCCTGGAGACGTGCACTGCTGCTGGCCTCCGCAGCTGCAGCAGCAGTGTAAGGCTCCCCTTCAAGCGGACACAGGGACCTGTGACTTGACCCCGAGGTACTACCCAGGGCTGACACACTTTCTAGTGTCTCAGGCATCGAGCCTCGGGGTGATAGTCCACGCAAGGCAGGGCACTCCAGTTCATCTGGAGGGAACCAGGTATTTGGGTGTCTTGGGGAATAGTGGCAAGACCCCTGATGCTCCTGCCGACTGTCCTGGCGCAAGTGTCTCCTTTTGGGATGTGAGGGGAGCGCTGGCATCCCTTTCCTGACGGAGCAGTAAAGGGACCCTAATCTGGATCTCAGCAGGGATGACCGGGGCTCATTTTCATTCTTGGTGGGACTCTCAGTGTTCATCTCGAGTTGGGACGTATGGGGCAGGGAAATTCTTGGGTCACAGCAAGAAGGTGAACGACCCTTTTGAGGTCCAAGAGAGACGGGGTGATTTTTCTCGAGACACCACATTGGACAAGGTCCTCACCCCGTTTGCAGGGGAGAATCTTTTGGTTTTTCTCAAGTTGTAACGGGGTCCTCTCGAGTTTCGACAGGGACCCAGAGACTCGCCCCTGTAGCCTCAGGAGAGGTCAGTCACCGTGCAAGTTGCCAGGTGCTTCTGCGGATTCCTCCCCAATCGTCTCAGGGTGCTCAGTCCTCGACTTGTGCGGTGGCCGAAACCATAGCTTTCCTCGACCAACCTGACCTAGGTCTTGGAGTACCTCTGAAGCGCCCACAGAGCAGACAGGCTTCGTCTCACCTGGACACGTGCACGACTACTTGCCTGACTAGCTGGAGCAGCAGAGTCAGGCTCCATGTCGAGCGAACACAGGGATCTGTAGATTACCTTCGAGGTCCTACCCAGGGTGTCACACGTGACAGTGTGTCGGGCGTCGAGCCTCGGGGTGACAGTCAAGGCAGTGCTGGGCAGTCAGGCTCATCTGCAGTGGAAAAGGCCTTTGGGGATCTGGGGGAATGGTGGCCCAATCCCTGATGCTCCTGCCCACTTTCCTGGTGCCTGCACCTCCTCTTTGATGCGAGGGAAGCCCCAGGTAACCTTTCCCTAAGGAGCAGGAAAAGGGACCGTCATCTGCAGCTTAGCAGGGGCAAACGGGGCTCCTCTTGAGTCACAACCTGTACCTTGGGGTTCCTCTCGAGTTGAGAAGGGTAGGGCGGGCAACTTCTTTGGTCACAGCAAGCGGGAGAAGGAGCCCTTCGAGGTCCAAGAGGGAAGTGATGATTTCCCCTGAGAAGCCGCAGCAGATAAGTGCTTAACCACGCTTGCAAAGGAGAAGCTTCTGGTTTTTCTGGAGTTGTGGCGTTGGTTCTCGATTTATGACGGGGAGCCCACAGACCTGTCCCTGTGGCCTCAGGAGAGGCCAGTCTCCGTGCTATTTGCCATGTGCCTTTGGGGATTACTCTCCTGTCATCTCCGGGTCCTCAGTTCTCGTCTGGTGCTAAAGCCGGTACCTGAGCTTTCCCTGCCCATGCTGACATAAGTCTTGGGGTTCCCATGGAGCCCCCACAGTGGTGTCAGGCCTGGTCTCGCCTTGAGATGTGAACTGCCACTGGTCCTCGCAGCTGCAGCTGCAGTGTAAGGCTCCCCATCGAGTGGACACAGGGATCTGTGACTTGATCTCAAGGTAGTACCCAGGGCTGTCACACGTTCTAGTGTGTCAGGAGTCGAGCCTCTGGGATACAGTTGAGTCAGTGCAGGGTAGTCAGGTTCATCTGGAGTGGATGAGGCATTTGGGGGCCTTGGGGAATGGTGGCCTGATCCTTATGTTACCCCCGTCTCTCAAGGTGCAAGCACCTACTCTTGGGATGCGAGGGGAACACCGGGAAACCTTTCCCGACGAAACAGGGAAAGAGACCCTCATCTGGAGCTGAGCAGGGAAAAAAGAGGCTCCCCTTGATTCGTGGCAGGATCCTCGGGGTTCTTCCCTGGTGGCCGTGGCTGGGGCAAGGACTTCTTGGGTTACAGCAAGGGTGTGACAGAGCCGTTCCAGTTCCAAGTGGGAAGCGGGGATTTCCCTCTAGACGCCACCAAGGACAAGGTCGTCACACACCTGCATGGGAGAAGGTTGTGGTTGTTCTCGAGTTGCGGCCGGGTTTCTCAAGTTACGACGGGTACCACATGGACCAGTCCTTGTGGCCTCAGGAGAGACCCGATGACGTGTTAGTTGCCATGCGCCTTTGGGAATTCCTCCCCAGTCATCGCCGGGTCCTCAGTCCTCGTCTGGTGCTCAAGCAGGTACCTGAGTTTTCCTCGCCCACGCTGATATAAATCTTGGGGATCTCATGGTGCCCCAACAGGGGAGTCAGGCCTCGTCTCGCCTGGAGATATTCACAGCCGCTGTCCTCCGCAGCTGCAGCAGCAGTGTAAGGCTCCCCATGGAGTGGACACAGGGACCTGTGACTTGACCTCGAGGTACTACCCAGGGCTGACACACTTTGTAGTGTCTCAGGCATCGAGCCTAGTGGTGAGAGTCGACACAGTTCATCTGGAGGGAACCAGGTATTTGGGTGTCTTGGGGAATGGTGGCAAGACACCTGATGCTCCCCTCCCCACACTCCTGGTACGAGTGTTTCCTGTTGGGATGTGTGGGGAGGGCTGGAAACGCTTTCCCGAAAGAGCAGAAAAGAGACCCTCATCTGGAGCTGAGCAGGGAATATCAGGCCTCCTTTTCATTCTTGGTGAGACTCCCGGTGTTCATCTCGAGTGGGGACGTATGAGGCGGGTAAATACTTGAGTCGCAGCTAGAAGGTGAACGACCCTTTTGAGATCCAAGAGAGAAGGGGTGATTTTACCCGAGACGCCACAATGGACAAGGTCCTCACCCCGCTTGCAGGAGAGGAGAGAATCTTTGATTTTTCTCAACTTGTGGTGGGATCCTCTCGAGTTACGACGGCGACACAGGGAATCGCTTCTGTTGCTTCAGGAGTGGACAGTCTCCGTGCCAGTTGCCAGGCGCCTCTGGGGATTCCTCCCCAATCGTCTCAGGGTGCTCAATCTTCGACTTGTGCGGAGGCTGTAGCCTGAGTTTGCCTCGACCATCCTGACCTAGGTCTTGGGATACCCCTGATGCCCCACAGAGGAGACAGGCCTCATCTCGCTTGGACCCTTGCACGGCTATTTGCCTGAGCAGCTGCAGCAGTGTCAGGCTCCATGTTGAGCGGACACATGGATCTGTGGATTGCCCTCGAGGTCCTAACCAGGGCTGTCACACATGCCTCGCGGTGACAGTCAAGGCAGTGCAGGGCACTCAGGTTCATCTGCAGTGGAAAAGGCATTTGGGGGCCTTGGGGAATGGTGGCTCAACCCCTGATGTTCCTGCAGACTTTCCTGGTGCGAGCACTTTCTCTTGCAATGCGAGGGAAGCCCCAGGAAACCTTTTCCTAAGGAGCAGGAAAAAGGACCATCATCTAAAGCTAAGCAGGGACCAACGGGGCTCCTCTTGATTCGCAACCTTTCCTTTGGCATTCCTCTCGAGTTGAGATGTTTGGGGCGGAGAAATTCTTGGGTCACAGGAATGGGGTATATGAGCCCTTTGAGGTCTACGAGAGAAAAGGTAATTTCCCCCGAGATGCCACAGCGGATAAGGGCCTCACCCTGCTTGAAAGGGAGAAGATTCTGGTTTTTCTCGAGTTGAGGCGCGGTTTCTCGAGTTACGACGGGGAGCCCTTGGACCTGTACCTGTGTCCTCGGGAGAGGCAAGTCTCCGTGCTAGTTGCCATTTTCCGTTGGGGATTCGACCCCAGTCACCGCCGGGTCCTCAGTCCTTGTCTGGTGCTGAAGCTGGTACCTGAGCTTTCCTCGCCCATGCTTACATAAACCTTGGTGTTCCCATGGAGCCCCCACAGGGGAGTCAGGCCTCTTCTCGCCTGGAGACATGCACTGCCCTGACCTCCGCAGCTACACCAGCAGTCTAAAGTTCCCATCGAGTGGACAGAGGGATCTGTCACTTGATCTCAAATTACTACACAGTGCTGTCACACGTGCCAGTGTGTCGGGAGTCGAGCCTCGGGAATACAGGTGAGTCAGTGCAGGGCAGTCAGGTTCATCTGGAGTGGACGAGGCATTTGGGGGTCTTGGGGAATGGTGGCCCGATCCCTGATGTTACCCCCGACTCTCAAGATGCGAGCACCAACACTTGGGATGGGAGGGGAACACCGGGAACCCTTTCCCGATGGAACAGTGAAAGGGACTCTCATCTGGAGCTAAGCAGGGAAAAAACAGGCTCCCCTTGAGTCGCAGCAGGAACCTCGGGGTTCTTCTCGAGTGGGGACGGCTGGGGCAAGGATTTCTTGGGTCACAGCAAGGGTGTGAAAGTGCCGGTCCTGGACCAAGATGGAAGGAGTGATTTCTCTCGAGACGCCATCATGGAAAAGGTTCTCTCACACCTGCATGTGATGAAGGTTGTGGTTTTCCTCGAGTTGCGTCGGGGTTTCTCGAGTTACGACGGGGAGCCCATGGGCCAGCCCCTGCGGCCTCAGAAAAGGCCAGACTCTGTGCCAGTTGTCATGCACAGTTGTGTATTCCTCCACAGTCATCGCCGGGTCCTCAGTCCTCGTTTGGTGCTAAAGCCGGTACCTGACCTTTCCTCGCCCATGCTGACATAAATCTTGGGGTTCCCATGGAGCCCCCACAGGGGTTTCAGGACTCGTCTCGCCTGGAGACGTGCACTACCGCTGGCCCCCGCAGCTGCAGCAGCAGTGTAAGGCTCTCCGTCGAGTGGAGACAGGGACCTGTGACTTGACCTCGAGGTACTACCCAGGGCTGACACACTTTCTAGTGTCTCAGGCATCAAGCCGCGGGGTTACAGTCGATGCAGGGCAGGGCACTCCAGTTCATCTGGAGGGAACCAGGTATTTGGGTGTCTTGGGGAATGGTGGCAAGACACCTGATGCTCCTCCCGACTGTCCTGGCGCGAGTGTCTCCTTTTGGGATGTGAGGGGAGCTCTGGAACCTCTTTCCCGACGGAGCAGTAAAGGGACCCTAATCTGGAGCTCAGCAGGGGAGATCGGGGCTCATTTTCATTCTTGATGGACTCTCGGTGTTCATCTCGAGTTGGGACGTATGGGGCGGGGAAATTCTTGGGTCACAGCAAGAAGGTGAATGAACCTTTTGAGGTCCAAGAGAGACGGGGTGATTTCCCCCGAGACGCCAGAGCGGACAAGGTCCTCACCCTGCTTGCAGGGGAGAATCTTTTGGTTTTTCTCAAGTTGTAACGGGGTCCTCTCGAGTTACGACAGGGACCCAGGGACTCGCCCCTATGGCCTCAGGAGAGGTCAGTCTCCGTGCCAGGTGCCAGGCGCCTCTGGGGATTCCTCCCCAATCGTCTTAAGGTGCTCAGTCCTCGACTTGTGCGGCGGCAGGAACCTGAGCTTTCCTCGACCAACCTGACCTAGGTTTGAAGTACCTCTGAAGCCCCCACAGAGCAGACAGGCCTCGTCTCGCCTGGACACGTGCATGGCTACTTGCCTGAATAGCTGCAGCAGCAGTGTCAGGCTCCATGTGGAGCGAACACAGGGATCTGTTGATTGCCCTCAAGGTCCTACCCAGGGCTGTCACACGTGCCAGTGTGTCGGTTGTCGAGCCTCGGGGTGACAATCAAGGCAGTGCAGGGCAGTCAGGCTCATCTGCAGTGGAAAAGGCCTTTGGGGGTCTGAGTGAATGGTGGCCCAACCCCTGATGTTCGTGCCCACTTTCCTGGTGTGAGCACCTCCTCTTTGATGCAAGGGAAGCCCCAGGAAACCTTTCCATAAAAAGCAGGAAAAGGGACCATCATCTGCAGCTTAGCAGGTGCAAACGGGGCTCCTCTTGAGTCACAACCTGTACCTTGGGGTTTTTCTTGAGTTGAGAAGAGTAGGGCGGGGAACTTCTTTGGTCACAGAAGCGGGAGAAGGAGCCCTTCGAGGTCCAAGATGGAATTGGTGATTTCCCCGTGACGCCGCAGCGGATAAGAGCCTAAACACGCTTGCAAAGGAGAAGCTCTGGTTTTTCTCGAGTTTGGGCGTGAGTTCTCGAGTTACGACCGGGAGCCCATAGACCTGTCCCTGTGGCCTCAGGAGAGTCCAGTCACCGAGCTAGTTGCCATGCACCCTTGCGGATTCCTCCCCAGTCATCTCCGGGTCTTCAGTTTTTGTCTGGCGCTAAAGCCAGTACCTGAGCTTTCCTCGCCCATGCTGACATAAATCTTGGGGTTCCCATGGAGCCCCCACATGGTAGTCAGGTCTCGTTTCGCCTGGAGACGTGCCACCGCAGGTGCAGCAGCAGTGTAATGATCCCCATCGAGTGGACACAGGGATCTGTGACTTGACCTCAAGGTACTACCAAGGGATGTCACACGTGCCAGTGTGTCGGGAGTCGATCCTCGGGGATACAGTTGAGTCAGTGCAGGGCAGTCAGGTTCATCTGAAGTGGACGAGTCATTTGGGGGTTTGGGGAATGGTGGCCTGATCCCTGATGTTTCCCCCGTCTCTCAAGGTGCGAGCACCTGCTCTTGGGATGCGAGGGGAACACCGGGAACCCTTTCCCGACGGAAGAGTGAAAGGGACCCTCATCTGGAGCTGAGCAGGGAAAAAAGGGGCTCCCCTTGATTCACGGCAGAATCCTCGGGGTTCCTCTCTGGTGGGGCCGGCTAGGGCGGGTACTTTTTGGGTCACAGCAAGGGTTTGAAAAAGCTGTTCCAGGTCCAAGTGGGAAGCGGGGATTTCCCTATAGACGCCACCACGGACAAGTCCTCAGGCACCTGAATGGGAGAAGGTTGTGGTTGTTGTCGAGTTGCGGCCGGGTTTCTCAAGTTACGACGGGGAACACATGGTCTAGCCCCTGCGGCCTCAGGAAAGGCTAGACTCCGTGCCAGTTTTCATGGGCCTTTGCGTATTCCTCCACAGTCATCGCCGGGTCCTCAGTCCTCGTTTGATGCTGAAGCCGGTACCTGAGCTTTCCTCGCCTAAGCTGACAAAAATCTTGGGGATCCCATGGTGCCCCCCAGGTGAGTCAGGACTCATCTGGCTGGAGACGTGCAATGCTGCTGGCCTCCGCAGCTGCAGCAGCAGTGTAAGGCTACCCATGGAGTGGACACAGGGAACTGTGACTTGACATAGAGGTACTACCCAGGGCTGACACACTTTCTAGTGTGTCAGGCATGGAGACTCGGGGTGACAGTCGACACACTGCAGGGCACTCAGGTTCATCTGGAGGGAATCAGATATTTGAGTGTCTTGGGGAATGGTGGCAAGAACCCTAATGCTCCCCCCCACACTCCTGGTAGGAGTGTTTCCTGTTGGGATGTGAGGGGAGCGCTGGAAACCCTTTCCCAAAAGAGCAGAAAAGGGACCCTCATCTGAAGCTCTGCAGGAGAATCAGGGCTCCTTTTCATTCTTGGTGGAACTCTCGGTGTTCATCTCGAGTGGGGACGTATGAGGCAGGTAAATTCTTGGGTCACAGCAAGAAGGTGAACGACACATTGGAGGTCCAAGAGAGAAGGGGTGATTTCCCCCGAGATGCCACAAAGGACTAGGTCCTCACCCCGCTTGCAGGAGAGAATCTTTTGATTTTTCTAAAGTTGTGGTGGGGTCCTCTCGAGTTACGACGGCGACACAGGGACTAGCCCCTATGGCCTCATGAGAGGACAGTCTCCGTGCCAGTTGCCAGGCGCCTCTGAAGATTCCTCCACAATCGTCTCAGGGTGCTCAGTCCTCGACTTGTGCGGAGGCTGCAGCCTGAGTTTTCCTCGACCGTCCTGACCTAGGTCTTGGGATACCCCTGAGGCCCGCACAGAGGAGACAGGCCTCGTCTCGCTTGGACACTTGCACGGCTACTTGCCTGACCAGCTGCAGCAGCAGTGTCGGGCTCCATGATGAGAGGACACAGGGATCTGTGGATTGCCCTCGAGATCCTACCCAGGGCTGTCACACGTGCCTCGGGGGACAGTCAAGGCAGTGCAGGGCAGTCAGGTTCATCTGCAGTGGAAAAGGCATTTGGGGGTCTTGGGAAATGGGACCCAACCCCTGAAGCTCCTGCCGACTTTCCTGGTGCGAGAACCTCCTCTTACGAATCGAGGGAAGCCGCATAAAACCTTTTCCTAAGGAGCAGGGAAAGGGACCATCATCTAAAGCAAAGCAGGGGCCAACGGGGCTCCTCTGGAGTCGCAACCTGTCCCTTGGGGTTCCTGTCGAGTTGAGATGTTTGGGGCGGAGAAATTCTTGGGTCACAGGAAGCGGGTATATGAGCCCTTTGAGGTCTAAGAGAGAAAAGGTGACTTCCCACGAGATGCCACAGCGGATAAGGGCCTCACCCTGCTTGAAAGGGAGAAGATTCTGGTTTTTCTCGAGTTGGGGCGCGGTTTCTCGAATTACGACGGGGAGCCCATGGACCTGTCCCTGTGGCCTCAGGAGAGGCAAGTCTCCGTGCTAGTTGCTATGCGCCTTTGGGGATTCCTCCCCAGTCATCGCTGGGTCCTCAGTCCTCGTCTGGTGCTGAAGCTGGTACCTGAGCTTTCCTCGCCCATGCTTACATAAACCTTGGGGTTCCCATGGAGACCCCACAGGGGATTCAGGCCTCGTCTCGCCTGGAGACATGCACTGCTTTGACCTCCGCAGCTACACCAGTAGTGTAAAGTTCCCATCGAGTGGACACAGGGATCTGTGACTTGACCTCAAGGTACTACCCAGGGCTGTCACACGTGCCAGTGTGTCGGGAGTCGATCATCGGGGATACAGTTGAGTCAGTGCAGGGCATTCATGTTCATCTGGAGTGGACGAGGCATTTGGGGGTCTTGGGGAATGGTGGCCCGATCCCTGATGTTACCCCCGAATCTCAAGGTGCGAGCACCTACTCTTGGGATGCGAGGGGAACACAGGCAACCCTTTCCCGATGCAACAGGGAAAGAGACTTTCATCTGGAGCTGAGCCGGGAAAAAAGAGGCTCCCCTTGAGTCGCGGCAGGAACCTCGGAGTTCTTCTCGTGTGGGGACGGCTGGGGGAAGGACTTCTTGGGTCACAGCAAGGTGGTGAAAGAGCCGGTCCTGGTCCAAGATGAAACGAGTGATTTCTCTCGAGACGCCGCCAGGGACAAAGTCCTCACACACCTGCATGGGAGAAGGTTGTGGTTTATCTCGTGTTGTGGCGGGGTTTCTCAAGTTACAACGGGGATCCCATGGGCCAGCCCCTGCGGCTTCAAGAAAGGCCAGACTCCGTGCCAGTTGTTATGCGCCTTTGTGTATTCCTCCACAGTCATCGCCGGGTCCTCAGTCCTCGTCTGGTGCTGAAGCCTGTACCTGAGCTTTCCTCGTGCACACGGACATAAATCTTGGGGATCCCAGGTTGCCCCCACAGGGGAGTCAGGACTCGTCTCGCCTGGAGACGTGCACTGCTGCTGGCCTCCGCAGCTGCAACAGCAGTGTAAGGCTCTCCGTCGAGTGGACACAGGGACCAGTGACTTGACCTCGAGGTACTACCCAGGGCTGACACACTTTCTAGTGTGTCAGGAAACTAGCCTCGAGGTGACAGTCAATGCAGTGCAGGGCACTCCAGTTCATTTGGAGGGAACCTGGTATTTGGGTGTCTTGGGGAATGGTGGCAAGACCCCTGATGCTCCCCCGCACACTCCTGGTATGAGTGTCTCCTTTTGGGATGTGAGGGGAGCGCTGGAAACCCTTTCCCGACAGATCAGAAAAGGGACCCTAATCTGGAGCTCAACAGGGGGATCGGGGCTCCTTTTCATTCTTGGTGGAGCTCTCGGTTTTCATCTCGAGTGGGGACATATGAGGCGGGTAAATACTTGGGTCACAGCAAGAAGGTGAACGACACTTTTGAGGTCCAAGAGAGAACGGGTGATTTCCCCCGAGATGCCAGAACGTACAAGGTCCTCACCCCGCTTGCAGGAGAGAATCTTTTGATTTTTCTCAAGTTGTGGTGGGGTCCTCTCGAGTTACGACGGTGACACAGGGAATCGCTTCTGTTGCCTCAGGAGAGGACAGTCTCCGTGCCAGTTGCCAGGCGACTCTGGGGATTCCTCCCCAATCGTCTCAGGGTGCTCAGTCCTCGAATTGTGTGGAGGCTGTAGCCTGAATTTTCCTCGACCGTCCTGACCTAGGTCTTGGGATACCCCTGAGGCCCCTACAGAGGAGACAGGCCTCGTCTCGCTTGGACACTTGCATGGCTACTTGCCTGACCAGCTGCAGCAGCAGTGTCAGGCTCCATGTCGAGCGGACACAGGGATCTGTGGATTGCCCTCGAGATCCTACCCAGCGCTGTCACACATACCTCGGGGTGACAGTCAAGACAGTGCAGGGCAGTCAGGTTCATCTGCAGTGGAAAAGGCATTTGGGGGACTTGGGGAATGGTGGCCCAACCCCTGATGCTCCTGCCGACTTTCCTGGTGCGAGCACCTCCTCTTGCGATGCGAGAGAAGCCCCAGGATCCCTTTCCCTAAGGAGCAGGAAAAGGGACCATCATCTAAATCAAAGCAAGGTCCAACGGGGCTCCTCTTGCGTCGCAACCTGTCCCTTGGGGTTCCTCTTGAGTTGAGATGTTTGGGGCGGAGAACTTCTTGGGTCACAGCAAGGGTTTGACGGAGCCCTTCGAGGTCTAAGAGAGAAGGGGTGATTTCCCCTCGAGATGCCGTAGCGGATAAGGGCCTCACCACGCTTGCAAGGGAGAAGCTTCTGGTTTTTCTAGAGTTGGGGCACGGTTTCTCGAGTTATGATGGGGAGCCCATAGACCTGTCCCTGTGGCCTCAGGAAAGGCCAGTCTCCGTGCAAGTTGCCATGTGCCTGTGGGGATTCCTCCCCAGTCATCGCCGGGTCCTCAATCTTCGTCTGGTGCTGAAGCCGGTACCTGAACTTTCCTCGACCATGTTGGCATAAATCTTGAGATTCCCATGGAGCCCCACAGGGGAGACAGGCCTCGTCTCGCCTGGAGACGTGCACTGCAACTGGCCTCCTAAGATGGGGCAGCTGTGTAAGTCTCCCCATCGAGTGGACACAGGGTTCTGTGACTTGACCTCGAGGTACTACCCAGGGCTGTCACACGTGCCAGTGTGTCGGTAGTCGAGCCTCAGGGTGACATTTGAGTCAGTGTAGGGCAGTCAGGTTCATCTGGAGTGGACGAGGTATTTGGCGGTCTTGGGGAATGGTGGCCCGGTCCCTGATGTTACCCCCGACTCTCAAGGTGGGAGCACCTAATCTTGGGAGGTGATTGGAACCCCGGGATCCCTTTCCCGACGGAACAGGGAAAGGGACTCTAATCTTGAGCTGAGCAGGAAAAATACGGGCTCCCCTTGAGTCGCGGTAGGATCCTCGGGGTTACTCTGGAGTGTGGATGGCTGGGGCGGGGACTTCTTGGGTCACACCAAGGGTGTGAAAGAGCTGTTCCAGGTCCAAGAGGGAAGGGGGGATTTCCCACGAGATGCCAACGTGGACAAGGTCCTAACACACCTGCATGGGAGAAGGTTGTGGCTTTTCTCGAGTTGCGGCGGGGTTTCTCAAGTTACGACGTCGAGCCCATGGACCAGCCCCTGTGTCCTCAGGAGAGTCCAGACTCGGTGCCAGTTGCCATGTGCCTTTGGGGATTCCTCCACAGTCTTCCCCGGGTCCTCAGTCCTCGTCTGGTGCTGAAGCCGGTACCTGAGTTTTCCTCGCCCACGCTGATGTAAATCTTGGGGTTCCCATGGTGACCCCACTGGGGAGTCAGGACTCGTTTCGCCTGGAGACGTGCACTGCCACTGGTCTCCGCAGGAGCAGAAGAAGTCTAAGGCTACCCGTGGAGTGGACACAGGGACCTTTGTCTTGATCTCCAGGTACTACCCAGGGCTGACACACGTGATATTTTGTCAGGCATCGAGCCTCGGACTGACAGTCGACGCAGTGCAGGATACTCAGGTTCATCTGGAGTGAACGAGGTATTTGGGGGTCTTGGGGAATGGTGGCAAAACCCCTGATGCTCCTCCCGACTGTCCTGGTGCGAGTGTCTTCTTTTGGGATGTGAGGGGAACGCTGGAAACCCTTTCCCGACGGAGCAGAAAAGGGGCCCTAATCTGGAGCTCAGCAGGGGAGATCGGGGCTCATTTTCATTCTTGGTGGGACTCTTGGTGTTCATCTCGAGTGGGGACGTATGGGGCGGGGAAATTCTTGGGTCACAGCAAGAAGGTGAAAGACCCTTTTGAGGTCCAAGAGAGAAGGGGTGATTTCCCCCGAGACGCCACAGCGGAAAAGGTCCTCACCCCGCTTGCAGGAGAGAATCTTTTGGTTTTTCTCAAGTTGTGGCGGGGTCCTCTCGAGTTACGACTGGGACCCAGGGACTCGCCCCTATGGCCTCAGGAGAGGTCAGTCTCCGTGCGAGTTGCCAGGCGCCTCTGGGGATTCCTCCCCGATCGTCTCAGGGTGCTCAGTCCTCAACTTGTGCAGAGGCCGGAACCTGAGCTTTCCTCGACCAACCTGACCTAGGTCTTGGAGTACCTCTGAAGACCCCTCAGAGGAGACAGGCCTCGTCTCGCCTGGACACGTGCACGGTTACATGCCTGAAGAGCTGCAGCAGCAGTGTCAGGCTTCATGTGGAGCGAACACAGTGATCTGTGGATTGCCCTCGAGGTCCTACCCAGGGCTGTCACACGTGCCAGTGTGTCGGGCGTCGAGACTCAGGGTGACAGTCAAGGCAGTGCAGGGCAGTCATGCTCATCTGCAGTTGAAAAGGTATTTGAGGGTCTTGGGGAATGGTGGCCCAACCCCTGATGCTCCTGCAGACTTTCCTGGTGCGAGCAACTCCTCTTTGATGCGAGGGAAGCCCCAGGAGACCTTTCCCTAAGGAGCAGGAAAAGGGACCATCATCTGGAACTTAGCAGGGGCAAACGGGGCTTCTCTTGAGTGACAACCTGTACCTTGGGGTTCCTCTCGAGTTGAGAAGGGTAGGGCGGAGAACTTCTTTGGTCACAGCAAGCGGGAGAAGGAGCCCGTCGAGGTCAAAGAGAGAAGTGGTGATTTCCCCCGAGACGCCGCAGCGGATAAGTGCCTAACCACGCTTGGAAAGAGAAGCTTCTGGTTTTTCTCGACTTCCGGCGTGGGTTCTTGAGTTACGACAGGGAGCCCATAGACCTGTCCCTGTGGCCTCAGGAGAGGACAGTCTCCGTGCTAGTTGCCATGCACCTTTGGGGATTCCTCCCCAGTCATTTCCGGGTCCTCAGTTTTCGTCTGGCGTTAAAGCCAGTACTTGAGCTTTCCTCGCCCATGCTGACATAAATCTTGGGGTTCCCATTGAGCCCCCACAGGGTAGTCAGGTCTCATCTCGCCTGGAGACGTGCACTGCCGCTGGCCTCCGCAGCTGCAGCAGCAGTGTAAGGCTCCCCATCGAGTGGACACAGGGTTCTGTGACTTGACCTCGAGGTAATACCCAGGGATGTTACACGTTCCAGTGTGTCGGGAGTCGATCCTCGGGGATACAGTTGAGTCAGTGCAGGGCATTCATGTTCATCTGGAGTGGACGAGGCATTTGGGGGTCTTGGGGAATTGTGGCCTGATCCCTGATGTTACCCCCGACTCCCAAGGTGCGAGTACCTACTCTTAGGATGCGAGGGGAATACCGGGAAACCTTTCCTGGTGCATCAGGGAAAGGGACTCTCATCTGGAGCTGAGCAGGGAAAAAAGAGGCTCCCTTTGAGTCGCGGCAGGATCCTCGGGGTTCTTCTCGAGTGGGAACGGCTGGGGCAAGGACTTCTTGGGTCACAGCAAGGGAGTGAAAGAGCCGGTCCTGGTCCAAGATGGAAGGAGTGATTTCTCTCAAGACGCCGCCAGGGACAAAGTCCTCACACACCTGCATGGGAGAAGGTTGTATCTCATGTTGTGGCGGGGTTTCTCGAGTTACAACGGGGAGCCCATGGGCCAGCTCCTGCAGCCTCAGGAAAGGCCCAACTCCGTGCCAGTTGTCATGCGCCTTTGTGTATTCCTCCACAGTCATCGCCGGGTCCTCAGTCCTCCTCTGGTGCTGAAGCCGGTACCTGAGATTTCCTCGCCCACGCTGACAAAAATTTTGGGGATCCCATGGTGCCCCCACAGGGGAGTCAGACCTTGTCTCGCCTGGAGGCGTGCACTGCTACTGGCCTCCGCAGCTGCAGCAGCAGTGTGAGGCTCCCCGTCGAGTGGACACAGGGACCTGTGACTTGAACTCGAGGTACTACCCAGGGCTGACACAATATTTAGTGTGTCAGGCATCGAGCCTCGGGGTGACAGTCGACGCAGTGCAGGGCACTCAAGTTCATCTAGAGGAGATCAGGTATTTGGGTGTCTTGGGGAATGGTGGCAAGACCTCTGATGCTCCTCCCCACTGTCCTGGTGCGAGTGTCTCCTTTTGGGATGTGAGGTGAGCGCTGGAAACCCTTTCCCGACGGAGCAGAAAAGGGACCCTTATCTGGAGCTCAGCAGGTGAGATTGGGGCTCCTTTTCATTCTTGGTGGGACTCTCGGTGTTCATCTCGAGTGGGGACGTATGGGGCGGGGAAATTCTTGGGTCAGAGCAAGAAGGTGAACGACCCTTCTGAGTTCCAAGAGAGAAGGGGTGATTTCCCCTGAGAAGCCACAGCGGACAAGGTCCTCACCCGGCTTGCAAGGGAGAATCTTTTTGTTTTTCTCAAGTTGTGGTGGGGTCCTTCGAGTTACGACGGGGATCCAGGGACTCGCCCCTATGGCCTCATGAGAGTTCAGTCTCTGTGCCAGTTGCCAGGCGCCTCTCGGGATTCCTCCCCAATGTCTCAGTGTGCCTATTCCTCGACTTTTATGGAGGCCGGTTCCTGAGCTTTCCACAACCCTCCTGACCTAGGACTTGGGGTAACTCTGAGGCCCCCACAAAGGAGACAGGCCTCGTCTTGCCTGGACAGGTGCACGGCTACTTGCCTGACCAGCTGCAGCAGCAGTGTCTGGCTCCATGTCGAGTGGACAAGGGATCTGTAGATTGCCCTCGACGTCCTACTCAGGTCTGTCACACGTGCCAGTGTGTCGGGCGTCGAGCCTCGGGGTGACAGTCAAGGCTGTGCAGGGCAGTCAGGTTCATTTGCATTGGAAAAGGCATTTGGGGGTCTTGATGATTAGTTGCCCACCTCCTGATGCTCCTGCCAAAATTCCTGGTGCCAACACCCCCTCTTGTGATGCGAGGGAAACCCCAGGAAACCTTTCCCTAAGGAGCAGGTAAAGGGACCATCATCTGGAGTTTAGCAGGGGCGAACGGGGCTCCTCTTGAGTCACAACCTGTCCCTTGGGATTCCTCTCGAGTTGCGAAGGGTAGGGTGGAGGACTTCTTGGGTGAAAGCAAAGGGGTGAAGGAGTCATTCGAGGTCTAAGAGAGCAGGGTTGATTTCCCCAGAGATGCCACAGCAGATAAGTGCCTCCACCCGCTTGCAAGGGAGAAGCTTCTGGTTTTTCTCGAGTAGGGGTGCAGTTTCTCGAGTTATGACGGGGGGCCCACGGACCTGAACCTGTGGCCTCAGGAGAGGCCAGTCTCCGTGTAGGTTGCCATGTGCTTTTGGGGATGCCTCCACAGTCATCGCCAGGTCCTCAGTCCTCGTCTGGTGCTGAAGCTGGTACCTGAGCTTTCCTCGCCCACGCGGACATAAATCTTTGGGATTCCATGGTTCCCCCACAGGGGAGTCAGGCCTCGTCTCGCCTGGAGAAGTGCATTGCTGGTGGCCTCCGCAGCTGCAGCAGCAGTGTAAGGCTTCCCATCGAGTGGACACAGGGATCTGTGACTTGACCTCGTGGTACTACCCAGCGCTGTCACACATGCCGTTGTGTCGGGAGTCGAGCCTCGGCATGACAGTAGAGTCAGTGTAGGGCAGTCAGGTTCATCTGGAGTGGATGAGGCATTTGGGGGTGTTGGGGAATGGTGGCCCAATCACTGATGTCACCCCCGACTCTCAAGGTACGAGCACCAACTCTTTGGATGCGAGGGGAAGACCTGGGACCCTTTCCCGATGGAACAGGCAAAGAGACCCTCATCTGGAGCTGAGCAGGGAAATAAGGGGCTCCCCTTGATTCGTGGCAGGAACCTGGGGTTCTTTTCGAGTGGGGACGGGTGGGGTGGGGACTTCTTGGGTCACAGCAAGGGTGTGAAAGAGCCGTTCTAGGTCCAAGAGGGAAGGGGTGATTTCCCTCTAGATGCCACCGCGGACAAGGTCCTCACACACCTGCATCGGTGAAGGTTGTAGTTTTTCTCGTGTTGCGGCGGGGTTTCTCACATTACGACTAGGAGCCCATGGACCAGCCCCTGTGTCCTCAGGAGAGGCCAGACTCCGAGCCAGTTGCCAGGCGCCTTTGGGGATGCCTCCCTAGTCATCGCCGGGTCCTCAGTCCTGGTACGGTGCTGAGGCCGGAGCCGAGGCCGGAGCCTGAGCTCTCCTTGCGAGAGCTGACTTAGGCCTTGGGTTTCCCCTAGAGCCTCAACAGGGGAGACAGCCCTCGTCTCCCATGGAGACATGCACAACCACTGACTCCCCAGCTGCAGCAGCAGTGTCACACTTCCGATCGAGTGGACACAGCGATCTGTCTCTTGACCTCGAGATTCCCCAGGGCTGTCACACATGTCAGTGTGTCAAGCGTCGAGGCTTGGTTAACAGTCCAGGAAGTGCAGGGCAGTCAGGTTCATCTGGAATGGACGAGGAATTTGTGTGTCTTGGGGAATGGTGCCCCAAACACTGAAGCTTCACCCGACTCTCCTAGTGGGAGCACCTCCTCTTGGAATTCGAGGGGACCGCTGGGAACACGTTCTGAAGGAGCAGGGAAAGGGACCCTCATCTGAAGCTGAGCAGGGCCAATTGCGGCTCCTCTTGAGTCGCGGGGGGACACTAGGTGTTCCTCTCTAGTGGGGACTTTTCCGGCGGCGGATTTCTCGAGTCAGAGCTAGGGTGAGAAGTAGCCTTTCGAGGTCCACGCGGAAAGGGGTGATTTTGCCCGATATGCCGCAGCAGACAAGGGCCTCTTTCCGCCTGCACGGGAGAAGTTTCTGGTTTTGCTAGAGTTGCAACAGGGACCCTAGAGAACCACCCCTGTGGCGTCAGGAGAAGCGAATCTCTGTGCCAGTTTTCAGGCACCTCTGGGGATGCCTCCCCAATCGTTGCTGTGTACTGAGTACTCATCTTGTGCTGAAACTGAAGCCTGAGCTTTCCTCGCCAGTGCTGACATAGGCCATGGGGTTCCAATTGGGCCCCCACAGTAGAGTAAGACCTTGTCTCACCTGGCGACATGCAGGGCCGCTTGACTCCCCAGCTGCAGCAGCAGTGTCAGGCTCCCCATCGAGCAGACACAGGGATCTGTGGCTTGCCACAGAGGTACCCCAGGACTGTCACACGTGCCACTGTATCCAGATTCGGGCCTCAGGGTGACAGTTGAGGCAGTGCATGGTATTCAGGTTCATCTAGGGTGGAGAAGGCAATGGGGGTCTTGGGAAATGGTGTCCCAAACCCTGAGGCTCCTCTCGACTCTCCTGGTGTGAGCACCTCTTCATGATTTGCGAGGGGAGCTCCAGAAACCTTTTCCCGACAGAGCAGGGAAAGGGCCCTCTTCGGGAGATGAGCAGGGGAGAACGGGACTCCTCTTGAGTCTCGGCGGGAACCTCGGGGATCCTCTAGAGTGGGTACGGGTGAGGCTGGGAACTTCTTGTGTCACAGAAAGGGTGTGAATGTGCCTTTCGTGATCCAAGAGGGAA
The DNA here is from genome assembly GCA_006410535.1 of Litocranius walleri. NCBI lineage: Eukaryota > Metazoa > Chordata > Mammalia > Artiodactyla > Bovidae > Litocranius > Litocranius walleri. The sequence goes on along the minus strand of SJYG01000415.1, from coordinate 40,928 downwards.
TGTGTGATTTCCCCTGAGACACCACAGTGGACAAGGGCCTCACCCCACATAAGGGGAGAAGCTTCTAGTTTTTCTCAGGTTGCTGCAGAGTCCTCTAGAGTTACGACGGAAACCGCAGGGACCCACCCCTGGCTTCTGGAGAGGCCAGTCTCTGTGCGAGTTGTGAAGCGTCTCTGGCTCCTCCCCAGTTGTTGCTGGCTTCTCAGTCTTTGTCTAGTGCTGAGGCCGGAGCCTGAGCTTTCTTCACCCGTGCTGACATAGGACTTGGAGTTTCCCTAGAGCCCACACAGGGGAATCAGGCCTCCTCTCTCCTGGAGGCATGCATGGCTGTTTGCATCACCAGCTGCAGCAGCAGTGTCAGGCTCCCCGTCGAGCGGACACATGGATCTGTGGCTTGCTCTTGAGGTACCCTGGGCTGTCAATTATGCCATTGTGTCAGGCGCCGATCCTCGGGGTGACAGTCGAGGCAGTGCAAGACAGTCAGGTTCATCTGGAGTGGACGAGTCATTTAGGGAGTCTTGGGGAATAGTGGCCAGAGCCCTGATGCACCTCGAGATTCTTGTCGTGCGTGTGCCTCCTCCTGGGATGAGTGGGGAGCGCTGGGAAGCCTTTCGCGATGGAACAGGGGAAGGGACCCCTCTTTTGGAGCTGAGCACAGGCAAACGGGGTTCCTCTTGATTAGAGGCGGGACCCTCGGTGTTCCTTTCAAGTGGGGACGGGTGGGGCCGGAAATTTCTTGGGTCACAACAAGGGTGTGAATAAGCAATTCAAGGTCCAAGAGGGAAGAGGTAATTTACCCCGAGACACCAAAGCGGGCAAGAACCTCACCCCACCTGCAGAGGAGAAGCTTCTGCTTTTTCTCAAGTTGTGGCGGGGTCCTCTCGAGTTACGATGGCGACTCCAGGGACCTGCCACTGTGACCTCAAGAGAGGCCAGTCTCCCTGCCTGTTGCCAGGCGCCTAGGGAATTCCTCCCCAGTCGTCGCCGGGTCCTCAGTCCTCTTCTGGTGCTGAGGCTGGAGACTGAGGTTTCCTCGCCCATGCTGACGTACGTCTTGGGGTTCCCCTGGTGCCCCCACAGGGGAGTCATTCCTCATCTCGCCTGGAGACGTGGACGGCCGCTTGCCTCCCCAGGTGCAGCAGCAATGTCATGCTCCCCGTCGAGAGGACACAGGGATCTGTGGCTTGCCCTCGAGCGTCGAGCCTCGGGGTGACAGTCGTGGAAGTCCAGGGCCGTCAGGTTCATCTGGAGTGGACGAGGCATTTGGGGTTCTTGGAGAATGGAGGCCCGACCCCTGATACTCCTCCTGACTCTTCTGATGTGAGCGATTCCACTTGGGATGCGAGGGAAGCGCCAGGAACCCTTTTCCAATGGAGCAGGGAAAGGGACCCTCATCTGGAGCTGAGCAGGGGCAAACGGGGCTCCTCTTGAGTCGCGGCGGGACACTAGGTGTTCCTCTCTAGTGGGGACTTTTGGGGCGGCGGATTTCTTGAGTCAGAGCTAGGGTGTGAAGTAGCCTTTCGAGGTCCAAGCAGAAAAGGGTGATTTTGCCCAATATGCCGCAGCAGACAAGGGCCTCTTTCCACGTGCAGGGGAGAAGCTTCTGGTTTTGCTAGAGTTGCAATGTGGACCCTAGAAAACCACCCCTGTGGCATCAGGAGAAGCGAATCTCTGTGCCAGGTGCCAGGCACCTCTGGGGATGCCTCCCTAATGATTGTCGGGTACTCAGTCCTCATCTGGTGCTGAAACTGAAGCCTGAGCTTTACTCGCCAGTGCTGACATAGGCCATGGGGTTCCAATTGGGCCCCCACAGTAGAGTAAGACCTTGTCTCACCTGGCGACATGCAGGGCCACTTGACTCCCCAGCTGCAGCAGCAGTGTCAGGCTCCCCGTCGAGCGGACACAGGGATCTGTGGCTTGCCCTAGAGGTACCCCAGGACTGTCACACGTGCCACTGTATCCGGATTCAGACCTCAGGGTGACAGTTGAGGCAGTGCATGGTATTCAGGTTCATCTAGGGTGGAGAAGGCAATGGGGGTTTGGGGGAATGGTGGCCCAAACCCTGAGGCTCCTCCCGACTCTCCTGGTGTGAGCGCCTCTTCATGGTTTGCGAGGGGAGCTCCGGGAACCTTTTCCCGACAGAGCAAGGAAAGGGCCCTCTCCTGGAGATGAACAGGGGAGAACGGGGCTCCTCTTGAGTCTCAGCGGGACCCTTGGGGATCCTGTAGAGTGGGGATGGGTGGGGCTGGAAACTTCTTGGGTCACAGCAAGGGTGTGAAGGAGCCTTTGGTGGTCCAAGAGGGAAGGTGTGATTTCCCCTGAGACACCACAGCGGACAAAGGCCTCACCCCGCCAGCAGGAGAGAAGCTTCTGGTTTTTCTCGAGTTGCTGCGGGGTCCTCTCCAGTTAGGAAGGAAACCGCAGGGACGCACCCCTGTGGCTTCCGGAAAGGCCAGTCTCTGTGCGAGTTGCAAAGCGCCTCTGGGGCTCCTCTCCTGTCGTCGCTGGGTCCTCAGTCCTTGTCTGGTGCTGAGGCCGGAGCCTGAGCTTTCTTCACCCATGCTAACATAGGACTTGGGGTTTCCCTAGAGCCCACACAGGGGAATCAGGCCTCCTCTCTCCTGGAGGCGTGCACGGCTGCTTGCCTCATCAGCTGCAGCAGCAGTGTCAGGCTCCCCATCGAGCAGACACATGGATCTGTGGCTTGCTCTGGAGGTACCCTGGGCTGTCACACATGCCACTGTGTCAGGGGTCTATCTTCAGGGTGACAGTCGAGGCAGTGCAGAGCAGTCAGGTTCATCTGGAGTGGAGGAGGCATTTAGGGAGTCTTGGGGATTAGTGGCCAGAGCCCTGATGCACCTCCCAATTCTCGTGGTGTGTGTGCCTCCTCCTGGGATGCAAGGGGAGCACTGGGAGGCCTTTCACGATGGAACAGGGAAAGGGACCTCTGTTTCGGAGCTGAGCATGGGCAAACGGGGCTCCTCTTTAGTCTCAGCCGGACCCTCGGCGATCCTCTAGAGCGGGAACGGGTGGGGATGGAAATTTCTTGGGTCACAGCAAGGGTGTGAATAAGCAATTCAAGGTCCAAGAGGTGGGAAGAGGTACCAAAGCAAACAAGGGCCTCACCCCTCCTGCAGAGGAGAAGCTTCTGCTTTTTCTCGAGTTGCCGCAGGGTCCTCTCGAGTTACGATGGGGACCCCAGGGACCTCCCGCTGAGGCCTCAAGAGAGGCCAGACTCCATGCCTGTTGCCAGGCGCCTAGGGAATTCCTTCCCAGTCGTCGTGGGGTCCTCAGTCCTCATCTGGTGCTGAGGCTGGAGACTGAGGTTTCCTCACCCACGCTGACATAGGTCTTGGGTATTTCTTCCCTTGGTCTCCATGGCAAACGTGTTTTTTTTGAACTCGGTCTCCATGGCCACCGTGGATTATTTATTAGTCGGTCTCCATGGCAACCGTGGTTTTTTATTAGTCCGATGCCATGGCAATTGTGGGTTTGTTATGGTCGGTGTCCATGGCGACCGTGGGTGTGTTTTGGTCGATCTCCAGGGCAACCGTGGTTTTTAAATCCCTCGGTCTCCATGGCAACCATTGTTTTTTTTAAGTCCGTCTCATTGGCAACCGTGGTTTTTTGTAGTCGGTCTTCATGTCAACCGTGGTTTTGGTGACCGTGGTCTTTTTCAGTCAGTCGCCATGACAACCATGGTTTATTTTTAGTCCGACGTCATAGCGACCGTGCGTTTGTTTTGGTCGGTCTCCATGGCGACCGTGAGTGTGTTTTGGTCGGTCTCCATGGCAAGCGTGTTTTTTTGAGTCTGTCTCCATGACAATCGTGCATTTGTTTTGGTCGGTCATCCTGGTAACCGTGGGGATTTTTCAGTCGTTCTCCATGTTAAGTGTAGTTTTTTTTAGTCGGACGCGATGGTGACCATGGGTTTGTTTTGGTCGGTCTCCATAGCAACCCCCGTTATCTTTCGTCGGTCCCCAGGGCAACAGAGTATTTTTTTCTCTGTCTCCATGGCAACCATGGTTTTTTTTATTCCGTCTCCATGGCCACCGTGGATTTTTATTAGTCGTTCCCCATGGCAACCGTGGTTGTTTTTTAGTACCATGCCCTGGAGATCTTGGGTTAGATATGTCAGTCTCCATTGGGACACTGGGTGTGTTTTGATTGGTCTCCATGGCACCCGTCGTATTTTATTCGGACGCCATGACAACCGTGGTGTTTTTAGTCGGTCTCCATGGCAACTGCGGTTTTTTTTTAGTCCGATGCCATGGCTACAGTGAGATTGTTTCGTTCGGTCTCCATGGCGACGTGGGTGTGTGTTGGTTGGTCTCCATGGCAACCGTAATTTTTTTTAGTCCGTTTCCATGGCAAACGTGGTTTTTTTTAGTCTGTCGCCATGGCGACCGTGGTTTATTTAGTGAGTCTCCATTGCAACCGTGCTTTTTTCAGCGGTTTCCATGGCCACCATGGTATTTAATTAGTCGGTCTCAATGGCAACTCTGTTTTTATTTGTTCCGTCGCCATGGCGACCATGAGTTTGTTTAAGTCGATCTCCATGGCAAACGTGGTCTGTTTTTAGTCCTATGCCATGGCAACGGTGATGTCTTTTAGTCGGTCCCCATGACAACTGTGGTTTATTTTTAGTCCCAACCTATAGCGATCATGGGTTTGTTTTTGTCGGTCTCCATGGCGACCATGGATGTGTTTTGGTCGGTCGTTGTGGTAACCGTGGGTTTTTTTTTTTTTTCTTTTTGTTGGTCCATATAGTAACCGTGGTTTTCTTTTTTAAGTCTCAATGGCCATCTTGATTTTTTATTAGTCGGTCTCCATGACAACACTGGTTATCTTTTCCTCGGTCTCCAAGGCAACCGTGGGTTTTTTCCCTCGGTCTCCATGGCAACCGTGGTATTTTTTTACTCAGTCTCCATGGCCACCATGGATTTTTTAATTAGTCGTTCTCCATGGCAAGAGTGTGTTTTTTTTAGTCTGACGCCATGGTGAACTTTGCCATGGCAACCATGCTTTTTTTAAATCAGTCTCCTTGGCATCCATGGTATTTTTTTATTCCATAACCATTGCGACAGTGGTTTCTTTTAGTCTGACGCCATGGCGACCGGTGCCATGGAGTCCGTTGCCATGGTAAACGTTGCCATGGCAACCGTGGTTTTTCTTTAGTCTGAGCCCATGGCGACCATGGGTGTGATTTGGTCGGTCTCCATTGCAACAGTGTTTTTTTTCAGTCGATTTCCATGGCCACCGTGGTTTTTAATTAGTTGATCTCCGTGGCAACCATGGTTTTCTTTACTGCATCGCCATGGCAACTGTGAGTTTGTTTATGTCTGTCTCCATGGCAACCGTGTTTTTTTTCCCCATCGGTCTCCATGGCAATAGTGGTCTTTTTTAGACCTATGCCATGGCAACGGTGATGTATTTTAGTCGGTCTCCATGACAACTGTGGTTTATTTTTAGTGCGACACCATAGCGACTGTGGGTTTGTTTTGGTCAGTCTCCATGGTGACCGTGGGTGTGTTTTGGTCGGTCTCCAGGGCAACCGTGGTTTTTATTCCCTCAGTCTCCATGGCAACCCTTGGTTGTTTTTAGTCCGTCTCATTGGCAACCTTGGTTTTTTGTCGTCGGTCTCCATGTCAACCGTGGTTTTCCTTTAGTCCGATGCCATGGCAACCGTGGTCTTTTTCAGTCAGTCGCCATGATAACCATGGTTTATTTTTAGCCCAACGTCATAGCGATCGTGGGTTTGTTTTGGTCGGTCTCCATGGCAAGCGTGTTTTTTTTAATCTGTCTCCATGACAATCGTGCATTTGTTTTGGTCGGTCATCATGGTAACCGTGGGTTTTTTTTCAGTCGTTCTCCATGGTAACCATAGTTTTTTTTTAGTCTGACGCGATGGCGACCGTGTGTTTGTTTTGGTCTGTCTCCATGGCAACCGTGTTTTTTTTCTCTGTCTCCATGGCAACAGTGTTTTTTTTAATTCGGTCTCCATGGCCACCGTGGATTTTTATTAGTTGTTTCCCATGGAACCGTGTTTTTTTTTTTAGTACCATACCCTGGCAATCGTGGGTTAGATATGTCGGTCTCCATTGGGACCGTGGGTGTGTTTTGGTTGGTCTCCAAGGCACCCATCGTTTTTTTATTCGGACGCCATGGCAACCGTGGTTTTTTTATTTGGTCTCCATGACATCCGTGGGTTTCTTTTCTTAGTCTGATGCCATGGCTACCGTGAGATTGTTTTGTTCGATCTCCATGGCAACGTGGGTGTGTTTTGGTCGGTCTCAATGGCAACCGTAATTTTTTTTTTAGTCCGTCTTCATGGCAAACGTGGTTTTTTTTAGTCTGTCGCCATGGTGATCGTGGTTTCTTTAGTCAGTCTCCATTGCAACCGTGTTTTTTTCTGTGGGTCTCCATGGCCACCATGGTATTTAATTAGTTCATCTCAATGGTAACTCTGTTTTTTTATTCCGTTGCCATGGCGACCGTTTGTTTAAGTGGATCTCTATGAAAACCGTGGTCTGTTTTTAGTCCTGCACCATGGCAACGGTGATGTGTTTTAGTCCGTCGCCATGACAACTGTGGTTGATTTTTAGTCCCGCCCTATAGTGACAGTGGTTTTGATTTGGTCGGTCTCCATGGCGACCATGGGTGTGTTTGGGTCGGTCTCCATGGCAACTGTGTTTTTCTGAGTCAGTCGCCATGACAATCAAGGGTTTGTTTTGGTCGGTCGTCATGGTAACCGTGCGATTTTTTTTTTTGGTCGGTCCGTATAGTAACCGTGGTTTTCTTTTTTCCGTCTCAATGGCCACCGTGGTTTTTTATTAGTCGGTCTCCATGGCAACCGTGTTCTTTTTAGTCCGTCGCCATGGTGACCGTTGCCCTGGCGACCGTTGACATGGCAACCGTTGACATGGTTAAACTTTGCCATGGCAACCGTGGTTTTTTAAAATNTTTTTTTTTTTTCTTTTGGTTGGTCCATATAGTAACCGTGGTTTTCTTTTTTAAGTCTCAATGGCCATCTTGATTTTTTATTAGTCGGTCTCCATGACAACACTGGTTATCTTTTCCTCGGTCTCCAAGGCAACCGTGGGTTTTTTCCCTCGGTCTCCATGGCAACCGTGGTATTTTTTTACTCAGTCTCCATGGCCACCATGGATTTTTTAATTAGTCGTTCTCCATGGCAAGAGTGTGTTTTTTTTAGTCTGACGCCATGGTGAACTTTGCCATGGCAACCATGCTTTTTTTAAATCAGTCTCCTTGGCATCCATGGTATTTTTTTATTCCATAACCATTGCGACAGTGGTTTCTTTTAGTCTGACGCCATGGCGACCGGTGCCATGGAGTCCGTTGCCATGGTAAACGTTGCCATGGCAACCGTGGTTTTTCTTTAGTCTGAGCCCATGGCGACCATGGGTGTGATTTGGTCGGTCTCCATTGCAACAGTGTTTTTTTTCAGTCGATTTCCATGGCCACCGTGGTTTTTAATTAGTTGATCTCCGTGGCAACCATGGTTTTCTTTACTGCATCGCCATGGCAACTGTGAGTTTGTTTATGTCTGTCTCCATGGCAACCGTGTTTTTTTTCCCCATCGGTCTCCATGGCAATAGTGGTCTTTTTTAGACCTATGCCATGGCAACGGTGATGTATTTTAGTCGGTCTCCATGACAACTGTGGTTTATTTTTAGTGCGACACCATAGCGACTGTGGGTTTGTTTTGGTCAGTCTCCATGGTGACCGTGGGTGTGTTTTGGTCGGTCTCCAGGGCAACCGTGGTTTTTATTCCCTCAGTCTCCATGGCAACCCTTGGTTGTTTTTAGTCCGTCTCATTGGCAACCTTGGTTTTTTGTCGTCGGTCTCCATGTCAACCGTGGTTTTCCTTTAGTCCGATGCCATGGCAACCGTGGTCTTTTTCAGTCAGTCGCCATGATAACCATGGTTTATTTTTAGCCCAACGTCATAGCGATCGTGGGTTTGTTTTGGTCGGTCTCCATGGCAAGCGTGTTTTTTTTAATCTGTCTCCATGACAATCGTGCATTTGTTTTGGTCGGTCATCATGGTAACCGTGGGTTTTTTTTCAGTCGTTCTCCATGGTAACCATAGTTTTTTTTTAGTCTGACGCGATGGCGACCGTGTGTTTGTTTTGGTCTGTCTCCATGGCAACCGTGTTTTTTTTCTCTGTCTCCATGGCAACAGTGTTTTTTTTAATTCGGTCTCCATGGCCACCGTGGATTTTTATTAGTTGTTTCCCATGGAACCGTGTTTTTTTTTTTAGTACCATACCCTGGCAATCGTGGGTTAGATATGTCGGTCTCCATTGGGACCGTGGGTGTGTTTTGGTTGGTCTCCAAGGCACCCATCGTTTTTTTATTCGGACGCCATGGCAACCGTGTTTTTTTTATTTGGTCTCCATGACATCCGTGGGTTTCTTTTCTTAGTCTGATGCCATGGCTACCGTGAGATTGTTTTGTTCGATCTCCATGGCAACGTGGGTGTGTTTTGGTCGGTCTCAATGGCAACCGTAATTTTTTTTTTAGTCCGTCTTCATGGCAAACGTGGTTTTTTTTAGTCTGTCGCCATGGTGATCGTGGTTTCTTTAGTCAGTCTCCATTGCAACCGTGTTTTTTTCTGTGGGTCTCCATGGCCACCATGGTATTTAATTAGTTCATCTCAATGGTAACTCTGTTTTTTTATTCCGTTGCCATGGCGACCGTTTGTTTAAGTGGATCTCTATGAAAACCGTGGTCTGTTTTTAGTCCTGCACCATGGCAACGGTGATGTGTTTTAGTCCGTCGCCATGACAACTGTGGTTGATTTTTAGTCCCGCCCTATAGTGACAGTGGTTTTGATTTGGTCGGTCTCCATGGCGACCATGGGTGTGTTTGGGTCGGTCTCCATGGCAACTGTGTTTTTCTGAGTCAGTCGCCATGACAATCAAGGGTTTGTTTTGGTCGGTCGTCATGGTAACCGTGCGATTTTTTTTTTTGGTCGGTCCGTATAGTAACCGTGGTTTTCTTTTTTCCGTCTCAATGGCCACCGTGGTTTTTTATTAGTCGGTCTCCATGGCAACCGTGTTCTTTTTAGTCCGTCGCCATGGTGACCGTTGCCCTGGCGACCGTTGACATGGCAACCGTTGACATGGTTAAACTTTGCCATGGCAACCGTGGTTTTTTAAAATCGGTCTCCTTGGCAACCGTGTTTTTTTTTATTCCATCGCCATGGCCACAGTGGCTTCTTTTAGTCCATTGCCACGGAGTCCGTTGCCATGGTAAACGTTGCCATGGCAACCGTGGTATTTTTTTAGTCCGTCTCAATGGCAACCGTGGTTTTTCTTAGTCGATCTCCATGGTAACTGTGGTTTTTCTTTAGTCCGAGCCCATGGCGACCGTGGGTGTGTTTTGGTCGGTCTCCATGGCGACCATGAGTGTGTTTTGGTCGGTCTCCATTGCAACCGTGTTTTTTTTCAGTTGGTTTCCATGGCCACCGTGGTTTTTAATTAGTTGATCTCCGTGGCAACCGTGGTTTTCTTTACTCCATCGCAATGGCAACTGTGAGTTTGTTTATGTCTGTCTCCATGGCAACCGTGTTTTTTTTCCCCATCGGTCTCCATGGCAATAGTGGTCTTTTTTAGTCCTACACCATGGCGACGGTGATGTTTTTTAATCGGTCGCCATGACAACTGTGGTTTATTTTTAGTCTGACACCATAGCGACCGTGGGTTTGTTTTGGTTGGTCTCCATGGCAACCATGATTTTTTTAGTCCGTCGCCATGACCATCGTGGGTTTGTTTTGGTCGGTCGTCATGGTAACCGTGGGTTTTTTTTTGGTTCGGTCGCCAGAGTAACTGTGGTTTTTTTCTGGTCGGTCTCCATGGAGACTGTGGTGTTTTTTTAGTCTGTCGCCATGGTGATGGTGGGTTTGTTTCTGTTGGTCGCCATGGTAACGGTTCCCACAGCAACGGTCTCCATTGCAACGGTCGCCATGGCGACGGACTAAAAAAACACTACAGTTGCCATGGAGACCGACTAAAAATAACCACGTTTGCCATGGTCACGGACAAAAAAAAACCATGGTTGCCATGTAGAATGACGAAAAAAAACCACGGTTGCCATGGAGACCGACCAAAACACACCCACAGTCGCCATGGAGGCCGAGGAATAAAAACCACGGTTTTGGGTCTGGGAACTTCTTTGGTCACAGCAAGGGGCTGAAGGAGCCATTCGAGGTCGAAGACGGAAGAGGTGATTTTTCCTGAGACGCTGCAGCAGACAATGGCCTCACCTTGCCTGCAGGGTAGAAGCTCCTGGTTTTTCTCGAGTTGTGGCGGGGTCCTCTCAAGTTAGGACACGGACACCATGTGCTCGCCCCTGTGGCCTCAGGAGAGGCCAGTCTCCGTTCCAGTTGCCAGGCGCCTCTCGGGATGCCTCCGCTGTCATCGCTGGATCCTCTGTCCTCGTCTGGTGCTGAGCCAGGAGCCTGAGCTTTCCTCGCCTGTGGTGACATAGGTCTTGGGTTTCCCATGGAGCCCCCACAAAGGAGTAAGGCCTCGTCTCGCATGGAGACATGAAAACTGCTTTCCTCCAAAGCTGCAACAACAGTGTTCAGCTCCCTGTCGAGTGGACACATGGATATGTGGCTTGCCCTCGAGGTACCCAAGGACTGTCACACATGCCAGTGTATCCGGATTTGGGCCTCAGCGTGACAGATGAGGCAGTGCATGGTATTCAGGTTCATCTAGCGTGGAGAAGGCAATGGGAGTCTTGGGGAATGGTGGCCCGAGCCCTGAGGCTCCTCCTGACTCTCCTGGTGTGAGCACCTCTTCATGATATGCAATGGGAGCGCCGGGAACCTTTTCCCGACAGAGCAGGGAAAGGGCCCTCTTCTGGAGATGAGCAGGGGAGAACAGGGCTCCTCTTGAGTCTTGGCAGGACCCTCGGGGATCCTCTAGATTGGGGACGGGTGGGGCTGGGAAATCCTTGGGTCACAGCAAGGGTGTGAAGGCGCCTTTCGTGGTCCAAGAGGGAAGGTGTGATTTCCCCTGAGATGCCACAGCAGACAAGGGCCTCACCCCGCCAGCAGGAGAGAAGCTTCTGGTTTTTCTCGAGTTGCTGCGGGGTCAACTTGAGTTACAATGGAAACTGCAGGGACCCACCCCTGTGGATTCCGGAGAGGCCAGTCTCTGTGCGAGTTGCGAAGTGCCTCTGGGGCTCCACCCCAGTCGTTGCTGGGTCCTCAGTCCTCGTCTCGTGCTGAGGCCGGAGCCTAAGCTTTCTTCACCCGTGCTGACATAAGACTTCGGGTTTCCCTCGAGCCCACACAGGGGAATCAGGCCTCATCTCTCCTGGAGATGTGCATGGCTGATTGCCTCACCAGTTGCAGCAGCAGTGTCAGGCTCCCCGTTGAACGGACACATGGATCTGTGGCTTGCCCTCGAGGTTCCCCAGGGCTGTCAAATGTGCCAGGGTGTCGGGCTTCGAGCCTCGGGGTGACAGTTGAGGCAGTGAAAGGTAATCAGGTTCATCTGGAGTGGAAGACGCATTTGGTAGTCTTGGGGGATGGTGGCCCGTACCCAGATCCTCTTCCCGACACTCCTGGTGCAAGTGCCTCCACTTGGGATGCAAGGGGAATGCCGGGAATCTTTTCCCTACAGAGCAGGGAAAGGGACCCTCATCTGGAGCTGAGCAGGAGTAATCGGGTATACTCTTGAGTCGGGGCGAGACCCTCGGGGTTCCTCTCGACTGGGGATGGGTGTGGTGGTGAACTTGGGACACAGCAAGGGTGTTAAGGAGCCTTTCAAAGTCCAAACGGGAAGGGGTGAATTCCCCCGAGACGCCGAAGCGGAAAAGGGCCTCATCATGCCTGCAGGAGAGTAGCTTCTGGTTTTTCTCGGGTTGCAGTGGGGTCCTCTCGAATTACGACGAGGACCCCAGGGATCCGCCCCTGTGGTCTCCTGAAGGCCAGACTCCGTGCCAGTTGCCAGGCGCCTCTGGGGATTCCTCCCCAGTCGTCACCAGGTCCTCAGTCTTCATCCGGTGCTGAGGCCCGAGCATGAGCTTTTTCCTGCGAGCTGACATAGGTCTTGGAGTTCCCCTGGAATCTCCACAGGGGAGTCAGACCTCGTCTCGCCTGGAGACGTGCACAACCGCTGCCTCCCCAGCTGAAGCAGCAGTGTCACGCTTCCCATCGAGCGGATACAATGATCTGTGGCTTGCCCTCGAGATACCCCAGGGCTGTCACACATGTCAGTGTTGAGGCTCGAGTGACAGTCCGGGCAGTGCAGGGCAGTGAGGTTCATCTGGAGTGGACGAGGCATTTGAGTGGCTTGGGGAATGCTGACCCAATTTCTAAAGCGTCACCCGACTCTCCTGGTGGGAGCGCCTCCTCTTGGAATTTGAGGGGAGCGCTGGGAACACGTTCTGACAGAGCAGGGAAAGGGACCTCATCTGAAGCTGAGCAGGGCCAAACGGGGCTCCTCTTGAGTCGCAGCGGGACTGTTCATCTCTAGTGGAAACGGGTGTGGCGGGGAACTTCTTTGGTCACAGAAGTTTGTGAAGGAGCAATCTTTACCATGGCGACCGACCAAAGAAAACCCACCATCGCCATGGAGATGGACCTAAAATAAACTATAGTTGCCATGGCAATCACATTAAAAAAAACCCACTGTTGCCATGGAGACCAACGAAAAAATAACCACAGTTGCCATGGCGATGGAACAAAAAAAAACAACCCTTGCCATTGAAATCGACCAAAAAAAAAAAAAAAAACACAGTTGACATTGAAAGTGACTAAAAACAAACCACGGTCCCTATGGCGACCAACAGAAAAAAAACGACAGTCGCCATGCTGACCGACCAAAACACACGCTCGGTCGCACTGGAAACCTACCAAAACAAACCCACAGTGGCCAGGGGTGAGGAAAGCTCAGATACCGGCTTCAGCAGTGGACGAGGACTGAGGACTCGGCGATGACTAAGGAAGAATCCCCAGAGGCGTCTGGTAACTGGAACGGAGACTGGTCTCCCCTGAGACCACAGGGGCGAGCCCATGGGCTCCCTTCATAACTCGAGAAACCCCGCCACAACTCGAGAAAAACCAGAAGCTTCTCCCTTGCAACCGGGGTGAGGCCCTTGTCCGCTGCGGCGTCACGACGGAAATCACCCCTTCCCTCTTGGACCTCGAAGGGCTCCTTCACCCCCTTGCTGTGAACCAAGAAATTCCCTGCCCAACCCTTCTCACGTCGAGAGGAACTCCACGGGACCCATTGTGACTCAAGAGGAGCCCCTTTTGGCCCTGGTAAGCTCCAGATGATGTTGCCTTTTCCTGCTCCTTAGGGAAAAGTTTCCTGGGGCTTCCCACGCATCCCAAGAGGAGGTGCTCACACCAGGAAAGTCGGGAGTAACATCAAGGTATGGGCCACCATTCCCCAAGACCCCCAAATGCCTTGTCCACTGCAGATGAATCTAACTGCCCTGCACTGCTTTGACTGTCACCCCGAGGCTCGACGCCTGACACACTGGCACCTGTGAGAGCCCTGTGTAGGACCTCGAGGGCAAGCCACAGATCCCTGTTTCCGCTCAACATGGAGCGTGACATTCTGGTGCAGCTGGTCAGGCAAGTAGCCATGCACTGGTCCAGGAGAGACAAGACCTTTCTCCTCTGTGGTGGACACAGGGGTACCCCTAGACCTTAGTCAGGACGTTTGAGGAAAGCTCAGGCTCCAGCCTCAGCACAAGTCGAGGGCTGAGCACCCTGATATGATAGCAGAGGGATCCCCAGAGGCGCCTGGCCACTGGCACGGAGACTGGCCTCTCCTGAGGCCACAGGGGTGGGTCCCTTGTGTCCCAATCGAAACTCGAGAGGACCCCGCTGCAACTCGAGAAAAACCAAAAGATTCTCCACTGCAAGCGTGGTGAGGACCTTGTCCGCTGTGGCATCTCGGGGGAACTCAACACTTATCTCTTGGACCTCCGAATTGTAGTTCACCTTCTTGCCTTGACCCAAGAAGTTTTGCGCCCCTCCCATCACCAATCGAGAGGAACACCGGGGGTCCCGCCATGAATGAATAATAGCCACGTTTTCCCCTGCTGAGCTCCAGATGAGGGTCTCTTCCCTGCTCTGTCGGGAAAGGGTTCCCAGGGCTCCCCTCACATTCCAACAGGAGACACTCACAACAGGACAGTCGGGAATAGCATCAGGAATCTTGCCACCATTAACCAAGACCCCCAAATACCTCGTTCACTCCAGATGAACCAGACTGCCCAGCACTGCATCAACTGTCACACTGAGACTCGAAGCCCAACACAGTGGCACGTGTGACATCCCTGGGTAGGACCTGGAAGTCAAGTCACAGATCCCTGTGTCCGATCGACGGTGAGCCTGACACTGCTGTTGCAGCTGCGAAAGCAATCGACAGTGCACGACTGCAGGCGAGACGAGGCCTGACTACACTGTTGGGGTTCCATGGGAACCCCAAGATTTATGTCAGCATGGGGGAGGACAGCTCAGGTACCGGCTTCAGCACCAGACGAAGATTGAGGACTCGGCGATGACTAAGGAAGAATCCCCAGAGGCGCCTGGCAACTGGCACAGAGACTGGCCTCTCTTGAGGCCACAGTGGCGGGTCCCTGGGCTCCCTGTCGTAACTGGATAAACCCCACCGCAACTTGAGAAAAACCAGAAGCTTCTCCCTTGTAATCGGGGTTAGGCCCTTGTCTGCTGCAGCATCACGAGGGAAATCACCCCTTCCCTCTTGGACCTCGAAGGGCTTCTTAACCCCCTTGCTGTGACACAAGAAATTCCCTGCCCCAACCTTCTCACCTGGAGAGGAACTCCAAGAAACCCACTGCGACTCAAGTGCAGCCCCGTTTGGCCCTGGTAAGGTCCAGATGATGGTGCCTTTCCCTGCTCCTTAGGGAAAAGTTTCCTGGGGTTTCCCTCGAATCCCAAGAGAAGGTGCTCACACCAGGAAAGTCGTGAGATGCATCAAGGAATGGGCCACCATCCCCCAAAATCTCCAAATGCCTTGTCCACTGCAGATGAACTTGACTGCCCTGCACTGCTTTGACTGTCACCCCGAGGCTCGACGCCCGACACACTGGCACGTGTGAGATTCCTGGGTAGGACTTCGAAGACAAGCCACAGATCCCTGTGTCCACTCCACATGGAGCCTGACACTGCTGTTGCAGCTGGTCAGGCAAGTAGCCATGCATGTGTCCAGGCGAGATGAGACCTGTCTCCTATGTGTGGGACTCAAGGGGTACCCCAAGTCCTAAGTCAGGAAGGTGGAGGAAAGCACAGGCTCCAGCCTCAGCACAAGTAGTGGCTGAGCACCCTGAGATGATTGGGGAGGAATCCCCAGAGGCGCCTTTCAACTGGCACGGAGACTGGCCTATCCTTAGGCCACAAGGGCGAGTCCCTGTGGTGCCCGTCGTAACTAGAGAGGACCCCACCGCAACTCGAGAACAACCGAAAGATTCTCCCCTGCAACCCTGGTGAGGACCTTTTCCGCTGTGGCATCTCGGGGGAAATCACCACTTATCTCTTGAACCTCGAAAGGCTAGTTGACCTTCTTGCCATGACCCAAGAAGTTCTGCGCCCCTCACGTCCCCCCTTGAGAGGAACACCAGGTGTCAAGCCAAGAAGGATAAGGACCCCCGTTATCCCCTGCTGAGCTCAAGATGAGGGTCCTTTCCCTGCTCTGTCAGGAAAGATTTCCCATCGCTGCCATCACATCCCAACAGGAGACACTTGCAAAAGTACAGTCGGGAGGAGCATCAGAGATCTTTCCACCATTCCCCAAGATCCCCAAATACCTCGTTCACTCCAGATGAAACTGATTGCCCTGCACTGCATCGAATCTCACCCCGAGGCTCGAAGCCTGACACAATGGCTCGTGTGACATCTCTGGGTAGGATCACGAAGTCAAGTCACAGATCCCTGTGTCCACTCGACAGGGAGCCTTACACTGCTGTTGCAGCTGCGGAGGCAATTGACAGTTTACGTCTCCAGGCGAGATGAGGCCTGACTCCCCTGTGGGGGATCCACGGGAACCCCAAGATTTATGTCAGCATTGGCGAGGACAGTTCAGGTACCGGCTTCAGCACCGGACTAGTACTGAGGACTCAGCGATGACTAAGGAAGAATACCCAGAGGCGCCTGGCAACTGGCACGGAGACTGGCCTCTCCTGAGGCCACAGGGGCGGGTACATTGGCTCCCCGTTGAAACTCGAGAAACTCCGCCACAACTCGAGAAAAACGAACAGATTCTCCCCTGCAAGCGTGGTGAAGACCTTGTCTGCTGTGGCATCTCGGGGGAAATCATCACTTATCTCTTCAACCTCCGATGTGTAGTTCACCTCCTTGCCGTGACTCAAGAAGTTCTGCGCCCTCCCGTCCTCACCGGGGGAACACCGGGGGTCCTGCTCAGAATGTAAAGGAGCCCCGTTATGCCCTGTTGAGCTCCAGATGAAGGTCCCTTCCCTGCTCTGTCGGGAAAGGGTTCCCAGCGCTCCCCTCGCATTCCAACATGAGATGCTCAGACCCGGACGGTCAGGAGGAGCATCAGGGATCTTGTCACCATTCCCCAAGATCCACAAATACCTCGTTAACTGCAGATCAACCTGACTGCCTTGCACTGCATCGACTGTCACCACGAGGCTAGAAGCCTGACACACTGGCACGTGTGACATCCCTAGGTAGGACCTCAAAGTCAAGTCACAGATCCCTGTGTCCGCTCGACGGAAAGCCTTTCACTGCTGCTGCAGCTGCAGAGTCAATCGACAGTGTACGTTTCTAGCCGAGACGAGGCCTGACTCCCCTGTGGGGGATCCATGGGAACCCCAATTTTTATGTCAGCATGGGTGAGGACAGCTCAGGTACCAGCTTCAGCACCGGACGAGGACTGAGGACTTGGCGATGACTAAGGTGGTATCCCCAGAGGTGCCTGGCAACTGGCACGGAGACTGTCCTCTCCTGAGGCCACAGGGGCAGGTCCCTGTGCTCCCAGCCGCAACTCGAGATAAACCAGAAGCTTCTCCCTTGAAAGCGGGTTGAGGCCCTCGTCCAATGCGATGTCACGAGGGAAATCACCCCGTCCCTCTTGTACCTCGAAGGGCTCTTTCACTCCCTTGCTGTGATCCATGAAATTCCCTGCCCCATCCTTCTCACCTCAAGAGGAACTCCAAGATACCCATTGCGACTCAAGAGGAGACACGTTGTGCCCTCGCAAGGTCCAGATGATGGTGCCTTTTCCTGCTCCTTAGGGAAAAGTTTCCTGGGGTTTCCTTCGAATCCCAAGAGGAGGTGCTCACACCAGGAAAGTCGGGAGGAGCATCAAGGGTTGGGCCACAATTCCCCAAGTCCCCCAAATGACTTGTCCAATGAAGAGGAACCTGACTGCCATGCACTGCTTTGACTGTCACCCGGAGGCTCGACGCCCGACACACTGGCACGTATGAGAGCCGTGGGCAGGACCTCGAAGGCTAGCCACAGACCCCTGTGTCCGCTCGACGGAAAGCCTTTCACTGCTGATGCAGCTGCGGAGTCAATCGACAGTGCACGTCTCCAGGCGAGATGATGCCTGACTCCCCTGTGGGGGATCCATGGGAACCCTAAGTTTTATGTCAGCATGGGTGAGAACAGCACAAGTACCGGCTTCAGCACAGGACGAGGACTGAGGACTTGGCGATGACTAAGGTGTAATCCATAGAGGCGCTTGGCAAATTGCACGGAGACCGGCCTCTCCTGAGGCCACAGGCATGCGTCCCTGGGCTCCCCGTCGTAACTGGATAAAACTCGTCGCAACTCGAGAAAAACCAGAAGCTTATCCCTTGCAAGCGCGGGGAGGCCCTTGTCCGCTGCGGCGTCACAAAGGAAATCATTCCTTCCCTCTTGGACCTCGAAGGGCTCCTTCATCCCCTTGCTGTGACCCAGGAAATTACCTGCCCCACCCTTCTCACTTCGAGAGGAACTCTAAGGGGCCCATTGCGACTCAAGAGGAGACCCATTTTGTCCTCCCAAGCTCCAGATGATGGTGCCTCTTCCTGCTCGTTAGGGAACGGTATCCTGGGGCTTCTCTAGAATCCCAAGAGGAGGTGCTCACACTAGGAAAGTTGGCAGGAGCAACAAGGATTTGGCCACCATCCCCCAAGACCCCCAAATGCCTTATCCACTGCCGATGAACCTGACTGCCCTCCACTGCTTTGACTGTCACCCCGAGGCTCGATGCCCGACACACTGGCACGTGTGACAGCCCTGGGGAGGACGTCGAGGGCAAGCCACAGATCCCTGTGTCCGCTCGACATGGAGCCTGACACTACTGTTACAGCTGGTCAGGCAAGTAGCCGTGCATGTGTCCAGGCGAGACTAGACCTGTCTCCTCTGTGGGGGACTCAGGGGTACCAAAAGACCTAAGTCAGGAAGGTGGAGGAAAGCATAGACTCCGGCCTCAGCACAAGTCTAGGACTGAGCACCCTGAGACGATTGGCTAGGAATCCCCAGAGGCGCCTGGCAACTGGGAAGGAGACTGGCCTATCTTGAGGCCACAGGGACGAGTCCCTGGGGTGCCCGTTGTAACTAGAGAGGACCCCAGCGCAACTCCAGAACAACCAAAATATTCTCCCCTTCAAGCATGGTGAGGACCTTGTCCGCTGTGGCGTCTCAGGGGAAATCACCGCTTATCTCTTGGACATCTGAAGGGTAGTTCCCCTCCTTGCCGTGACCCATGAAGTTCTCCGCTCCTCCCATCCCGATTCGAGAGGAACACCGGAGGTCCTGCCAAGAATGAAAACGAGCCCCGTTATACCCTGCTGAGCTCCAGATGAGGGTCCCTTCCCTGCTCTGTCAGGAAAGGGTTCTCAGCGCTCCCCTCACATCCCAACAGGAGACGCTAGCACCAGGAGAGTCGGGAGGAGCATCAGGGATCTTGCCACCATTCCCCAAGACCCCCAACTTCCTCGTTCACTCCAGATGAACCTGACTGCCCTGCACTGCATCGACTGTCACCCCGAGGCTCGAAGCCTGACACACTGGCACGTGTGACATCCCTGGGTAGGACCTGGAGGCCAGTCACGATCCCTGTGTCCGCTCGACGGGGAGCCTTTCACTGCTGCTGCAACCGCGGAGGCAATCGACAGTGCACGTCTCCAGGCAAGACGAGGCCTGACTCCCCTGTGGGGGCTCCAATGGAACCCCAAGATTTAGGTCAGCATGGGCGAGGACAGCTCAGGTACAGGCTTCAGCACCGGATGAGGACTGAGGACTGGGCGATGACTAAGGAGGAGTCCCCAGAGGCACCTGGCAACTGGNATGAGGGTCCCTTCCCTGCTCTGTCAGGAAAGGGTTCTCAGCGCTCCCCTCACATCCCAACAGGAGACGCTAGCACCAGGAGAGTCGGGAGGAGCATCAGGGATCTTGCCACCATTCCCCAAGACCCCCAACTTCCTCGTTCACTCCAGATGAACCTGACTGCCCTGCACTGCATCGACTGTCACCCCGAGGCTCGAAGCCTGACACACTGGCACGTGTGACATCCCTGGGTAGGACCTGGAGGCCAGTCACGATCCCTGTGTCCGCTCGACGGGGAGCCTTTCACTGCTGCTGCAACCGCGGAGGCAATCGACAGTGCACGTCTCCAGGCAAGACGAGGCCTGACTCCCCTGTGGGGGCTCCAATGGAACCCCAAGATTTAGGTCAGCATGGGCGAGGACAGCTCAGGTACAGGCTTCAGCACCGGATGAGGACTGAGGACTGGGCGATGACTAAGGAGGAGTCCCCAGAGGCACCTGGCAACTGGCAAAGAGACTGGCCTCTACTGAGGCCACAGGGGCGGGTACATGGGCTCCACAATGTAACTCGTGAATCCCCGCCGCAACTCGAGAAAAACCAGAAGCTTTTCCCTTGTAAGTGGGGTGAGGCCCTTGTCCACTGCGGCGTCATGAGGGAAATCAACCCTTTCCTCTTGGACCTCGAAGGGGTCCTTCTCACCCATGCTATGATCGAAGAAATTCCCTACACCACCATTCTCACCTCGAGAGGAACACCAAGGGACCCATTGAGACTCAAGAGGAGCCCCGTTTGGCCCTGGTAAGCTCCAAATGATGGTGCCTTTTCCTGCTCCTTAGGGAAATGTTTCCTGGGTCTTCCCTCGCATCCCAAGAGGAGATGCTCACACCAGGAAAGTCGGGAGGAGCATCAAGGGTTGGGCCACCATCCCCCAAAACCCCCAAATGCCTTGTCCACTGCAGATGAAACTGACTGCCCTGCACTGCTTTGACTGTCACCCCGAGGCTCGACGCCTGACACACTGGCACCTGTGACAGCCCTGGGAAGAACCTCGAGGGCAAGCCACAGATCCCTGTGTCCGCACGACATGGAGCATGACACTGCTGCTGCAGCTGGTCAGGGAAGGAGCCGTGCACGTGTCCAGGCGAGACGAGACCTGTCTCCTCTGTGGGGGACTCAGGGGTACCCCAAGACCTCAGTCAGGACGGTGGAGGAAAGCTCAGGCTCCAGCCTCAGCACAAGTCGAGGACTGAGCACCCTGAGACAATTGGTGAGGAATCCCCAGAGGCGCCTGGCAACTGGCACGGAGTCTGGCCTCTCCTGAGGCCACAGGGTCGAGTCCCTGGGGTCCCCGTCACAACTTGAAGGGACCCCGCCACAACTCGAGATAAACCAAAAAATTCTCCCCTGCAAGCGCGGTGAGGACCTTGTCCGATGTGGCATCTCGGGGGAAATCACCACTTATCTCTTGGACCTCTGAATTGTAGTTCACCTCCTTGCCGTGACCCAAGAAGTTTTGCGACCCTCCCGTCACCAATCGAGAGGAACACCAGGGGTCCCGCCATGAATGAATAGTAGCCCCGTTTTCCCCTGCAGAGCTCCAGATGAGGGTCCTTTCCCTGCTCTGTCGGAAAAGGGTTCCCAGGGCTCCTGTCACATTCCAACAGGAGACAATCTCACCAGGACAGTCGGGAGGAGCATCAGGGATCTTGCCACCATTCCCTAAGACCCCCAAATACCTCATTCATTCCAGGTGAACCTGACTGCTCTGCACCGCATCGAATCTCACACCGAGGCTCGAAGCCTGACACACTGGCACATGTGACATCCCTGGGTAGGTCCTGAAAGTCAAGTCACAGATCCCTGTGTCCACTCGATGGTGAGCCTGACACTGCTGCTGCAGCTGCGGAGGCAATCGACAGTGCACGTCTCCAGGCGAGAAGAGGCCTGACTCCCCTGTGGGGGCTCGATGGGTACCCCCAAATTTATGTCAGCATGGGGGAGGACAGCTCAGGTACTGGCTTCAGCACAGGAGGAAGATTGAAGACTCGGCGATGACTAAGCAGAAATCCCCGGAGCCGCCTTGCAAATTGCACGGAGACTGGCCTCTCCTGAGGCCATAGGGGCGGGTCCATGGGCTCCCCGTCGTAACTCGAGAAACCCCGCAATAACTCGAGAAAAACCAGAAGATCCTCCCTTGCAAGCGGGGTGAAACCCGTGTCCGCTGCGGCATCAGGCAGGAAATCAGCCCTTCCCCATTGGACCTCGAAGAGTTCCTTCACACCCATGCTGTGACCCAAGAAATTCCATACACCACACTTCTCACCTCGAGAGGTACTCCAAGGGACCCATTGCGACTCTAGAGGAGCCCCGTTTGGCCCTGGTAAGCTCCAGATGATGGGGCCTTTTCCTGCTCCTTAAGGAAAGGTTTCCTGGGTCTTCCCTCCCATCCCAAGAGGAGGTGCTCACACCAGAAAAGTCGGGAGGAGCATCAAGGTTTGTGCCACAATTCTCCAAGACCCCCAAAAGCCTTGTCCACTGCAGATGAACCTGACTGCCCTGCACTGCTTTGACTGTCTCCCCGAGGCTCAACGACCGACACACTGGCACGTTTGACAGCCTTTGGTAGGACCTGGAGGGCAAGCCACAGATCCCTGTGTAAGCTTGACATTGAGCCTGAAATTGCTGCTGCTGCTGGCCAGGCAAGTAGCCGTGCACAGGTCCAGGCGAGATGAGAAATGTCTCCTCTTTCGGGGACTCAGGGGTACCCCAAGACCTAATTCAGAACGGTGGAGGAAAGCTCAGGCTCCGGCCTCAGCACAAGTCGAGAACTGATCACACTTAGACTATTGGGGAGGAATCCCCAGATGCGCCTGGCAACTGGGAAGGAGACTGGCCTCTTCTGAGGACACAGGGGCGGGTGATGGTCTCCCCGTCGCAACTCGAGTGGACCCCACTGCAACTCGAGAAAAACCAAAAACTTCTCCCTTGCAAGCGCGGTGAGGAACTTGTGCGCTGTGACGTCTCGGGGGAAATCACCACTTATCTCTTGGACCTCCGAAGCATAGTTCACCTCCTTGCCGTGACCCAAGAGGTCCTCCGCCCCTCCCGTCCCCAATCGAGAGGAACACCGAGGGTCCCGCCAAGAATGAAAACGAGTCCCGTTATCCCCTGCTGAGCTCCAAATGAGGGTCCCTTCCCTGCTCTGTCGGGAAAGGGTTCTCAGCGCTCCCCTCACATCCCAACAGGAGACGCTAGCACCAGGAGAGTCGGGAGGAGCATCAGGGATCTTGCCACCATTCCCCAAGACCCCCAACTTCCTCGTTCACTCCAGATGAACCTGACTGCCCTGCACTGCATCGACTGTCACCCCGAGGCTCGAAGCCTGACACACTGGCACGTGTGACATCCCTGGGTAGGACCTGGAGGCCAGTCACGATCCCTGTGTCCGCTCGACGGGGAGCCTTTCACTGCTGCTGCAACCGCGGAGGCAATCGACAGTGCACGTCTCCAGGCAAGACGAGGCCTGACTCCCCTGTGGGGGCTCCAATGGAACCCCAAGATTTAGGTCAGCATGGGCGAGGACAGCTCAGGTACAGGCTTCAGCACCGGATGAGGACTGAGGACTGGGCGATGACTAAGGAGGAGTCCCCAGAGGCACCTGGCAACTGGCAAAGAGACTGGCCTCTACTGAGGCCACAGGGGCGGGTACATGGGCTCCACAATGTAACTCGTGAATCCCCGCCGCAACTCGAGAAAAACCAGAAGCTTTTCCCTTGTAAGTGGGGTGAGGCCCTTGTCCACTGCGGCGTCATGAGGGAAATCAACCCTTTCCCCTTGGACCTCGAAGGGGTCCTTCTTACCCATGCTGTGACCGAAGAAATTCCCTACACCACCATTCTCACCTCGAGAGGAACACCAAGGGATCCATTGAGAGTCAAGAGGAGCCCCGTTTGGCCCTGGTAAGCTCCAGATGATGGTGCCTTTTCCTGCTCCTTAGGGAAAGGTTTCCTGGGTCTTCCCTCGCATCCCAAGAGGAGATGCTCACACCAGGAAAGTCGGGAGGAGCATCAAGGGTTGGGCCACCATCCCCCAAAACCCCCAAATGCCTTGTCCACTGCAGATGAAACTGACTGCCCTGCACTGCTTTGACTGTCACCCCGAGGCTCGACGCCTGACACACTGGCACCTGTGACAGCCCTGGGAAGAACCTCGAGGGCAAGCCACAGATCCCTGTGTCCGCACAACATGGAGCATGACACTGCTGCTGCAGCTGGTCAGGGAAGGAGCCGTGCACGTGTCCAGGCGAGACGAGACCTGTCTCCTCTGTGGGGGACTCAAGGGTACCCCAAGACCTCAGTCAGGACGGTGGAGGAAAGCTCAGGCTCCAGCCTCAGCACAAGTCGAGGACTGAGCACCCTGAGACAATTAGCGAGGAATCCCCAGAGGCGCCTGGCAACTGGCACGGAGACTGGCCTCTCCTGAGGCCACAGGGTCGAGTCCCTGGGGTCCCCGTCGCAACTTGAAGGGACCCCGCCACAACTCGAGATAAACCAAAAAATTCTCCCCTGCAAGCGCGGTGAGGACCTTGTCCGATGTGGCATCTCGGGGGAAATCACCACTTATCTCTTGGACCTCTGAATTGTAGTTCACCTCCTTGCTGTGACCCAAGAAGTTTTGCGACCCTCCCATCACCAATCGAGAGGAACACCAGGGATGCCGCCATGAATGAATAGTAGCCCCGTTTTCCCCTGCAGAGCTCCAGATGAGGGTCCTTTCCCTGCTCTGTTGGGAAAGGGTTCCCAGGGCTCCCGTCACATTCCAACAGGAGACACTCTCACCAGGACAGTCAGGAGGAGCATCAGGGATCTTGCCACCATTCACCAAGATCCCCAAATACCTCGTTCACTCCAAATGAAACTGACTGCCCTGCACTCTATCGACTGTCACCCCGAGGCTCGAAGCCTGACACACTGGCACGTGTGACATCCCTGGGTAGGACCTGGAGGCCAGTCACGATCCCTGTGTCCGCTCGACGGGGAGCTTTTCACTGCTGCTGCAGCCGCGGAGGCAATCGACAGTGCACGTCTCCAGGCAAGACGAGGCCTGACTTCCCTGTGGGGGATCCATGGGAACCCCAAGATTTATGTCAGCATGGGCGAGGACAGCTCAGGTACCTGCTTCAGCACCGGATGAAAACTGAGGACTCAGTGATGACTAAGGAGGAATCCCGAGAGGCGCCTGGCAACTGGCACGGAGACTGGCCTCTCCTGAGGCCACAGGGGCGGGTCCCTGGGCTCCCCGTCGTAACTGGATGAACCCCGCCGCAACTGGAGAAAAACCTGAAGCTTCTCCCTTGCAAGCGTGGGGAGGGAGGCCCTTGTCTGCTGCGGCGTCACGAGGGAAATCACCCCTTCCCTCTTGGACCTCGAAGGGTTCCTTCATCCCCTTGCTGTGCCCCAAGAAATTATCTGCCCCACCCTTCTCACCTCCATAGGAAATCCAGGAGTCCCATTGCGACTCAAGAGGAGACACCTTTTGCCCTCCCAAGCTCCAGATCATGGTGCCTCTTCCTGCTCGTTAGGGAAAGGTTTCCTGGGGCTTCTCTAGAATCCCAAGAGGAGGTGCTCACACTAGGAAAGTCGGGCGGAGCATCAAGAATTTGGCCACCATCCCCCAAGACCTCCAAATGCCTTTTCCACTGCAGATGAACCTTACTGCCCTCCACTGCTTTGACCGTCACCCCGAGGCTTGATGCCCGACACACTGGCACGTGTGACAGCCCTGGGTAGGATCGTGAAGTCAAGTCATAGATCCTTGGGTCCATTCGACGTGGAGCCTGACACTGCTGTTGCATCTTGTCAGGCAAGTAGCCGTGCTTGGGTCCAGGCGAGACGAGACCTGTCTCCTCTGTGGTGGACTGAGGGGTACCCCAAGACCTAAGTCAGGAAGGTGGAGGAAAGCACAGGCTCCGGCCTCAGTACATGTAGAGGCTGAGCACCCTGAGACGATTGGGGAGGAATCTTCAGAGGAGCCTGGCAACTGGCACGGAGACTGACATATCCTTAGGCCACAAGGACAAGTCCCTGTGGTGCCCGTCATAACTAGAGAGGACCCCACCACAACTCGAGAACAACCAAAAGATTCTCCCCTGCAAGCTCGGTGAGGACCTTGTCCGCTGTGGCATCTCGGGGAAAATCACCACTTATCTCTTGGACCTCGGAAGGCTAGTTGACCTTGTTGTGACCCAAGAATTTCTGCGCCCATCACGTCCCCACTCGAGAGGAACACAGGGGTCCAGCCGAGAATGAAAATTAGCCCCAATATTTCCTGCTGAGCTCCAGATGAGGGTCCCTTCTGTACTCTGTCGGGAAAGGGTTCCCAGCGCTCCCCTCTCATCCCCACAGGATACATTCGCACAAGGACAGTCGGGAGAAGTATCAGGGATCTTTTCACCATTCTCCAAGACCCCCAAATTCCTTGTTCACTCCAGATGACACTGACTGCCCTGAATTGCATAGAATCTCACCCCGAGGCTCGAAGCCTGACATACTGGCACGTGTGACATCCCTGGGTAGGACCTCGAAGTCAAGTCACAGATCCCTGTGTCCACTTGACAGGGAGCCTTACACTGCTGCTGCAGCTGCGGAGGCAATAGACAGTTCATGTCTCCAGGCGAGACGAGGCCTGACTCCCCTGTGGGGGATCCATGGGAACCCCAAGTTTTATGTCAGCATGGGCGAGGACAGTTCAGGTACCGGCCTCAGCACTGGACGAGGACTGAGTACTCGGCGATGTCTAAGGAGGAATACCCAGAGGTGCCTGGCAAATGGCACGGAGACTGGCCCCTCCTGAGGCCACAGGGGCGGGTCCATTGGTTCCCCTTCGTAACTCGAGAAACCCCGCCGAAACTCGAGAAAAACCAAAAGATTCTCCCCTGCAAGCTCAGTGAGGACCTTGTCCGCTGTGGCGTCTCTGGGGAAATCACCAATTATCTCTTCGACCTCCGATGTGTAGTTCACCTCCTTGCCGTGACACAAGAAGTTCTGCGCCCTCCCGTCCGCACTGGAGAGGAACACCGGGGGTCCCGCCAAGAATGTGAAGGAGCCCCGTTATCCATTGTTGAGCTCCAGATGAGGGTCCCTTCTGGGTCCATTGGTTCCCCTTCGTAACTCGAGAAACCCCGCCGAAACTCGAGAAAAACCAAAAGATTCTCCCCTGCAAGCTCAGTGAGGACCTTGTCCGCTGTGGCGTCTCTGGGGAAATCACCAATTATCTCTTCGACCTCCGATGTGTAGTTCACCTCCTTGCCGTGACACAAGAAGTTCTGCGCCCTCCCGTCCGCACTGGAGAGGAACACCGGGGGTCCCGCCAAGAATGTGAAGGAGCCCCGTTATCCATTGTTGAGCTCCAGATGAGGGTCCCTTCCCTGCTCTGTCGGGAAACGGTTCCCAGCCCTCTCCTCATATTCCAACATGAGATGCTCGCACCCGGACAGTCAGGAGGAGCATCAGGGATCTTGTCACCATTCTCAAAGACCCACAAATACATCGTTCACTGCAGATGAACCTGACTGCATTGCAATGCATCGACTGTCACCACGAGACTAAGACCCTGACACACTGGCACGTGTGACATCCCTAGGTAGGACCTCGAAGTCAAGACACAGGTGCCTGTGTCCGCTCGACGGAAAGCCTTTCACTGCTGCTGCAGCTGCGGAGTCAATCGACAGTGCACGTCTCCAAGTGAGACGACGCTTGACTCCGCTGTGGGGGCTCCATGGGAACCCCAAGTTTTATGTCAACATGGGCGAGGACAGCTCAATTACCGGCTTTAGCACCGGACGAGGGCTGAGGACTTGATGATGACTAAGGTGGAATCCCTAGAGGCGCTTGGCAAATTGCACAGAGACTGGCCTTTCCTGAGGCCTCATGGGCGAGTCCCTGGGCTCCCCGTCATAACTAGAGAGGACCCCACTGCTACTCGAGAACAACCAAAAGATTCTACCCTGCAAGCGCGGTGAGGACCTTGTCCACTGTGTAATCTCGGGGAAATCACCACTTATCTCTAGGACCTCAAGGCTAGTTGACCTCCTTGCCGTGACCCAAGAAGTTCTGCGCCCCTTCCGTCCCCACTCGAGAGGAACACCGGGGGTCCTGCCAAGAATGTAAAGGAGCCCCGTTATCCCCTGTTGAGCTCCAGATGAGGGTCCCTTCTCTGCTCTGTCGGGAAAGGGTTCCTAGTGCTCCCCTCACATTCCAACATGAGATGCTCGCACCCCAACAGTCTGGAGGAGACTCAGGGATCTTGCCACCATTCCCCAAGACCCACAAATACCTCGTTCACTGCAGATGAACCTGACTGCATTGCAATGCATCGACTGTCACCACGAGACTAGGATCCTGACACACTGGCATGTGTGACATCCCTAGGTAGGACCTCGAAGTCAAGACACAGGTGCCTGTGTCCGCTCGACAGAAAGCCTTTCACTGCTGCTGCAGCTGCGGAGTCAATCGACAGTGCACATCTCCAAGCGAGACGACGCTTGACTCCGCTGTGGGGGCTCCATGGGAACCCCAAGTTTTATGTCAACATGGGCGAGGACAGCTCAATTACCGGCTTTAGCACCGGACGAGGGCTGAGGACTTGGCGATGACTAAGGTGGAATCCCTAGAGGCACTTGGCAAATTGCACAGAGACTGGCCTTTCCTGAGGCCTCATGGGCGAGTCCCTGGGCTCCCTGTCATAACTAGAGAGGACCCCACTGCAACTCGAGAACAACCAAAAGATTCTCCCCTGCAAGCGCGGTGAGGACCTTGTCCACTGTGTAATCTCGGGGAAATCACCACTTATCTCTAGGACCTCAGAAGGCTAGTTGACCTCCTTGCCGTGACCCAAGAAGTTCTGCGCCCCTTCCGTCCCCACTCGAGAGGAACACCGGGGGTCCTGCCAAGAATGTAAAGGAGCCCCGTTATCCCCTGTTGAGCTTCAGATGAGGGTCCCTTCTCTGCTCTGTCGGGAAAGGGTTCCCAGTGCTCCCCTCACATTCCAACATGAGATGCTCGCACCCCAACAGTCTGGAGGAGACTCAGGGATCTTGCCACCATTCCCCAAGACCCACAAATACCTCGTTCACTGCAGATGAACCTGACTGCATTGCAATGCATCGACTGTCACCACGAGACTAGGATCCTGACACACTGGCATGTGTGACATCCCTAGGTAGGACCTCGAAGTCAAGACACAGGTGCCTGTGTCCGCTCGACAGAAAGCCTTTCACTGCTGCTGCAGCTGCGGAGTCAATCGACAGTGCACGTCTCCAGGCGAGACGACGCCTGACTCCTCTGAGGGGGATCCATGGGAACCCCAAGTTTTATGTTAGAATGGCCGAGGACAGCTCAGGTACCGGGTTCAGCACTGGATGAGGACTGAGGACTCAGCGATGACTAAAGAGGAATCCCCAGAGGCGCCTGGAACCCTGGGCTCCCCGTCGTAACTGGATAAACCCCGCTGCAACTCGTGAAAAACCAGAAGCTTCTCCCTTGCAAGCGGGGTGAGGCCCTTGTCCGCTGCGGCGTCACGACGGAAATCACCCCTTCCCTTTTGGTCCTCGAAGGGCTTCTTCACCCCCTTGCTGTGACACAAGAAATTCCCTGACCCAACCTTCTCACCTGGAGAGGAACTCCAAGAAACCCATTGCGACTCAAGAGCAGCCCCGTTTGGCCCTAGTAATGTCCAGATGATGGTGCCTTTTCCTGCTCCTTAGGGAAAAGTTTCCTGGGGTTTCCCTCGAATCCTAAGAGGAGGTGCTCAAACCAGGAAAGTCGAGAGGAGCATCAAGGTTTGGGCCACCATCCCCCAAGACCCCCAAATGCCTTGTCCCCTGCAGATGAACCTGACTGCCCTGCACTGCTTTGACTGTCACCCCGAGGCTCGACGCCTGACACACTGGAACGTGTGACAGCCCTGGGTAGGACCTCGAGGGCAAGCCAAAGATTTATGTGTCCACTCGACATGGAGCCTGACACTGATGCTGCAGCTGGTCAGGCAACTAGCCATGCACGTGTCTAGGCGAGACGAGACCTGTCCCCTCTGTGGGGTACTCAGGAGTACCGAAAGACCTAAGTCAAGACTGTGAAGGAAAGCTCAGGCTCCCGCCTCAGCACAAGTCGAAGACTGAGCACCCTGATATGATTGGGGAGGAATCCGCAGAGGTGCTTGGCAACTGGCACAGCGACTGGCCTCTCCTGAGGCAACAGGGTCGGGTTCATTGGCTTCCCATCGTAACTCGAGAAACCCCGCCGCAACTGGAGAAAAAGCAGAAGATTCTCCCCTGCAAGTGCAGTGAGGACCTTGTCCGCTGTGGCGTCTTGGGGAAAATCACCACTTATCTCTTGCACCTCTAAATGGTACTTCACCTCCTTGCCGTGACACAAGAAGTTCTGCGCCCTCCTGTCCCCACTCGAGAGGAACACCGGGGGTCCCGCCAAAAATGAAAATAAGCCCCGTTACCCCTGCTGAGCTCCAGATGAGGGTCCCTTCCCTGCTCTGTCGGGAAAGGGTTCCCAGCCCTTCCCTCACATCCCAACATGAGACCCCCATAACAGGACAGTCAGGAGCATCAGGGATCTTGCCACCATTTCCCAAGACCCCCAGAGACCTCGTTCACTCCAGATGAACGTGACTGCCCTGCACTGCATCGAATCTCACCACGAGGCTCGAAGCCTGACACACTGGCAAGTGTGTCATCCCTGGGTAGGTCCTTGAAGTCAAGTCACAGATCCCTGAGTCCACTCGACAGGGAGCCTTACACTACTGCTGCAGCTGCGGAGGCAATCGACAGTGCAAGTCTCCAGGCGAGACGAGGCATGACGCCCCTCTGGGGGCTCAATGAAAACACCAAGTTTTATGTCAGCATGGTTGAGGACAGCTCAGGTACCGGCTTCAGCACCGGACGAGGACTGAGGACTTGGCGATGACTAAGGTGGAATCCCCAGAGGCGCCTGGTAACTGGCACGGAGACTGGCCTCTCCTGAGGCCACAGGGGCGGGTCCCTGGGCTCCCAGCTGCAACTCGAGAAAAACCAGAAGATTCTCCCTTGTAAGCCGTGTGAGGCCCTTGTCCAATGCGGTGTCACGAAGGAAATCACCCCGTCCCTCTTGTACCTCGAAGGGCTCTTTCACCCCCTTGCTGTGACCCAAGAAATTTTCTGCCCCATCCTTTTCACCTCGAGAGGAATTCCAAGGTACCCATTGCGACTCAAGAGGAGACCTGTTGTGCCCTCGCAAGCTCCAGATGATGGTGCCTTTTCCTGCTCCTTAAGGAACAGTTTCCTGCGGCTTCCATCGAATCCCAAGAGGAGGTGCTCACACCAGGAAAGTCGGGAGGAGCATCAAGGTTTGGGCCATCATCCACCAAGACCCCCAAATGCCTTGTCCACTGCAGATGAACCTGACTGCCCTGCACTGCTTTGACTGTCACCCCGAGGCTCGACGCCCAACACACTGGCACGTGTGAGAGCCCTGGGTAGGACGTCGAGGGCAAGCCACAGATCCCTGTGTCCGCTCGACATGGAGCCTGACACTGCTGTTGCAGCTTGTCAGGCAAGAAGCCGTGGACGTGTCCAGGGGAGACGAGAACTTTCTCCTCTGTGGGGGATTCAAGGGGACCCCAAGACCTAGGTCAGGAAGGTGGAGGAAAGCACAGGCTACAGCCTCAGCGCAAGTCGAGGACTGAGCACCCTTAGATGATTGGGGAGGAATCCTCAGAGTTGCCTGGCAACTGGCACGGAGACTTGCCTATCCTGAGGCCACAGGGGCGAGTGCCTGGGGTCCCCGTCGTAACTAGAGACGACCCCACCGCAGCTGGAGAACCACCCCGCTGCAACTCGAGAACAACCAAAAGATTCTCTCCTGAAAGCGTGGTGAGGACCTTATCCGCTGTGGCATCTCGGGGGAAATCACCAGTTATCTCTTGGACCTGGGAAGGCTAGTTGACCTCCTTGCCCTGACCCAAGAAGTTCTGTGCCCCTGACGTCCAAACTTGAGAGGAACACCGGGGGACCCGCCAAGAATGAAAATTAGCCTTGTT
The DNA here is from genome assembly GCA_006410535.1 of Litocranius walleri. Lineage (NCBI taxonomy): Eukaryota > Metazoa > Chordata > Mammalia > Artiodactyla > Bovidae > Litocranius > Litocranius walleri. The sequence continues at coordinate 9,548 of SJYG01000415.1, read as the reverse complement.
ATCCCCTGCTGAGCTCCAGATGAGGGTCCCTTTCTTGCTCTGTCGGGAAAGGTTTCCCAGCGCTCCCCTCAGATCTCAACAGGAGACACTCGCACAAGGACAGTCGGGAGGCGCATCAGAGATCTTGCTACCATTCCCCAAGACCCCCAAATACCTCGTTCACTCCAGATGAACCTGACCTCCCTGCACTGCATCGAATCTCACCCCGAGGCTCGAAGCCTGACATACTGGCACGTGTGACATCCCTGGGTAGGACCTCGAAGTCAAGTCACAGATCCCTGTGTCCACTTGACAGGGAGCCTTACACTGCTGCTGCAGCTGCGGAGGCAATAGACAGTTCATGTCTCCAGGCGAGACGAGGCCTGACTCCCCTGTGGGGGATCCATGGGAACCCCAAGTTTTATGTCAGCATGGGCGAGGACAGTTCAGGTACCGGCCTCAGCACTGGACGAGGACTGAGTACTCGGCGATGTCTAAGGAGGAATACCCAGAGGTGCCTGGCAAATGGCACGGAGACTGGCCCCTCCTGAGGCCACAGGGGCGGGTCCATTGGTTCCCCTTCGTAACTCGAGAAACCCCGCCGAAACTCGAGAAAAACCAAAAGATTCTCCCCTGCAAGCTCAGTGAGGACCTTGTCCGCTGTGGCGTCTCTGGGGAAATCACCAATTATCTCTTCGACCTCCGATGTGTAGTTCACCTCCTTGCCGTGACACAAGAAGTTCTGCGCCCTCCCGTCCGCACTGGAGAGGAACACCGGGGGTCCCGCCAAGAATGTGAAGGAGCCCCGTTATCCATTGTTGAGCTCCAGATGAGGGTCCCTTC